>JARQOC010000004.1:463822057-464059557 GCA_033576535.1 Allobates femoralis
ATGATCTTAGTGCAATAAACTGGGACGATGTCCTGAGACATAAAAGTACACAACACAAATGGGAGATGTTTATTAGCATCCTGAATAGGACCTGTGCACAATATATACCCTATGGGAATAAGCATGCTAGAAATAGGAGGAAACCACTATGGCTAAATAAAGCGGTAAGAAGTGCAATATGTGACAAAAAGAAAGCATTTAGGGAATTAAAGCAAGTAGGTAGTGATAAAGCATTAAATAAATACAGAAAATTAAATAACATTTGTAAAAAGCAAATCAAGGCAGCAAAGATTGAGACAGAGAGACTCATTGCCAGAGAAAGTAAAAAGAATCCCAAAATATTTTTTAACTACATAAATAGTAAGAAACTAAAAAATGATGGTGTTGGCCCTTTAAAAATAGTCTGGGTGAAATGGTGGATGAGGATGAGGAAAAAGCAAATATGCTAAATGACTTTTTTTCAACAGTATTTACACAAGAAAATCCCATGACAGACAATATGATCAGTGATAACAAAAATTCTCAATTAAACGTCACCTGCTTAACCCAAGAGGAAGTACGGCATCGTCTAAAAATCACTAAAATTGACAAATCCCCGGGCCCAGATGGGATACACCCCAGAGTGCTGCAGGAATTAAGTACTGTCATAGATAGACCATTATTTTTAATATTTAAAGATTCCATAATAACAGGGTCTGTACCACAGGACTGGCGTATAGCAAATGTGGTGCCAATATTCAAAAAGGGGACAAAAACTGAACTTGGAAATTATAGGCCAGTAAGCTTAACCTCTACTGTGGGTAAAATCCTAGAGGGTTTTCTAAGAGATGCTATACTGGAGTATCTGAAGAAAAATAACCTCATGACCCATTATCAACATGGTTTTACGAGGGACCGTTCCTGTCAAACTAATCTAATAAGCTTCTATGAAGAAGTAAGTGTGAATGGTGCTCTATGCAGGCCTAGTGTATGCATGGCAGCTCGCCTCCCACATTGCTGGTAGAGGTGAGTCATTAGCCAGCAGCTGGGCTTGCTCCACAATTGGGCTCTGACTGCATCCTGTAAGTGCCTTTGGTTTCTGTTTTTGGCATGGATGGTAAGTTTTCTGATGCTGCTTTTTTCTCTAGTAAGTTCTGGACTGGACCAAGGAAATGCAGTGGATGTGGTGTATATGGACTTTTCAAAAGCTTTTGATACGGTGCCACACAAAAGGTTGATACATAAAATGAGGGCAATGGGGATAGGGGAAAATATGTGTAAGTGGGTTAAGAACTGGCTTAGTGATAGGAAACAAAGGGTGGTTATTAATGGAACACACTCAGAATGGGTCACAGTTAACAGTGGGGTACCACAGGGGTCAGTGTTGGGCCCACTTCTATTTAATATATTTATTAATGACCTTGTAGGGGGCATACAGAGTAGAATCTCAATATTTGCAGATGACACTAAACTCTGCAGGGTAATCAATACAGAGGAGGACAATTTTATATTACAGGAGGATTTATGTAAACTAGAAGCTTGGGCTGCTAAATGGCAAATGCGCTTTAATGGGGATAAATGTAAAGTCATGCACTTGGGCAGAGGAAACAAAAGGTATAATTATGTGCTTAATTGTAAAACACTGGGCAAAACTGTCACTGAAAAAGACCTGGGTGTATGGGTAGATGACAAACTCACATTTAGTGGCCAGTGTCAGGCAGCTGCTGCAAAGGCAAATAAAATAATGGGATGTATTAAAAGAGGCATAGATGCTCATGAGGAGAACATCATTTTACCTCTATACAAGTCACTAGTGCGACCACACTTAGAATACTGTGTACAATTCTGGTCTCCGGTGTATAAGAAAGACATAGCTGAACTAGAGCGGGTCCAGAGAAGAGCGACAAAAGTCATTAGAGGACTAAGGGGTCTGCAATACCAAGACAGGTTATTAAACTTGGGGTTATTTAGCTTGGAAAAACGAAGGCTTAGGGGTGATCTTATAATAATGTATAAATATATGAGGGGGCAGTACAGAGACCTTTCTAATGATCTCTTTACTCTTAGGCCTGAGACTGGGACAAGGGGGCATCCTCTACGTCTGGAGGGAAGAAGGTTTAATCATAATCACAGACGCGGATTCTTTACTGTAAGAGCAGTGAGACTATGGAACTCTCTGCCACATGATGTTGTAATGAGTGAGTCACTACTAACATTTAAGAAGGGCCTGGATGCCTTTCTTGAAAACTATAACATTACCAGTTATATATACTAGATTCTTTGATAGGGCGTTGATCCAGGGAATTAGTCTGATTGCCGTATCTGGAGTCAGGAAGGAATTTTTTCCCCCAATGTGGAGATTAGTGTTGCCACATGGGGGTTTTTTTTGCCTTCCTCTGGATCAACATGTTAGGCTATGGGTTGAACTAGATGGACTTAAAGTCTTCCTTCAACCTTAAAAACTATGTTACTATGTTACTATGTTACCCCAGGGACACACACAACAAACAGACAGACACAGATGTGCACAAATCACCTCACACAACTCGCCTCATATGTGTGCTATCTTTAATTTCTAAACATAAACATCTGATTAAAAACAGCCAATGTGCAACACATGTGCCATATAGGGAATTAAGGCAGATGTCAGTCACATGAGCTGTCTATTATGTGTATGTGTGAGTTAACATATACTGCCCGGCCAGGGGGAGGGTTTACTGTTGGCTAGAGATTTATTAGGCTGCCTGTAGCAATCAATCACAGCTCAGCTTCTATTTTCTTACAGGTCATTAATATGACATATTCAAATTCTATTTTGTTATAGCTAACATCAGTCATTTATTAACCCGGGCGTAGCCGGGTACTACAGCTAGTCTAATATATAAAGCTGAATGTGTGTATGTGTGTGTGTGTATGTCCAGGATTGGCATCTACACCATCGCAACTACAGCCACAAAATTCTGCACAGTCTCACGTCTGGACCCCGATAGCGTCATAGGCTATGTTGTGAGGCGAAATTTTAACCCCGCACGTTCCAATTCACCAAACAATTTTGGCCCTATCTACATAATGGAGAGAAAGTGACAGTTACCAGTTGACAATTGTGAATGAGGGGGGCTTAATGACAGCACCAAAGACTAACAGCATATACCAGCATATAGTCACTAAGGCGGGGCCCTGACATGGAATATTCACCACGCACGGGGACATGTATACACACCACATGCACACTAGGGATGGGCGAATCTACTCGCTAGGACTCGTTACTCGGCGAGTAGTAAGGGACTCGCAGGACTCGGTACTCTGCGAGTTTCCCAGTGATTACTCGCACGAGTCCAATGCAAATCAATATCAATCCTAGTTTTGTCAGAAACGCTGACAAAACTAGGATTGCCATTGTTTGCATTAGACTCGTGCGAGTAATCACTGGCTACTGTGCCAGTGATAGCAGGGAAACTCGCAGATAACTGCTGTTTCTTTGCGAGCCGAGTCCAGCTGTCTTCTCTGTGCAGCTCCAGGGTCCTAGAACCTGCCTGCTCACAGACATTATGTAGCAGAGCTGAGATTGTTCTCAGTCTGCTCATTCCCTGTGTACAGACATGAATGTCTGTGCACAGAGATGATGTAGCAGAGCTGAGATTGTTCTCAGTCTGCTCATTCCCTGTGTACAGACATGAATGTCTGTGCACAGAGATGATGTAGCAGTGCTGAGATTGTTCTCAGTCTGCTCATTCCCTGTGTACAGACATGAATGTCTGTGCACAGAGATGATGTAGCAGAGCTGAGATTGTTCTCAGTCTGCTTATTCCCTGTGCATAGACATCTATATTTATGCACAGGGGATGTAGCAGAGAGGACATCGCGTTTTGGACTGCGTCGGACGGAAGAGGATTTTTTTAATTAAAGATGGAGTCCCTAATGGCTTTTTTTTTTATTTCTAATAAAAAATTTTCCTTGTGTTGTGTTTTTTTTAAAACAATTTAATAGAAATTCATGGCGGTCATGTCTAATATTGGCGTGACCGCCATAAATTTCGGGCTTAGGGCCAGCTGATAATACAAAGCTGGCCCTAACCTCTTTATTACCCAGCGTGCCACCGCTACCAGGGCCGCTGGAAGAGCGGGGTTCAGCGCCAGAGGATGGCGCTTCAATGAACGCGCCATCTTCTGGGGCGGCTGCGGGCTGCAATTTGCAGCGGGGGGTGCCCAGAAAGCTTGGGCATCCCTGCGCTGCGGATTCCAGCCCCCAGCTGCTTAGCTGTACCTGGCTAGACATAGAAATTGCGCGAATTTCAGAGTCAGAGTCTCAGAGTCAGAATCTCAGAATTTCATGAAATAATTAAAAAAAAATGCGTGGGGCTCCGCGCAATTTCTATGTCTAGCCAGGTACAGCTAAGCAGCTGGGGGCTGGAATCCGCAGCGCAGGGATGCCCAAGCTTTCTGGGCACCCCCCGCTGCAAATTGCAGCCCGCAGCCGCCCCAGAAGATGGCGCGTTCATTGAAGCGCCATCCTCTGGCGCTGAACCCCGCTCTTCCAGCGGCCCTGGTAGCGGTGGCACGCTGGGTAATAGAGGTTAGGGCCAGCTTTGTATTATCAGCTGACCCTAAGCCCGAAATTTATGGCGGTCACGCCAATATTAGACATGACCGCCATGAATTTCTATTAAATTGTTTTAAAAAAAACACAACACAAGGAAAAATTTTTATTAGAAATAAAAAAAAAAGCCATTAGGGACTCCATCTTTAATTAAAAAAATCCTCTTCCGTCCGACGCAGTCCAAAACGCGATGTCCTCTCTGCTCATCCCTGTGCATAAATATAGATGTATATGCACAGGGAATAAGCAGACTGAGAACAATCTCAGCTCTGCTGCATCATCTCTGTGCACAGACATTCATGTCTGTACACAGGGAATGAGCAGACTGAGAACAATCTCAGCACTGCTACATCAGGCAGCAGGCGGGCTCTAGGACCCTGGAGCTGGCAGCCTGTACAGAGGAGACAGGATCTTATCTGTGCGAGTCAGCGATTACTTACAAAGTAAACGAGCAATGCAAATAAATGACAAAACTAGGATTGCTTCAGGCTGAAGCTTCCGAGACACATCTGCGATTTGTAAATCTCACACTACTCGCTATTACTCGCTTCCCCATTCATTAACATTGGACTCGCTAGACTCGCAACGAGTAACGAGTCCTGTGCTCGGACTCGCTAGAGTCAAGCGATTCCGAGTAATTTAGGATTCGCCCATCACTAATGCACACAAAGAGTAACAGCTAAGGTGGAGCCCCAACATTGGATACTCACCACGCACCCGAACACAAACACACACACCACAAAGAGACACACACAACACAGAGACACACACAACACAGACACCCCCCACAGGGACACGCACAAATACACACCCAACAGGGACACACACACCACAGGCAATTGAAGACCGTGGAGCCTCGATTAAGAGTCTCAAACATGGGACTAGCCAGATATCCCTCCAGGGAATGATCTAGCCCTGGGGTGGAATCCTTGCGGAGACCACCATAACCACCATATTAAGTGGCCCTTTTAGTCAATATCTCACTCAGTTATGAGTTAAGGATACCACAAGGGAATTAACAGAGCCAGGTATCCATCCACAGACAGCTGATTCTAGGTACTGCCCCTCATCAGTGTGGAGTAGGATTCTGGCTAGGTGGGAGCAATGCCTGGTAGACTAACATCACAAAGCACTCACTGATCTCAGGGAGACCAGTCAAGGAAAACACTGCGGGCAGCCGGCTAAAGCGCTCAAACACAGTGAAATCCATGATGCATTGCCCCCTGGAAATTGGAATATGCAAATGGAGTTTGTGGAGCCTCGATTAAGAGTCTCAAACACGGGACTAGCTAGATATCCCTCCAGGATATCAAAACAGGGACATACACATATCACCACAGGGACATACACACATACACACCCCACAGGGACACAGACACACACACACCCCACAGGAACACACAGACCCCATTAAGGATGGACACACACCACAGAGACACCCCTCCCCCTACAAGGACACACACCACAGGGACACCCCTCCCCCCCAAAAGGACACACATCACAGGGACCCCCCCACAGGGACACATGCACACCACTGGGACACACACACCACACAGACAGACACAGATGTGCACAAATCGCCTCACACAACTCGCCTCATACGTCATACATCTGGTATCTTTAATTTCCAAAAATAAACATCTGATTAAAAGCAGCCAATGTGCAACACATTAAGATAAAAAAGGAGGGGGAACAAGAGGCGCAATAGTGCCCTATCAATGTGGCACTGAGTATGTAAGCGGTGAAAATAGGGATTCACTCACCTGGGGCAGTTGTGTAACCCACAACTGGCTTGAAGGCGTTAAATGAAGATTATTACCAGATAGCCGCTGCAGGACTTCCACCGTCCACACAAGTGTGGAGCTACATCAGATGATAGGGAAAAAATGGTGTGTCACAGTCCGCGCTGCCACGATCATCCACTCCAAAGAAAAACACGTGAAGATGGAACTTCCACGAAATACTTTATTTCCTCCTGCCTCCTACGCGTTTCGATGCCCTCCTGGCACCTTCCTCAGGGATCCCTGAGGAAGGTGCCAAGAGGGCACCGAAACGCGTAGGAGGCAGGAGGAAATAAAGTATTTCGTGGAAGTTCCATCTTCACGTGTTTTTCTTTGGAGTGGATGATCGTGGCAGCGCGGACTGTGACACACCATTTTTTCCCTATCATCTAATGTGCAACACATGTGCCATATAGGGAATTAAGGCAGATGTCAGTCACATGAGCTGTCTTTTATGTGTATGGGTGAGGTAATATATACTGCCGGGGGGAGGGTTTACTGTTGGCTGGAGATTTATTAGGATGCCTATAGCAACCAATCACAGCTCAGCTTCTATTTTCCTACAGGTCATTAATATGAGATATTCAAATTCAATTTTGTTATAAATAACAGCAGTTATTTATTAACCCAGGCGTAGCCGGGTAGTAAAGCTAGTGGTGCTATATTAGTGAATAAATTCATCAGAAGTGTTACTTTAGCCTCTGTCTAGCTGGTTTGTAATGGCATTTTTTTTGTATAACCATATAGGAAAGTGAAGCAGGCTGTGTAGCAGACAACTACTGCCAAGAGACTTTATTCCAAGTTTTATACCATTCTTTAAAATGAGTCTCTATAGTGGACAGATGTCTCAGCATACATATGACACGCCCACTCCAGGGCAATGGGGATACTTGGGACCGGGCCGGTTGTTATGGTCCTTTTTCGTTCAGTGGATGTCACGGCGGCGACCCGACTCTGTGGCCCTGGCGGTGTAATTTAATAAAGGGGATGTTAGGCTTGATGATGGGGGAATGGGAAAGGGGTATTTGTGACGCCACCCATGGTGTGCGGCCGCCGCTAAGCTACTGCTGAACCTCTGGGGATGATGGCCGGCTGCCTGGATGGTTTCGCTCCCCGCGAGTGGAACCGGATCCCAGGGCAGTTGGTAAAGAAGTCAGTTCATTCTTGGCCGGTGTTCATCGGGTTATCAGCACCTCGGTGTATCAGGTGGCCTCTGCAGTCGGTGGGCACCGCAAAGAAAAGTCTTATGCACATCTGTCGGAGTTTTGTACCTTTACTTCAATACTCCAATCAGGACACCAAATACTTCGCTCTGCCAGTGTCGTCAAGAGTCCTAGGTGTTCCTTGCTCTCTCACAGTGTTTTCTTTATTGGCGGTACTCTCAGCGCCTCTAACTCATCTCGCCTCTCTCGTCAATGCCTCCTCGCACAGAGCCCGGGTACCCACAGTCACAGGCATTGACTGGCACCGCTTCCTAGTGCTGGGCCTTAGTACAACTGCCTTCTCCAAGATGTGCCGGGTTTTTGTGCCACAGTACCCTTTAAGACCTCATGGCCTCCGGTTTCAACGGTTCGGGCCTACAGCTGCCGCGCCGTGTTCAGGGCCGATCCCTGTTTTGTCCACTAGCCCCTCTGTTCCTCTGCCAGATACGGGTGTATGGGTGATCTTAGTCTTCTTCCACACCCCAAGGGTTCTTTCCCTCTTTTACACCTTCCAGTCTTTCCCTTCCAGGGCGAGCGTGACTGTGCTCCAGCCCGCGGGAGCTAACACATCTACCACCACTCAACTCTTTCTCCAACTTCCTACTCCTCTGCTGTCTTCCTCCTGACTCCTTCTATGTTTTACCCCGTGCCCCCCTCTCTGAGACTGGGCCCACCCTCCCGGGTCCACCAACGATCCCTGCCCGGGGTCCTACGTGTGTGTTTCAGTGGGGGGTCTCGATTTTACCATCCCAAATCCAGAGAACAGGAGCACTACCCTTCCGTTAATAGAGGAGTGCAGTACTACCGGTGGCGGCCAGGCCAGCGGGGCGCCACACATACGTAATGTGGACATTGTTAAGCACATACATCCAGAGTGTATATGCCCACAATATCCACCAACATAGCATGATTGTAGGCTTAAAATCCCAACAGTGACTGACGTGGCTGGTAAGTACCTACCCCAGTTTCAGATCATCTTGTAAGCTGCCTCTTGCAAGTCTGCTAGCACTGCTACATCCTTCTGGAGATTCTCTACCTGGTTGTAGTGAGGCATGGCTTGACTCTACAGTTTAATCTCCTGTCTTCTGTGAGTGTTATGCTAAGGACGGGCTGCACCTCAATGGAGAGGGTGTAGCTGTGCTGGGGGAAAAAATGGCTAGAAGGTTGGAGGAGTGTTTAAACTAGGGATTTAGGGGGAGGGTATTCATTGTATAGGAGGGTAAGATAGTGTAAATAGTAACCTGGGCACAAGTAATAAAATTGGGGGTGGCATGGGGGGTGGGGTTAGAACAGTCAATATAGTAGGAAGGAATAGAGGTAAAGAGAGTTGCATAAAGTGCATGTATACTAATGCCAGAAGCCTCACCAACAAAATGGAGGAGTTAGAATTGATTTTGTTGGAAAATAATTATGACATGGTGGGGATATCCGAGACATGGCTGGACGACAGCCATGACTGGGCTGTTAATTTACAGGGCTATAGTCTGTTCAAAAATGACTGTACAAATAAGCGAGGGGCAGGTGTCTGTTTATGCGTAAAATCATCCTTAAAACCCATCCTGTGTGATAATATAGGTGAATCTAATGAAAATGTAGAGTCCCTGTGGGTGGAGATAAGGGGAGGGGGAAAAAATAATAAATTACTGATAGGGGGTTGTTATACAGTGTTGACCAAAAGTATTGACACCCCTGCAATTCTGTCAGATAATACTCAGTTTCTTCCTGAAAATGATTGCAATCACAAATTCTTTGGTATTATTTTCTTCATTTAATTTGTCTTCAGTGAAAAAACACAAAAGAGAATGAAGCAAAAAGCAAAACATTGATCATTTCACACAAAACTCCAAAAATGGGCCAGACAAAAGTATTGGCACCCTCAGCCTAATACTTGGTTGCACAACCTTTAGCCAAAATAACTGCGTTCAACCGCTTCCGGCAACCATCAATGAGTTTCTTACAATGCTCTGCTGGAATTTTAGACCATTCTTCTTTGGCAAACTGCTTCAGGTCCCTGATATTTGAAGGGTGCCTTCTCCAAACTGCCATTTTTAGATCTCTCCACAGGGAACCTCTGCCATGTTTGACTGTAGGGACCGTGTTCTTTTCTTTGAATGCCTCTTTTTTTCTCCTGTAAACTTTATGTTGATGCCTTTGCCCAAAAAGAGAGAACATTCTTCCAAAACATTTTAGGCTTTCTCAGGTAAGTTTTAGCAAACTCCTACCTGGCTTTTTTAGGTCTCGGGGTAAGACGTGGGGTCTTCCTGGGTCTCCTACTATACAGTACCTTTTCATTCAAATGCCGACGGATAGTACGGGTTGACACTGTTGTACCCTCGGACTGCAGGGCTGCTTGAACTTGTTTGGATGTTAGCCAAGGTTCTTTATCCACCATCCGCACAATCTTGCGTTGAAATCTCTTGTCAATTTTTCTTTTCCGTCCACATCTAGGGAGATTAGCCAAAGTGCCATGGGCTTTAAACTTCTTGACACTGCGCACAGTAGACACAGGAACATTCAGGTCTTTCGAGATGGACTTGTAGCCTTGAGATTGCTCGTGCTTCCTCACAATTTGGTTTCTCAAGTCAGACAGTTCTTTGGTCTTCTTTCTTTTCTCCATGCTCAATGTGGTACACACAAGGACACAGGACAGAGGTTGAGTCAACTTTAATCCATGTCAACTGGCTGCAAGTGTGATTTAGTTATTGCCAACACCTGTTAGGTGCCACAGGTAAGTTACAGGTGCTGTTAATTGCACAAATTAGAGAAGCATCACATGATTTTTCTAACAGTGCCAATACTTTTGTCCACCCCCTTTTTTATGTTTAGTGTGGAACTATATCCAATTTGGCTTTAGGACAATTCTTTTTGTGTTTTTTTCATTGAAGACAAATTAAATGAAGATAATACCAAAGAATTTGTGATTGCAATCATTTTCAGGAAGAAACTGAGTATTATCTGACAGAATTGCAGGGGTGTCAATACTTTTGGCCAACACTATAAGTCTCCAACAATAATGGAAGTGGAGGAGAATATCCTCATAAAGCAAATATATGAAGCAGTGACTCAGGGAGAAGTCATTATTATGGGGGACTTCAACTACCCTGAAATACATTGGGGAACAGAAATCTGCAGTTCCAGCAAAGGTAATAGGTTTTTGACAACTATGAGAGACAATTATCTTTCACAACTGGTTCAGGACCCAACAAGAAGGTGGGCACTGCTGGACCTAATATTAACCAACAGGCCGGACCGCATATCACATTTACGGGTTGGAGATCACTTGGGTAATAGTGATCATAAAATAATAAGTTTTCAAGTATCCTTTACTAAGATGTGTAGTAGAGGGGCTACAAGGACACTTAACTTCAGGAAGGCAAATTTCCAACGGTTGAGAGATGATCTTAGTGAAATAAATTTGGACAATGTCCTGAGACATAAAAGTACACAAAGCAAATGGGAGATGTTTATTAGCATCCTGAATAGGATATGTGCACAATATATACCCTATGGGAATAAGCATGCTAGAAATAGGAGGAAACCACTATGGCTAAATAAAGCGGTAAGAGGCGCAATACGTGACGAAAAGAAAGCATTTAGGGAATTAAAGCAAGTAGGTAGTGATGAGGCATTAAATAAATACAGAAAATTAAATAACATCTGTAAAAAGCAAATCAAGGTAGCAAAGACTGAGACAGAGAGAGGGTGTGGCCTGCAGCTCACTGTAGAAGACGCACTTCTGTGAGCTCCGGTCCGGAACTGGAAAGCGACAGGGAACCTGACCTTTTCAGGACAGTTTCCCCTACTTCTCAGTGACAATACCAAATGACTACCATCTAAGGATCATCCTGTTTAATTTTCAGGTGATCTGTCTGTCCACCGTACGCCTGGTCTCTCTGGGAAGGAATTCTGACTGAAACAGGCGCCATCTTTCTTCTATACAGCTCATATTAAGACCCCTGGCTGCAGTCGCTGCGACGCTTTAAGGCAGCGGAACCGGACTTCCTATTGCCTGACCTGCTCCCCATCTGCCCGGTTGGCTTTTTCTTGCCGGTGCCCTGCCCGGTATTCCCCCGGCGTCTGCTGCTTCGGAGTTGCTGTGGTCCGTGGATCACCTTGCTCAGGCGAGATAGCGATCATACAATTCTGCCTTGGCTGCCCTGGTGCCCTGGAGGTGAGAGAAACAGCTGCGGGCTGGGTTCACGGGTGGCGACGGTGTATATGTAGGCGCCGTATACGGTGGGACTCTTTTTCCTCCCGGGACCGCATGAAAAGCGGAGCGGAGGTATTTTTAAATAGATCCAGCTCTATTATACTTGGGCGCCATCTGCTGGTGACAACTTGGAGCTATGAGATCTTAGGATCTGCTGCTTTAGTTGGATCTGGCAAGGAGCCAGCAACGATTCCAAACCACGCAGATTTGAGATAGAAAGACTGATCACAAAAAAGGGAAAGATCTTCACTTCAAGTAAAAGGGGAAAGGCCTGTGTCCACCACCGTATCCTAGCAACATCAGACACATGTCATGACTGCACCTCAGCTGCTGTCTGTTCTTTTCTCAGGCAGGCTTGGTTTAACTTGAGTTTTAACCCTTGCAACCTCTCTTGGTGACTCCTTTCCTAGAAGGTACAGTTTTGTCAACCTCAATTCACATTGCCCCTGGCTGCATAAGGATACATCTAAACTTTTATCTATTTTATTGCTGACTTAGCTTTTACATTTATTTGTCTTGTTGCAAATAATTGGATTCGGATGTGGCAATCAATCCTGTGGTTCTGAGTTGCAAGAACAGACATTCTAGTTGTGAAATATCTACCCCTATATTAATTTCTCTAATTTTTGAACCTTGCTTGAAGCCTATATAGCTGGGCTCCAAGGTCAATATGTTTGGTGTTGGTTTGGACTGTATATACTGACGCCTTGCCCTGCAATTGCAAACTGCTTTTGCTTCTTCTTCACCCGCTTAACCTTTTCCTCTTTTTTTTTTTTTCACTTCATTTAGAGCTGAGGTTGGTTGATTGTTCTGTTAATTACATAATTGAATGCTTTGTATTTGCAATTTAAGTTTTCTTGCAGGTGATTGTCTCTGAACCTTACAAAATCATAACACGTCTCATAGTGCTAACATCGATTCAGTGTTAAGACACCACCTCTATTGACAAATCCACCCCCTTCATAAATATTTTGCATGTTAGAGGTGATCTGATTCCCTCTAGTCCCTGCCAGACTTACAATTTCAGCTCGCCTACAATTCAAACATATCATGCCCCCAAGATCAGGTCGACGCTTACCCCACATGGTGTTGTAAAACCCTCTGATCTACACAAAACCTCCCCAAAATGTAAAATCCCTACTCCAACTCAGTCCTCTCAACACTTCAAACAGAGAGGGAAAGAAGTCACCCTGATCTGACTCACCGTAGCCGTGGGTACACGTAGCGGGCGTTGCTTCTCCTCCAGTCACGGAACCGCGCCTGCGGTGGTGTAGGCCCGGTGGTCCAGATCAATAGGGGAAATGGCGGAACAGTAGGGTGATTTGATCCGGTGCTACGCCTTCGGCACTGACCACATGTCCTAGGTATTGGACCTTGGATTTCAGCAGGTGGCACTTGGATGGCTTCAGTTTCATCCCGTAATTGGACAGTGACTCGAACACTTCACTCAGGTGTTGGAGGTGATCTTCATAGGTCTGAGAGTAGACAATGACATCATCAAGGTATAACAAGACAGTCTCAAAGTTCTTGTGGCCCAAACAACACTCCATAAGTCTCTGAAATGTTCCTGGGGCATTGCACAACCCGAATGGCATACTGTTGAATTCGCATAAGCCCATAGGAGTAGTGAAGGCTGTCTTCTCACGATCCTCCTCTGCAACGGCAACCTGCCAGTACCCACTAGTAAGATCTAATGTGGAGAAGTAGTTGGCTGATTTGAGTGCAGCTAGTGACTCTTCTATGCGTGGTAACGGGTATGCATCCTTGTGTGTGACTTTGTTGATTTGCCTATAGTCTACGCACATCCTCATACTACCATCTTTCTTTTTAACCAGGACTAGTGGTGCGGCCCAGGGACTACAGCTATCCCTAATGACTCCTGCATTTTTCATGTCCTGAAGCATCTCTTTTGCTTTTTGGTAGTGAGTGGGTGGTATAGGCCTGTACCTTTCTTTGATAGGTGCATGGTTGTTTGTTGGGATATGATGTTGTACCCCTTTAATCCTCCCAAAGTCAAGTGGGTGTTTGCTGAACACTTGCTCATACTCCCGAACTACCCGGTATACTCCATTTTTCTGGTGAGAGGGTGTATTGTCAGTTCCTACACTGAGGTCTTGACACCATTTCTCTAACTGATCTTTGGAGTGAGGGGGTTCATCGGTGACTGTTTGGTTTGAGGATTTTACATCAATCACAGCATCATCTTTTACTTGGTACAATTTTGCGACAGTTGCATATCTTGGCAGTCTGACTTCGTCATCACCATAATTTAGTATGCGTACGGGGACTCTCCCCTTTCTTACGTCGACTAACCCTCTGGCTGTCAAGAGCGTAGGATTACTATCGGACATTACAGGTTCTACTACAGCTTGGTAGTCCTGCCCTCTGAGGCCTATGGCTGCTCGACACCAGATCATCATTTCACTTCTGGGTGGTACCACAATTGGAATGGGATCTGTGACCCTTACTCTGCCAATTTCACCATTTGACAACGTTACCTGTTGTTGATACACCAGAGCTCTGATCTGCTTTTGAATAGCCCTCTTTTCTCTGGGTTTACCGGCTTCAGCACTCTGTTGGAGTAAAAACAACACTTCATCGAGGCATTTGATCATGACATTGGTACCCAATATGACATATGGATCCTTGTGGTTAGGCTTATCCTGGACCACTAAGATACCCTGGTTTTTCAACTGCACCCTCCCCACCTTTACTGTAGCTTCCCACTGTCCCTCTATGGTAACCAGTATACCATTAGTGGCTTCAAGGTTCATCTCGGGGTTAGGGGGTTCTAGCTTAACATCTGGCCAGAACTGCTTGTAAAGGGTACTGGGGATGGATGTCACCTGGGATCCAGTGTCTATCAAGGCGGATATAGCGATGCCATCGATGACGATTGGTAAGTATGGACAGTCTCCCACATACTTGTGTTCCCAGCTGGACGTAGGGCCTGGGCAGTCTACTCCTGGGGTTGGCCCTTCTCGCCCAGGGGTCGCTCGTTTAAAGGACGGGATTGCAGGTTGCGTCCTCCTAAGTCGTTCTGCTGACTATTGCGGCGTCTGTCAGGACTGCGGCGGTCTGCAGGTTTTCCTCGAGACGGCTGTGTCTTTCTCCTCATCCACGGGACGTCGTCAGGGCTGTCGGCGAGTTGAATCTTGTCCGATGGCCTTGCATCTGTCTTGGGTCTTCTCCCAACTTGTAGCTTGGCCACGTCTTTCATCAGCTGCTCGACATTAGCACACAGTTGATCAAAACGGTCAGGTGTTACAGTCTGTGCACTGGACTGAATCGCAGGGTTTGGAGATGCTGCTGCCGGCACGGAAGGGGTGTCAGCATATTGCTGCTGCTGTGAAGCGGGATCAGGTACTTCAGCGAGTCGTTGTCCCCAAACTGTTAAGTCTCTCAAGGTGTCAAACTCTGCGCCTGGATTTTGTATGGACCACCAGCTTGCTTGCTTTCTATCCTCAGACAGTTTAAGGCCCACAATAAATTGTCCAATTAACGCTTTGTTCTCATCTCGGACACCATCAGGATCAACTTGTTTTAACAGTCTGAATGCTTCTTGCAAGCGTAGTGAATAATCAAGGACACTTTCTTGTGCCCTTGGATACAACGATAGAATGACATTCTTAATTCAACTTCAGTATGGCGCTCAAAGACCCGGGTTAATTTAGCGAATATCTGCTCCACAGATTCCTGAGTTTCTACAGGCCAGCTGCGGCTCTGCAGTTCAGCTGCGCCGGTTAACTGTCCCATAATAACTGAAGCTCTTTGACTTACCGGTCATCGGGTACATGTCCAGCGTCTGGCATATCTTCCTCTGGAAGTTCTCCAAGGTACTGGGTACACCGCTGTACTTGGGTAACCAGGTCGCATTAGGAACGTAGGGTAGAGACATCGGCATAATCGGAGCGGGTTGCGGTGGCATACCGCCGACTTGTTGCTGTCCATCAAGAGGTAGGTTTTGAGGTGCCGCTTGGTTTAGCGGGGGCACCGCGTGATCGGGAGCCGGGTTACTCATGGTCGCTCCCCCTTAGTTAAGCGTAGCCTTTCCTTCGGTTTCAAACGGAAGTGTCGGCCTCGCGGTGAGGAGTGAGGCACCACGGGAGTTTCCGGTTCCTGCTGCGTACGGAGGAAGTCGTCAGAGCGTGGGGGCGGGCCAATCTTCGCTGCCCTCTGCACAGTCACGCCCCTTCTTTTCCCGCCTTTTCGCGCAACAATGGCGGACCAAATGTACAGTTAGATATTTACAGTCAATAAATAGCACACAATACCCGTGATAACGGGCCTGCTCGTATCCTGTTCGTGACGCCAAATTCTGACTCACCGTAGTCGGGGGTACACGTAGCGGGCGTTGCTTCTCCTCTAGTCATGGAACCGCGCCTGCGGTGGTGTAGGCCCGGTAGTCCAGATCAATAGGGGAAATGGCGGAACAGTAGGGGTGATTTGTCTTCGTGACGCCACCTGCGGGTGTTCTGGTGAACCTTATACTCAGCCATGCGGGTTTCTCACGCTTGGGGATGGATTAAAGCAGGTACTATGATTGGGACGCTCCCCACAGCGAACTGCAGCGGCGGGTAAGTTCCCCCTGGAATGATCTTTGTGTGAGCTGCGCTAAAGATTTGTTTGTGAGGCAGCTGCGGGGTGCTGCGCGCTGAATCCAGGAGTAACGTACAACCACACAAAGTCTCTTTTAGGTACCTTTACTAGGTGGTAATCAGGTACACTCGGACCGGGATAGTGGAGTCGGCACTTCTGGAGGTTCACAGCAAGCAGTGTTAGGCTTCCTTTCTCTAGTTCTGATGCTAAGGTCGGGTGGATGTGGAATCCAGCCGACCGGGCAGTGTGTTCAATGGAACTTGCTTCACCTGGTTAACAGCACTGAGGGCACTGTAAAAGGGTCTGAGCAGGATCAGTACTCTTCCCTGGGCTCTCGTGGATGGGTGCATCAGGTGGAACAGGTGGCTAGACCTCCTGTCAATGGTGCTGGTTCTCTGTGATGGCTGGGTGGCTCTCACAGCTTCGGTTCCGGTAACCGGAGGATGAGGGAAGAGTTGGTGTAACTCTGGTATTCCTTGAGAGGTGCTTCTCCTTTCCTAGTATCCCAATTGCAGGGATTTCCTCACTGGTAGCTAGGCTGACTAGGCCTGGTGTGTGTCTCATGAGCTTGAGATCATCCACAACCTGCAGCTCTTGTAGCGTCTGCACACTCTGGTGTTTCTCCCTCCAAGACCCTATTTATAGGGGGAACTGGTTCAAAGTCACCAGTGGAGCTCCCCCTAGAGGCTCGGGGTGAAACCAGGTGTTCTAAGGTGTTGTTGTGTTTGTGGGTTTTGCTTTGCTGTTACTTACTCCATTTGTGCCCCAAGGGTTCTGTGGTGCCCAACAGGTTGCCAGGGTGCCACAGATCAAAGTACGAAAGGGTGGAAATCTTCTTTGGAAGACTTGGATGATTTAGCAATGCATGAAACCCCTTATTCTTCTTCTACAAGTAAAAAAAATGGGTTAATGTATTCAGACGTAGATAGTGAATCTAATATCAGAAGCCCAGCCAGGCAAAGACAAAAAAAAAGAAAATTCCGAAATAGAACCTTTTCTTGACTTCGACGTTGGTCAGCCCCTAGATAAAGATTTTTTTGTGAAATTATTCACGACATTCAAACTCTCAATTAAAGAAGACATGAAGGAACACTTAGATGAGATGAAATCCTCTGTTGCTTCAATAGTTTCTAGAGTTGATGAACACGACCACATCATATCTAACCTTAAAATAGACAATAAAACAGTCAAGAGTGACCAGGCAAGAATGAAAGAAGAGATAAAAATATTAAAAGACAAGCTCGTCGATAGAGAGGACAGAGATAGAAGACTTAATCTTAAATTCCGAAGCATACCTGAGACCGTAAAACCTCATGAACTGTTAGACTTTATTAAGAATTTAACTAAAAAGACGGTACCAGGCAAACAAGAAATTGAGTACTCTATTGAGAGGGCGCACAGGCTGCCTAAACCTTCTCATTTACCGGATGACATCCCTAGGGACGTGCGAGACAGTGCGGGGGATCATATGCGAGGGGCGCTATGTCTCCCCCAGAATGCGCACTGTCACGTATTGAGCCCGGTATAGGGTGTGAGAGAAAGGGGCGGTCCGCTCCCTCCGCTCCGGGTCTTGCAAGGTCCCGGAAGTAGACACGGAGTTAAAAGCCTGGTCAGGAGGCAGGGCGGGGTTCCCTGTACACAGATTTGTACCTTAGCTGCAGCAGCAGCAGAGATATAGAAAGGAGAGGTCTAGAGTTCCAGGAGGCCGTGTGCTAGACTAACACGGCCTATCCAGGAGGGCTGGAGGAACTCGGGGTGACCCATAACGGAGGCCTTTGGCCTGAAGGACCCAGGTACGTTATATGAACTGTGTCTTGTGTACCCGGCTGCGACCCGGATCCCGGCAGACTGTGCCACCGCTGTGTGTATCAGCAATAAACATTGGGTCCTGTTTGAACTACTACCGGGCTCCACGTGTTTCCTGACTTGCAATCCAGGCGCTGCCCCACATATGGTGGAGAACTGCGGGCAGGTAGCGGGCCGGCCTGGTGAAAGTGACTGTTTCTATGAGGCTAATGAGCGGCGGCTAAGTGAGAGGAGCAGCAGTCAGTATAGCCGCCAGTCTCTTGCGGGTGCCCGGCACTGTATGTCCATACTTAAGCCGGCCACGCTACAGTTCAGGCCTGCCGCTGATATGGAGGAAATCCTAAGGCAGCTGGTACTTACCCAGCAGCGGCAACAAGAACAGCAGCAGCGACACGAGGAGCAGCAGCTCCGACAGCAGGAGCAACAGCAGAAAACGAATGAACTGCTGCTGCAGCACATCGTGGCCCTATGAGATCCGCCAGCAGTGCCTTCCCCGGACCGGCGTGAGGCCCGGGACCGGGTCCGGTCGGCCCTGCGGAAACTGAGTCCAGAAGACGACGTAGAAGCCTTCCTCACCGTCTACGAGCGCACTGCAGAGCGAGAAGGCCTCCCGCCTGCTCAGTGGGCTGAAGTCGTCGCGCCATTCTTGATCGGCGACGCCCAGAAGGGCTAGACTGACCTCAGTTGGGAGGATGCCCAGGACTACGGGAAACTCAAAGGTGAGATCCTTGCGAGACTGGGGGTCAATACTTATGTTCGAGCTCAACGGGTGTTTTCCTGGTCCTATGTGGAGTCCAAGCCGGCTCGCTCCCAGGCGTATGACTTATTGCAGTTGGTGAAACGGTGGCTCCAGCCTGAGAGCTTAACTCCGGGACAGATGGTGGAAAGGGTGGTGGTCGACCGGCTGGTTCGGACTCTGCCAGTTGCGATACAGCGTTGGGTGGGGCAAGGGGACCCGGGTACCTTGGACCAGGTGGTTAGCTTGATAGAGCGATATACAGCCACCCAGGAGTTCATACGGGACTCTGCCCCACTGCGGCAGTTACGCCGGCTCCGGAGCCGGGTAAAGGTGTACGTCCATCCCCAGGGGACTCTCCTAAAAACGTACCCGCTGAGAGGATACCCAGAACGGGGCTGGCAGGAGACCAGGCTCCCCAAGAAGGAGCTTCCGGCCCAGCGCTGCCGCTGTTACGTGGTGCTGGCGGTGCAAAGGACCGGAACATGTGGCTGCCTATTGCCCACTAACGGTCGGAACCATGGACTGCGGGTTCACACGCCGCTCTCGATGTATGCCAGCCCCGTGTTCGCCGCAGATGTAGTGGTTCCCCTAACGGCACCACATCTGTGCCCGGTGCTCGTTAATGGACACAGAGCAGAAGCTCTCTTGGACTCTGGCAGTTTGGTGACGCTGGTTCATGCGTCCTTAATCCCCGGGTTGCAACTCACTGGGGGATTGGTCGGGGTCCGGTGTATTCACGGGGACCTACGCGAGTATCCGACCACAGAAGTGACTCTATCCACTCCCTGTGGAGAGGTGACTCACGTGGTCGGAGTGGTAAAATCTCTACCCTACGGGACTGTGCTGGGAAGAGACTTACCATTGTTTTGGTCCTTATGGGGAGGGAGGAGTAACCCTCCCCTGATGCCAGGGCATCAGGGTTGCTGAACCCGACGACGCTGAGACCGGGACACCTGCCGTAGGGGTCCCAACATAGGGCTAGAGTGTCACCCCGATAGGTTCCCGCTAGACGTATTGGCAGGAGAGGTCGAGGAGACCCCACCGCTTCCAGAGTTGGAAGTGTCCCGGGGAGCGTTTGGGAGAGCCCAGCTACAGGACCCCACACTGACCAGGGCCCGAGAAAGGGTAACAGAAGTAAACGGGGTAGCTCAGCAGCCGGGGGCAGAGAATGTATTTCCACGCATGGTGATTAACCGGGAGTTACTCTATAGGGTGGACAAAATCAGGGATGAGGTCGTGGACCAACTGGTAGTGCCGCAGCCACACCGCCGGGCGGTCCTAGAGATAGCCCACTCCCACCTGCTAGGGGGCCACCTTGGGGCTAAAAAAAACGCAAGAACGCATCTTGCGGAGGTTCTTCTGGCCGGGCGTGTATGCGGACGTCCAGAGGTACTGTGACTCCTGCCCGGAATGTCATCTGACCACTCCCATTGCCACCTTCCGTAGTCCATTGGTACCTCTCCCCGTTATAGAGGAACCTTTTGAACGGATCGCAATGGATTTGGTGGGGCCTATAGTGAAGTCAGCACGAGGCCACCAACATATCCTCGTGGTTGTCGACTACGCCACCCGGTACCCGGAGGCGATTCCGTTACGCCGCACCTCGGCGAAGCTGATTGCCCGGGAACTGTTTGCTATGTTCTGTCGCCTAGGACTACCTAAGGAAATCCTCACGGATCAGGGGACTCCTTTTATGTCCAAAGTGACCCGGGAACTGTGTAAACTGCTCAACATAAAACAGCTGCGCACCTCGGTGTATCATCCCCAGACGGACGGGTTAGTTGAGCGGTTTAATAAAACCCTGAAGTCCATGCTAAAAAAAGTGGTAGCAAAGAACGGAAAGGATTGGGACATGTTATTGCCCTATCTAATGTTCGCCATCCGGGAGGTACCACAGTCGTCTACGGGGTTTTCCCCCTTTGAACTGTTGTACGGCCGGCATCCTAGAGGGCTATTGGATGTTGCCAAAGAGACGTGGGAACAGGAACCCACTCCCTATAGGAGCGTGATCGACCATGTGGCGAAAATGCAGGGCCGGATCACAGCGGTCCGGCCGATTGTAAAAGAGCACCTCATGGATGCCCAAGGAGCTCAAAGCCGCAGGTATAATACACGGGCCACCGTTAGGACCTTTGAGGTGGGGGACCGGGTATTGGTCTTAGTGCCCACAACAGAAAGCAAATTATTAGCCAAATGGCAAGGACCCTATGAAATCCGGGAAAAAGTAGGGGAGGTCAATTACAAGGTATACCAGCCCGGGAAAAGGAAACCCGTGCAGCTATACCACGTAAATTTGCTTAAAGCGTGGAAAGACCGGGAGTGCCTGATCACGGAGGCATCCGATGCACCCGGGGACCCTTCCCCTTCGGCCCCAAGGGATGCCGAAGGGGTACGAATAAGCGACACCCTCACTAAGGCCCAACGACGGGAGGCTCGAAAGTTGGTACAGCAGAATCCCGATGTGTTCTCTGACCTGCCCGGGTGCACTTCGGTCATTCAGCATGACATTGTCACTGAGCCCCGGGTAAAAGTGCGAGTGAAACCGTACCGGGTACCCGAGGCCAGACGGCAAGCCATCGCGGCCGAAGTTAAACACACGCTGAAGTTAGGGGTGATAGAAGAATCCCGGAGCGAATGGGCTAGTCCCATCGTGCTCATTCCAAAGCTGGACGGATCGTTGCGTTTCTGCAACGATTTCCGGAAGCTGAACGAGGTGTCCAAGTTTGATTTATATCCCATGCCCCGGGTGGACGAGCTGATTGAAAGACTGGGGCAAGCCCAGTACTTCACAACGCTCGATCTGACAAAAGGTTACTGGCAGGTGCCGCTAACAAAGGCGGCCAAGGAAAAAACCGCCTTTGTTACTCCGGAAGGTCTCTATCACTACGTCGTGTTGCCGTTTGGGTTGCATGGAGCCCCGGCCACATTCCAGCGGCTCATGGACATTGTGTTAGAACCTCATCGGGAGTACGCATCCGCCTACCTAGATGACATTATCATCTTTAGTCCATATTGGCATACCCACTTATCCCAGGTTCAGGCCGTGGTGGATTCTCTCAGGACAGCGGGCCTGACGGCCAATCCAAAAAAATGTGCCATGGGGCTCGAGGAGGCCCGATACCTGGATGATCAGGATAATCCCATCATGACCTATAGTGATTCTGTCATCTTGTCATTTCGTTACTAGCCAGGTACCCATGGCCATAACGTTAGTCTCGAAGGAAGACTTATATCGGTTCCCTTGAACCCTTCCTCAAACTGAATCTCTTTGAATTTACTAATTAATTTCCATTTCATTTCCCCTTGAAGTTAACTTTATCCTGTTTAACAGGTTTTTTCCACCCTTTACTCCTTCCCCCCCTCTACTTTACCCATAGAGTCATCACTTATTTAACTCTCTGATTGTCTCTTGTTCAGAAGTCATGACCCATAAATTTATGTCACTGAACACAAATGGCCTCAATTCTCCATGTAAACGTTTTTTGTTTGGAAAGAACTAAAAAGGCACAATATTGATGTAGCAGGGTTACAAGAAACAAGATTTAGTGCAGAAAATCAGCCGAAATTCTCCAATAAACTATTTCCCCACATTTTTTTCTCTTCAAACAAGAAAAAGAAATCGGGTGTAGCCATCTTGATCAAAGAAACAATTACCGTATATACTCGCGTATAAGCCGAGTTTTTCAGCCCAAAAATTGGGCTGAAAAGTCCCCCCCTCGGCTTATACGCGAGTCACTGTATACTGTATACAATGTATACAGTATACAGTGCCCCATCTATATACAGCCCCCACTGCAATCCTGTAAAGGAATAGGTTAGTATACTTATCCATCCGCTGCAGCTGCCCCGCCGCCATCGCGATTCAGCATCTTCTGACTTCCAGCGTCTCGCGTCTCCTTCCGATGGTCGCAGGCAATGACGTCATTGCCTGTGCGACCGGGGAGGAAACCGGAAGAAGACGCGAGACGCTGAAGTCGGAAGATGCTGAATAACGATGGCGGTGGGACAGCTGCAGCGGATGGATAAGTATACTAACCTATTCCTTTACAGGATTGCGGCGGGGGGCTGTATATAGATGAGGGGGCACTGTATATACCTCTGGGGCATATATATGTGGGGCTGCTGTATACTACCACTGGGGCTATATTTACCTGTGGGGCTGCTGTATACTACCACTGGGGCTATATTTACCTGTGGGGCTGCTGTATACTACCACTGGGGCTATATTTACCTGTGGGGCTGCTGTATACTACCACTGGGGCTATATTTACCTGTGGGGCTGCTGTATACTACCACTGGGGCTATATTTACCTGTGGGGCTGCTGTATACTACCACTGGGGCTGTATTTACCTGTGGGGCTGCTGTATACTACCACTGGGGCTATATTTACCTGTGGGGCTGCTGTATACTACCACTGGGGCTGTATTTACCTGTGGGGCTGCTGTATACTACCACTGGGGCTATATTTACCTGTGGGGCTGCTGTATACTACCACTGGGGCTATATTTACCTGTGGGGCTGCTGTATACTACCACTGGGGCTGTATTTACCTGTGGGGCTGCTGTATACTACCACTGGGGCTGTATTTACCTGTGGGGCTGCTGTATACTACCACTGGGGCTGTATTTACCTGTGGGGCTGCTGTATACTACCACTGGGGCTATATTTACCTGTGGGGCTGCTGTATACTACCACTGGGGCTGTATTTACCTGTGGGGCTGCTGTATACTACCACTGGGGCTGTATATACCTGTGGGGCTGCTGTATACTACACTGGGGCTGTATATACCTGTGGGGCTGCTGTATACTACCACTGGGGCTGTATATACCTCTGGGGCTGCTGTATACCACACTGTTGAGGGCTGTATACCTGTGCTGGGGTCCACCCTCGGCTTATACACGAGTCAATAGGTTTTTCCAGATTTTTGGGGCAAAAGTAGGGGGGTCGGCTTATACACGGGTCGGCTTATACACGAGTATATACGGTAAATTCGAAAAGAATGAGATCATATGTGATAGCGATGGTAGATACATCATTCTTAAATGCCTATTAGACAATGTCACTCACACTCTAGTAAATATCTATGCCCCTAATAAGGAACAAATTGCATTCCTTAAAAAATTGTTGCGACTAATCAGGGAAAAACAGGAAGGTTTATTGTACATCTTTGACGACTTCAATGCAGTTCCTAACACCAATCTCGACTCTTCAAACAAAAGCAGAAACCAAAATGCTCAGTTAAACCCCCTACTAAAAAAAAGGAATTATATGACACTAGGGATGGGCGAATCCTAAACTACTCGGAATCGCTAAACTCTGACGAGTCTGAGTCCAGGACTCGCTACTCGTTGCGAGTCTAGCGATTCCAAAGTAAATTAATGGGGAACGAGTATTGCAGCGATTCCTCTGCTGCCGGACCCTATAAGGGGGGGTGCACCGGACCGGCCGGCTATTTACTCCTTCCTCCGCCGCCGCAGACTCACTCCCCGAGTCTCTCTGCTTCTGTTTCCGGAGATTCCCGAACGGTGACAGAAGCAGTGAATAAATTAACTTCCGTCACCGCTCGGGAATCTCCGTAGGCAGAGCGATTCGGGCTGACAGCAGGGTTCAGCTCAGGTCATAATGACCTGAGCTGTACCCTGACTGTTTAGTCAGTTCTCAGCTCTGCTACATCCCTGTCTGTCTATGCACAGGGATGTAGCAGAGCTGAGATTACGTTTTGGACTACGTCGGATGGAAGAGGATTTTTAAATAAAGATGGAGTCCCTAATTGTCTTCTGTTTTATTTCTAATAAAATTATTTTTCTCTGTGTTGTGTTTTTTTTTTATATTGATTATTGGAAATTCATGGCGGTCATGTCTAATATTGGCGTGACCGCCATAAATTTCGGGCTTAGGGCCAGCTGATAATACAAAGCTGGCCCTAACCCCTTTATTAGGATGTGTTCACACGCTGCGTATTTGGCGCATTTTTTTACGCGCGTATTTGCCCCAAAAATGCATGTGCGTCTGCGTTTCCTAGCAAAGTGAAAGGACAGTCACTTTATGCCATTCAGACATCGCGTAATTTTACGCAGCGTTTTTGGAGCAAAAAACGCGCGCATAAAAAGAATGAACATGTCAATTCTTTCCAGTTTTTTACGTATTTCATCCATAGGCCCCATTATAAGCACTGGAAAAAAACGCTTAAAAATATGCGCGTAAAAAACGCGCCGAATACGCAGCGTGTGAACACAGACTTACCCAGTGAGCCACCCGCCACCAGGGCCACTGGTTGGGGGCAGCCCGTTGCTGCCTGCTGGATCCGGCTGGTTCCAGAGATACGGCGAAGCCCACGTCATTTTTGTTTTCTGAAAAATCAATAAAACAATCCTAAAAAAGGGACTGCATCTTTATTAACCCCTCGACCATGGTCCAGGGGTTAATAAAGATGCAGTCCCTTTTATCTATATTGTTTTATGTATTTTTCAGAAAAAAAATGACGTGGCCTTCGCCGTATTTCTGGACCCAGCTGGATCCAGCAGGCAGCGACGGGCTGCCCCCAACCCCCAGGTGCCTATTTGTACCTGGCCGGACACAAGAATACAGGTGAGCCCCCTTTTTTTATTATTTCATAAATTTCATGAAATAATAAAAAAAAAATGCGTGGGGATCCGCGCAAATTCTATGTCCAGCCAGGTACAGCTAGGCAGCTGGGGACTGGAATCTGCAGCGCAGGGAGGCCCAAGCTTTCTGGGCACCCCCTGCTGCAAATTGCAGCCCACAGCCGCCCAAGAAGATGGCGTGTTCATTGAAGCGCCATCCTCTGGCGCTGAACCACGCTCTTCCAGTGGCCCTGGTGGCGGGTGGCTCACTGGGTAATAAAGGGTAATAAGGGGTAATAAAGCTTTGTATTATCAGCTGGCCCTAAGCCCGAAATTTATGGCGGTCACGCCAATATTAAACATGATCGCCATGAATTTCTAATAAAGTTTGTTAAAAAAAACACAACACAGAGAAATTTTTTTTATTAAAAATAAAACAAAGAAGATATTAGGGACTCCATCTTTATTCCAAAAATCCTCTTCCGTCCGACGTAGTCCAAAAACGACATCTTCACTGCCACATCCCTGTGCATAGACATACATGTCTATGCACAGGGAGTGAGCAAGCTGCAAATGACTTTCACTTTCTGGGTTCACCTCAGGTGAACCCTGCAGTGAAAGCCTGACTCTGCCGCTGCCGGCGGGAGCACCGGCAGAGCAGTGAATAAATTAAGTTCAGGGAGGCAGGCAGGCTCCCGCAGGGTCCCGGTGTCCTCCTGTCGTCGGCTGCTGTCTGCTGACAGGACCTGCCGTGACGTCACAGTCACAACATCATGGCAGGTCCTGTCAGCAGACAGCTGCCGACGCCAGGAGGACACCGGGACCCTGCGGGAGCCTGCCTGCCTCCCTGAACTTAATTTATTCACTGCTCTGCCGGTGCTCCCGCCGGCAGCGGCAGAGTCAGGCTTTCACTGCAGGGTTCACCTGAGGTGAACCCAGAAAGTGAAAGTCATTTGCAGCTTGCTCACTCCCTGTGCATAGACATGTATGTCTATGCACAGGGATGTGGCAGTGAAGATGTCGTTTTTGGTCTACGTCGGACGGAAGAGGATTTTTGGAATAAAGATGGAGTCCCTAATGTCTTTTTTGTTTTATTTTTAATAAAAAAAATTTCTCTGTGTTGTGTTTTTTTTTAACAAACTTTATTAGAAATTCATGGCGGTCATGTCTAATATTGGCGTGACCGCCATAAATTTTGGGCTTAGGGCCAGCTGTTAATACAAAGCTGGCCCTAACCCCTTTATTACCCAGTGAGCCACCGGCCACCAGGGCCACTAGAAGAGCGGGGTTCAGCGCCAGAGGATGGCGCTTCAATGAACGAGCCATCTTCTCGGGCGGCTGCGGCTGCAATTTGCAGCGGGGGGTGCCCAGAAAGCTTGGGCCTCCCTGCGCTGCAGATTCCAGCCCCCAGCTGCCTAGCTGTACCTGGCTGGATATAGAATTTGCGCGGCGCCCCACGCATTTTTTTTTTATTTCATGAAATTCATGAAATAATAAAAAAAGGGGGCTTGCCTATATTTTTGTGTCCGGCCAGGTACAAATAGGCACCTGGGAGACCGGGGGCAGCCCGTCGCTGCCTGCTGGATCTGGCTGGGTCCAGAAATACGGCGAAGCCCACGTAATTTTTTTTTCTGAAAAATCCATAAAACAATATAAATAAAAGGGACTGCATCTTTATTAACCCCTGGACCATGGTCGAGAGGTTAGCAAAGATGCAGTCCCTTTTTTAGGATTACTTTATTGATTTTTCAGAAAAAAAATGTCGTGGGCTTTGCCGTATTTCTGGACCCAGCCGGATCCAGAAGGCAGCGACGGGCTGCCCCCGACTCCCAGGTGCCTATTTGCACCTGGCCGGACACAAGAATATAGGTGAGCCCCCTTTTTTTATTATTTCATGAATTTCATGAAATAATTTAAAAAAAATGCATGGGGCTCCACGCAATTTCTATGTCCAGCCAGGTACAGCTAAGCAGCTGGGGGCTGGAATCCGCAGCGCAGGGAGGCCCTAGCTTTCTGGGCATCCCCGCTGCAAATTGCAGCCCGCAGCCACCCCAGAAGATGGCGCGTTCATTGAAGCGCCATCTTCTGGCGCTGAACCCCGCTCTTCCAGTGGCCCTGGTGGCGGGTGGCTCACTGGGTAATAAAGGGGTTAGGGCCAGCTTTGTATTATCAGCTGGCCCTAAGCCCGAAATTTATGACATGACCGCCATGAATTTCCAGTAATCAATTAAAAAAAAAAACACAACACAGAGAAAAATAATTTTATTAGAAATAAAACAGAAGACAATTAGGGACTCCATCTTCATTTAAAAAATCCTCTTCCGTCTGACGTAGTCCAAAACGTAATCTCAGCTCTGCTACATCCCTGTGCATAGACAGACAGGGATGTAGCAGAGCTGAGAACTGACTAAACAGTCAGGGTTCAGCTCAGGTCATTATGACCTGAGCTGAACCCTGCTGTCAGCCAGACTCACTCTGCCTACGGAGATTCCCGAGTGGTGCCGGAAGTTAATTTATTCACTGCTTCTGTCACCGTTCGGGAATCTCCGGAAACAGAAGCAGAGACTCGGGAAGCGAGTCTGCGGCCGGCGCCGGCGGAGGCAGGGGTAAGTAGCCGGCCGGTCCGGCACACTCACCCCCCCCCAAGCCCACCCCTGGTCAGGACTCAGTGGGGGAAGCGGCAGTGAGCAGATTTCACCGCCGGCTTCCCCGCCTGGGTCCTGAGTTCCTGCACCTGCTCCCCCCGCCCGGTCCTAACTTAGGCTGCGGGGGGGACGGAGGGATGGTGGACTCGCTACTGTGCGAGTAATAGCTTGGAAACTCGCAGAGTACCAAGTCCTGCAATTCCAGTATTACTCGCAGAGTAACGAGTCTTAGCGAGTAGATTCGCCCATCCCTATATGACACATTTAGATGCATCAATTCTTCGATTGAATATACACACTTCTCTAATGTGCACAAATTATTGGCCCGTATAGACCTAATTCTTACAAATATTACCTCCCTTCCATTTATACAATCAGTCACGATTTTGCCAAGATCATAGTCGGATCACTCGCCTGTGATTTTTGTAACTTCACAAGGTTCTTCCCCCAAATGTAGAAATCTCTGGAGAGCTAATTCTTTTCTCTTTAATCTTCCACATTATAAATTAGGAATAGAAAAATCTTTGAAATTTTACTTTAATGAAAATGACCTTGAAGAGACTTCAATTTCCACTATATGGACTGCCCATAAATCGGTCATTAGAGGTCTATTAATCCAGCTAAATTCTAGATACAAAAAGTTTATACTTATGGACACAGAAAAGCTGGTTCAAAATTTGAGACCTCGAACTATCTCTAAGGCCACTTTACCACGGCTACATTGTACTTGTCACCAGTACTTACTGGTTGCAGTGAAATCATGGATACATGGTTCTATCTTGTTGCTGTGTACAAATGGATCATGTATCCATGATTCACTGCAACCATAAGTTACCTGGTGACAAGCTACAAATGTAGCCGTGTGTAAAGGTACCCTATAGACTGCCCGAGTGAATTACCTATGAAAAAATCCTTAAGCTAAGAATCGAACTCAGATCTTTGCTCGTATCTGACTTTGATAAAATGTCCGTCTAAGTAGGTCCAACTATTACAATTGCTCAAATAAACCCTCGAAACTCTTTGCAAAACTTATAAAAGTTCGCAGGACAAAGACCAACATTCTCCAAGTTAAAAATAAGCAAAATGTTCTGCAAAAACTCCCACAAGCAATTTCAGATACATTTGCTGAATTCTATTGGGCTCTTTACAACCAAAATGAATCTCAGACAGAACCAATCCCCACTCAATCCAAAATTTCTACATTTCTTGATTCTGTGGAACTTCCCTCTCTTTCTAATGAAGACATAGAGTTCCTAAATTCACCATTCACTGTCGGAGAGATCTTAGACACAATTAATTCTCTAAAAAAAACTTAAATCCCCCGGACCCGACGGGTTTCAAAATGAATATTATCTGGCTTATCGAGAAATTCTATTACCCTACTTAACTAGACTGTTAAACTCTCTTACCAACCACAATTATCAGTTTCCTAAAGAAATGTTACAAGCCACCATCACAATGATCCCAAAAAATAAAGGTGACCCGGAGAATGTATCTAATTTTAGGCCTATCTCCCTGCTTAACACCGATCTCAAAATTCTTACAAAGACCATTAATACTAGAATTCAAAAGATAATCCCGAAATTAATTCATGGTGACCAAGTAGGCTTCAAAATAAAAGTTCTACTGACGCCACTCGAAGAGTTGTCAACCTATTGTCCCATATCGAGAATTATAAAACTCCAGCGATTCTGGTCTCTGTCGACGCTCAAAAAGCATTCAACAGAGTCCATTGGGGTTTCCTTTTTGAGACATTAAAGAAATTCAGTTTCAAAAGCAACATTCTCCATACTCTCCGGTCACTCTACTATAACCCAACTGCAAATATTTTAACCAATTATACGCTCTCTGAAATCTTTCCTTTATCGAACGGTACGAGGCAAGGATGTCCCCTGTCCCTGTCCCTCCTTGACCTTTTTATCGAAGCACTTGTCGAAAAAATTCGCATGAACCAATCCATTAGGGGAATATATACAAAGTCCAAGGAATATAAAATTAGTCTCTTCGCCGATGACATCATATTGACTCTCTCTTATTTTTTTAACTCCCTGAGAAACTTATTATTGACTTTTAAGAGTTTTCTACTGCCTCTTTATATAAAATTAACCTTAATAAGACCCAAGCTTTACACTTGAACGTAGATCCTGAAACTCTAACCGCAATTAAATTTGAAAATAACCTTACATGGGAGAAAAAGGAACTAGATTATTTGGGTATCAAAATTACCGATCATATCTCTAATATTTTGGATAAAAATTTCACAGACTTATTTAAAACTGTTCAAACCGACCTAACGCACATCTCAAAAGCGGATTTGTCCTGGATAGGCAAAATCGAGTTGTACAAAATGTTTGTACTTCCAAAAATTCTCTATATTTTTCGCTCTCTTCCAATCCCTATTAAACAACTTTGGATTAAAAAACTCAAATCTCAGTTTATGACCTTTATTTGGGGAAGCAAAAAACCGAGGGTAGCAAAAAGTACTCTAGAAAAGAGCAGGGCGAACGGTGGCTTAGCCATCCCTAATCTTTCAGCATACTACAACGCAACCATAATTAAACAAAGCAAGACCTGGTGGAGTGAAACTTTGAGGCCTATCTGGCTCTCCCTGGAAGAATCAAAATACCCCAGACATAAACTTAATCTCCTGCTACTTTCACATTTGTGTGATAGATCGAAACGTTTACCTAAAGATCTGACAATTAAAGCCACAATTCAATCTTGGAAGCAACTAGCAATCAAAGCTACAGATCTCACCCCTAATTCTTCTCCCAACTGGATTCCTCTTGAACTCTTTAAACTACTAATACCAAATTTACATCTGGATTCCTGGACAAGCTTGGGCATTAGTCAGATATCTGACATCTTGAACAAGGACAACCAGTTGATTTCCTTCCACACACTATGCTCAAAATTTCAACTAGAAGAAGGCGATCTCCTGATATGTAAGAAAATAAAAAAAAATTTGAGTGAAAGGAAACAAAATTTTCATCTTCCATTGACTATAGCACAAATGTATAAATTCTATCACAATCCTCTGTTTTGGACCACTAAAAATATTTATAAAACTATCAACTCAGACCTGTCTTTAACTAAGACATCAACTTTGATTGCTTGGAAAAAAGAATTGAGAATTTCCATTAATACTGATCTCATGAGTGACACTTTTTCTAAACTCCAAAAAATGATACCATGCTCTGCGTTACTTGCGACCCACTACAAGGTTATTACTTGGTGGTACTATACTCCTCAAAGACTACACCAGATTAAAGAAAAGATATCACCGCTTTGCTGTCGATGTTCCCTCGAGATTGGAAACATTTCACATATATTTTGGCAATGTAAATGCCTAGAGACATTTTGGGGCGAGATTCATCTACTGCTTACAGATCTCATGGATGGTATTTTTAGTCTCACACCTGAGTTGGTCACTTTCCTGATTGGAATAGACTCCGAAACCTACTCATTTCAAACCTTTGGTTATCCACATCATACTTGCAGCAAAAACCCTTATTGCCTCAATGTGGAGGGACACTCAACCGCCCACATTTCTTGCCCTCCTAGAAAGAGTAGCTACACATAACGCCTACAAATTCTCTTTTGCTATAAGAAATAATCTAATCAATAAATATCAAAATAAATGGCTTCCGTGGAACAGATTCTTTCGCTCTAAACATATAATACTCCCTAATTCCTGTACACATTAGTACTCACATGACATGTCGAAGTGAATGACTATTACCTCTCTCCCTCCACCCTCCCTTTCTTTTCTCCTTCCCATCTTCCCCTCAATCCGGTTATTCCCTGGTTAATTTAGCCTTGAATTGTTTAGGCAATTTCATTATTGTACATGACTGTTCATTATTTTGAAGCTTTAGCCTACGTTGTACTATACATTTCACTTGTTACTTTAACTTCATTCTGGTTAGATATGCAAATTACTAACCTCCTGATCCCATAATCACTTTAGTTCTTTGTACAATTTAAAACTTTATGTCGTATGCTGTATACTCTTGATGTTATTTTAAAATCAATAAAATTCTTTGAACAAGATTGAGAAGAGAGACTCATTGCTAGAGAAAGTAAAAATAATCCCAAAATATTTTTTAACTACATAAATAGTAAGAAACTTAAAAATGATTGTGTTGGCCCCTTTAAAAATAATCTGGGTGAAATGGTGGATGAGGATGAGGAAAAAGCCAATATGCTACAGTGTTGGCCAAAAGTATTGACACCCCTGCAATTCTGTCAGATAATACTCAGTTTTTTCCTGAAAATGATTGCAATCACAAATTTGTTGGTATTATTGTCTTCATTTAATTTGTCTTCAATGAAAAAACACAAAAGAGAATGAAGCAAAAAGCAAAACATTGATCATTTCACACAAAACTTCAAAAATGGGCCAGACAAAAGTATTGGCACCCTCAGCCTAATACTTGGTTGCACAACCTTTAGCCAAAATAACTGCGATCAACTGCTTCCGGTAACCATCAATGAGTTTCTTACAATGCTCTGCTGGAATTTTAGACCATTCTTCTTTGGCAAACTGCTCCAGGTCCCTGATATTTGAAGGGTGCCTTCTCTAAACTGTCATTTTTCGATCTCTCCACAGGTGTTCTATGGGATTCAGGTCTGGACTCATTGCTGGCCACCTTGTCTCCAGTGCTTTCTCTCAAACCATTTTCTAGTGCTTTTTGAAGTGTGTTTTGGGTCATTGTCCGGCTGGAAGACCCATGACCTCGGAGGGGCAGATGACTGCCAAAATTTGTTGGTAATCTTCAGACTTCATAATGCCATGCACACGGTCAAGCAGTCCAGTGCCAGAGGCAGCAAAGCAACCCCAAAACATCAGGGAACCTCCGCCATGTTTGACTGTAGGGACCGTGTTTCTTTGAATGCCTCTTTTTTTCTCCTGTAAACTCTATGTTGATGCCTTTGCCCAAAAAGAGAGAACATTCTTCCAAAATGTTTTAGGCTTTCTCAGGTAAGTTTTGGCAAACTCCAGCCTGGCTTTTTTATGTCTCGGGGTAAGAAGTGGGGTCTTCCTGGGTCTCCTACCATACAGTTCCTTTTTACCCCTTTGTGTCTCCTCCCCTTATTCAACATGGCGTCCACTACTTCGCACTTTTTCAGATGTTCCTGCTTTCCTGGCTACATAAGCTCTGGTTCATCTTGCAGGCCTTTCTTGAGTATTCTGCTTGGATCCCTGGCTCCTTTGTGCATCTCAAGTTTGTGCTCGTCCTCCAGCTATTCCGGTTTAATCCGAAATAGAAGGTGCTCTTTGATCCGCGCATACTGCAAATAATGAACCGAAACTCCAAGAGGAAAAAGATAATGGTGCCTTTAATCTCAAGGCGTTTCTGAGCGCTTCCACACCACCAAGTGGTTCATATCCTGATGAAGGAGCATGGAAGCACTCAGAAATGCTTTGGGATTAAAGGCACCATTATTTTTTACCTCTTGAAGTTTCAGTTCGGTTCGTTATTTGCAGTGTGTATGGATCAAGGAGTACTGTCTATTTAGGATTACTTCTACAGCCACAGCGATTGCGTGGAGTGAGGGTCCAGCTGCAACTGAAACACGTGTATACACCGGTTGTGGGTCTCACAACCTCACAAGATGAACAGTGACATAACCAAATTGCTTATTATTATTTTAAAAGAATAAGACACTATTGCACTTGTGTTCCCCTTTTCTCTTGTTTTAGCTATTCAATTTGGCTCTTTTCAGCTTTTGAAGTCTGATGTCCAGCTATACTACACCTGCTTCCAGTTTATCTCCTCAATCAAGCTGCTTTTTTGTGTTTCTTCTTCTGCTTCTGCAGCCAGCCTCACTTGACGTAAATTCGGTTTCTTCTAAAAAGCTACGTTGCAGCTTTTCTGTTTATTTTCTTGCAGTTGCAATGCTCAGGACTCAGAGACTATACAGTTTCCAGGTCTTCCTTGGTGTGAACTTATAAACTGCTCTGTTATTATCCTCTTCAGTGAGAACTGTTACTAAGAGACTACTCCGACTGCCAAAAGACCATTAGATAGTAAGGCTCTCCATTGCATATTTGTACCAAACAAGAAAAATCAGGAGCAGAAGTCAAAAATTCAAATAATAATTTTACTAATTAGTGCACAATGTAAGTAGTAATAAAAGAATATAAAAAGGGAGAATGTCAGTACACCATCAACAGGTTAATCCAAACCGATATGATTCTGATATATAATGATATACCGCACTATGATAGTGTGGCACCCCTATGACCAGGGCGGTCAAAGGGTGAACTGTAGCCAGGTAAGGTAGAGACGGTTGACTAAAACACATCCACACAAGTACACACACTGACCCTACACCTAGGACTCTAGGTTATGCAAGGGATAGCAGGGGTTAAGAGTAGTGTGGGTGGAGCATAGAGCAGCACTGAACAAGTGAGTGGACAGACCAACAATAAAAACCCAGGAACACCTAGTTTAGGCACACATTCCAAGGAGGAGAGGTTCCCTGGAGGACGCAGAATCCTAGAGGCTATATTCCTAGGAGAGAAAGCTCGCTCCATAGCCGGAGGCGAGGGAAAGAAACCAGAAACAGAGACACCCCCCAGTGAGACAGAGGGAGCCTGGTGATCCCCCAGCGATACCTGAGACACTGGAGGCTAGGCCACTAAAACCAGAGAGCTGGCTCTGTAGAGGTGATCAGGGGCACTCTAGGACCCTAATCACAGGACATTCCGACGTGGGGCAGGTACTCTATAACCTGCAGCCTACCTACCACCATGGTCTAGGAACACAGCAATCAGACTAGGGCTAGTGACCCTGACAGAGATGGAATCATCACATAAAAGCCCGTGAAGGCCAGACCAAACCCGTGAGTGAGGAGACAGAGAGAGGAAAGGGCCTGAAAGGACTTGAGGGAAGCAATGCAGAGGAGCTGCCTGAGCTGCATAAACCCAGTTACCCGGAGCAGTGCTAAAGAACTGTGACTTGAAAGAGCTGAAAGAACTGTAACTTTTAAACTGTTGTGAACTGCTGCTAAAGAACCTTAAGTAAAGTACCCAGTAAGCTCACCATCGCCTGAGACTGCTTTCTTCCAGCGTTGCAGCAGAGTCTCGCCTGAGGAGCCACAGACTGCAATTTCCACACACTAGCTGGAGAAGCTGCAGCAGCGAAGTAAGTGGCTTGCACAGAGCACAATCCCTCATCAGGTCCCTCGATCACCACTACACCTACCCTAGGGACCCTCAGCCCTACCCAAGAAGGGCATACCATCCATGCTACCCCTCACCACTGTCCCCAGCAGGAGTACAGCAGCTGTGGTCCTACCTGCCACATACCCTGGGTGGCGTCACAACAAAATTCCCTCTAAATACTTCCTATACTTGCCGCATATGGCACAACGGGACCAGGCCTGGCACCTTGACACCCCCAGAGACAGTACACCCCGGTCTCGAGTACCCCGGTCCCTAGTGTGCGACAATAGACTCTGGTGAAGTGGTAATTTCATGGATCATTCTTTTGCTAAAGACCATGGCAATGAGATACAGCAGAGAGCCACTCCAATTACCAAGGAAATGATGGATGTGTCTCCTTTAACTCTGGGGCCTGAGGATCAGTAGGCTGTGAGTCTTCCCATAATATTGGAGCCTGATCATCAGGAGGTGCTATTGTGGCACCCCTGCGGGGGATTGCCATAGGATCCACCGGTGCAAGGAGGGAATTACACCTTGATTCGCACAGCACACCACACCTTCCACCCCAGACCTGAAGGGGGAGCTCTACTGGCTGCCTTAAGCCAGTTCCCCTTTAAAACATCCAGGCCTAAGTCCCAAGAATCATTCCCAAGAGTGAGTCTGAGGAGAGAGTCGGAGGAGTGAGGAGCTGGTCGCTGGGAAGGATCCAGGCCCAGGACCAGGAACCACTGACCGCTGGGTTGCACCCTAGGGAAAGGGTCGGAGGCCAGTGGAGAGCAGGAAATCAAGAAAGGGAACCAGTTAAGGTCTCCCTATAGTACACCCGGACACCGGAGTTCGATGCTGCCAGCATTTATTGTAACAGCAAAAGCCCGGAAGAACCAGGAAGAGTTAACCCCTGAAGGAACACAGTAAGAGACGCTAAGAAAGAGTGATGAGATCAAGCACAGACAGGACTCATCCCAAACCACAGAGCACAGAGACAGAGGAGACCTCTCAACTTTCTAAGGTGGAAGTCCCAAGTTGCACCGGGGACCTGGTTATTACTCTGGACTGTACCTGTTACCCTGTTACCAGTAAAAGGCACCGAAACAACAATCACTGTGTGTGTGCCTGCTTAACCGTCGCAATTCACGCCTTGTCTGCAGAGACGCAACTACTATTCCCTTCATCCATTCCCGCTGCCCTGAGGTAAAGCTCCACCTGTGGGGAGCTGTACCACACTCTACTGCACCCACCATCACCTCAGCAGCCAGCTGCAGCGCTGGTATACCGTTACCAGGTACCATAGGTGGCGTCACATTATCAAACCCTTATCCCCCACCATTCCCGCCATTGAGGGTCCAGGGCACAGGACCGGGGATCGACCAGCCGTGATCCCCCACATCCAAATCGCCATCAGCCCTGGTTCCCGAGTACCTCCTACCATTCGACCGACTCAAATCTGGCGTCACGAACAGGATCCTGTGCCCAGTAAAACCAGATACTGTGTGCCAAGAACTGAAATTTATTAACTGTTTGTGAACTGTACAACCGGGCCACCATTACAGAAATTGAACTGCGCCACAGCACGGGAAGAAAAGAGCAGGAAGATAAGCCCCACTCCTTCACTCTGACAGAGATCAGCGAATTGTAGCTCCCAGTTTCGGAAATACCCGAGGTGCTCCACTCCCTCTGCAGAGCTGCGACGACCAGGAAAGTTTTTTTCATCTCACCGGTTGGCAGCGAATAACTAGGGGGCCCCATCATCAGTGACTCGGATGATGCACAGGTCCCTGATGGGGGAGATGCCCGGAACACAGCACACAGATCAGTGGTCCAAATAATGCCGATAACCTTGCCGTATATACCGGGTACCAAGTGGTTACCAATATATGAAGGCAAACCCGGTACCTTAGCAGCCTTTAAGCAAAAGATGTGTGCAATGCTGGACATGTATACGATGACAGAGAAGCAGTGGGCCACCGTTGTACTGGGACAATTAACAGCGGGACCTGGAGGTTGAGTCCTGGAGTGATGGTGACAGGGACTCTGCTGCTAAAGTGTTTGATAAGCTAAAAACTGTCTTTGAAAAACGCACACAGTCTGAATTGAGGATGCTGTTCTACCAGTGTAAACAGAGACCGCAGGATGCCATCAGAGACTATGCCCTCCGTTTACAAGGGGCACTCCGGTCCTTAAAACAGGTAGACCCGGCAAGTGTATTGGAAGAGGATAAAATGCTTGCAGAACAGTTTAAAGTGTTCGTAGTAGGTACCTGCTGTGGATACCCAGCTGTGCATTAGAGAGATCTGTGGTTACCTGCATGAGCAGGGCGTTGCACATCCCCCTAGGTAACATCAGTACTCCTGGACTGACTCTAGTTCCCCCTGGAGGTCACTATATACCCTCCCGGGTTCCCTCCCACGTTTGACTAGTGCGGGGTGTGGGTATAGGGTTCCTCCCACCGTCCATAAATCCACTTGTAGTGGGATGACTACACCGCTTTTATGGGTGTAGTACCCCTTTTGTGGCACCTACATAGTGGGGCGCCACACATAGTAGGAACAATCACCCTTCTCCTGCCCCTCTTCCTAGGATGACGCCCAGAGGCACTAGGAGTCAGGAACAAGGTGTGCACTCCACCCCCAGGTAAACTCCCAACCTCCTGAGTGAAGAAGTTGGTGTAGACGCCACCAACATGCAGAGATGGAAGTACCCCGGCAAGTACTCTCACAGGCAGTACCCCAGCGAACCACCTCCCGGTCCCACCAGTCAATTACCGGGTTGTGTTTTCTCAGCCAAGGGAGACCCAAGACAATGAGGGTTAGTAAATTCTCCAAGATGTAACAAGAAAGGAACTCCTGGTGATGAGTTCCTATGCTCAAGTTCACATTATGCATCACTTGGAATAATACCTTCTGGCTGAGCAAAACTGAGATAATGGCGGAGATGGGAATGGGTTTCGCTAAGGCGCTACAGATGAAGCCATGAGTCTGAGCAAAACGAGAATCCTGCCTCTGCTTATCAACTAGCGACTCAGTTTTTCCATCTACCAGCACTTTGGCAGATAGTGTGAATGGAGACTTAGAAAAAAAGGAGATATAAACCCTCTGGTCGTCTCCATCCGAACGACGCGAGGGTGGCTAAATCTGAGACTGGTATTTGTCCTGGAGCGATGCGGACAAACCTTGATAAAATGATTAGCTTGACCGCAATAAAAACAAGCTTCGCCCACTTGTTGAACTGCAAACTACAGGGGGTTTAACACGAGGGCCTACTGCCCCCAACTGAATAGGTTCATCACAAGGGACAAAGTTGGTCTCGGTCTTTCCCTCAGACATCTGTCTTCCCTGATGGCCAAGGACATCACAGCCTCCAATGACTCAGGTGCGGCGTACTGAACCAGCGTGTCTTGCAGTCTGGCTGACAAACCCAAACAGAACTGACTCCTGAGCCCATGGTCGTTCCACAGGGTGTCAGTCGCCCACCTCTGAAACTTCGAGCAGTACTCCTCCACTGCTCGTGGCCCCTGCTTGAGTTTACAGAGGTTTGACTCAGCAAGAATCACCCTGTCTGGTTCACCGTACACCTGAGCCAGAGCAGCAAAAACCCGTCCACCGACCACAGCGATGGTGAGTCGGTTGGGAGGGAGAAGGTCCAGGTCTGAGGATCTTTCTTAAGAAGGGAGATTATAATCCACACCTCGCTCCTAGATGAATGGGAACGAAGCCTCAAATAAAGTTTACAGGCTTCTTTGAACACCAAGAATTCATCTCTCCCCAAAAAACCTATCTGGAAGGGATATCATGGTTCAGGTATGGCCTTGGCGTTAGCCGGGGCCAGATACCCCACAATCTTCAGCAGCATCGTTCGCAGACCAGTGACCTCAGCTGAGATGGTTTACATCATTTGTGAGAAGGCATCTGCAGAGGATGTCTGAGACATATTGGCTTAGAGAAAAAAAAATGGTTATGGGCCGTTTATAATGTCACGCTTGGGAGGTGAGGGAATCGGGTAACTTGATGGTGTGATGAGCAAAGGGGGGCATGAGAGGCTAATCTGACCCTGATGCTGGGGTCCCTGGCTCACCCTGATTTCAGAGGTACCTCTGGTGGTGAGGAGTACCGAGCCGCCACCCTTTTCCCTAAGCTCCTGATAGCCCTAAGCTGAGGGCCCCTACAACCACCCACGGATCGGGATCACAGCTTCTCCCACAGCAATAGAACTCCAGGAGAGGCTTCAGCACAGCAGCAAGACATCTTTTCAGCTCAATGACCAAGAGCCAACTATCTTTATAAACAGCATCTGACAGAGGAGAGGGAAGGCTATTTAAAGCCAGGGGGAGGGGAATCGCGGTGAGTCACGCTTCCAATCATTCTCTCCCTGTCTGCAGCATTTAAACAGAGCTTTTTTTTTCCGCCCCTCAGGGGGCGGGGCTAACGGACTTTCTGGGAGAGAGAAAAAAAACTCTGTTTAAATGCTGCAGACAGGGAGAGAATGATTGGCAGCGGTGGGCTGCCCTTGGCTGCAGCCCCTAGCCACCTCCTTAGTGGCTGTAGCATGTAAGTTTTCTAACTGTATTATCTCGGGGTACAGGGCTGCTCAAGTGCTGGGGGACCCCTTGTCTGCATGCTGCAGACATGCTGCATCCAGTGCTGTAATTAGATCACCATGCCTGGTTTGGTGACAGGTCCTCTTTAATTGAACTGTTGGATCTCACCTTTGTGTGAGTTATTCAGAAGCTGCGGGGCACATTGCTGAAAATCCTTCACTACCTGTGGAGCACAGGATCTGTGGGAACGTGAACACCGGTGATTGGTGATAAATCGTGACCGCAGACACCACGTGACTGACAGGCAGCTGGCACCTGGACGGCTCCTCCGACCCAGGTGGCCTTGAGAATACACTGGGGTTGTGCGGAGGCGGCACAACCCGAAAAGGTGAGAGCCCCCCTGTCACAACCTTCCCTTCCACTTCAAAGTGCATGTGGGTTCTCCCTATGGGAGCACTTTTCTCTCTCTTTTTGTTTCAGTGATGATTGACCCAGCAGAACTGAAAACACACTCTGACACCACACTAGCAGCTAGGCAGGCCAGCACCTCCAAGGCGTGTATAGGGAGAGGTCTGGCCAAGTGTTCAGCTTGGCACCCAATAATTAAAGGGAACTGAAGCATCAGAAATAAAGCACGTATGTTCACCTAAGTACCCCTTGACAATGTTATGCAACTTCTCCCTCCTTGGCATTGTTGCAGGCACAGAGAACTCTTGGTGTTGGCTGGTTTATTGAAAATTGCTCAATTTCTGCACATTTTCCCCGCCTCTGTTGGCCTTAATGTTCATGTCTCTCCCCATTATACCTTGGTGTTGAAAAGAGCCGATACCTCTGCTACCAGCATTGTCTGAAAGTGATGTTTTCAGCAACTGATCTACAGCGACCCTCTTGAAGGATTCCATTGTAAAACTGTTTGGTGACTCCAAAAGGAGAGAAGGAAATTTCTTCTTGTACCGTTGATCGAGAAAAGTGGCCAACCAGTATAAGTTGTTGGGTAAGATGTGTAGCACGTGATGATCTTGCCACAGACAGCTACACATGAGCTGTGCCATGCGGGCCAAGCTGCCAAAAGGCAAATCTTCGGTGTCCCCAACAGTAAGACCAGTACCCATCCTCTACTCACACTAACTCACATTCTCCTCCTCCATCTCCTCCTCTCCAGCCCATCCAGCCTGGACATATTTGAAGCTTGGGTTGGGTGTCCCATCTGTAGCATTAGGAGTCCTCTCGGTACCACAGAAAAACAAATCCTCTCCTTCCTCATCCTCCTCTGCATCACCCAATGCTGCCTCAGAATATTGGCTGGGCTGGGTAGTATCACCCATTTGGAAATCTGGCTTAATACCAACATGCTGGCCACTCAAAGCTTCATCTTTGAGATTATGCAGTGATTGTTTCAGGAGACACAGCAGTGGGATTGTTACGTTGATAATAGCCTGATCACCGCTCACGAGGTTGGTGCACTAAATATTTTTTAACTACATAAATAGTAAGAAACTAAAAAATGATGGTGTTGGCCCCTTTAAAAATAGTCTGGGTGAAATGGTGGATGAGGATGAGGAAAAAGCCAATATGCTAAATGACTTTTTTTCAACAGTATTTACACAAGAAAATCCCATGACAGACAATATGATCAGTGATAACAAAAAGTCTCAATTAAATGTCACCTGCTTAACCCAAGAGGAAGTACGGCATCGTCTAAAAATCACTAAAATTGACAAATCACCGGGCCCGGATGGGATACACCCCAGAGTGCTGCAGGAATTAAGTACTGTCATAGATAGACCATTATTTTTAATATTTAAAGATTCCATAATAACAGGGTCTGTACCACAGGACTGGCGTATAGCAAATGTGGTGCCAATATTCAAAAAGGGGACAAAAACTGAACTTGGAAATTATAGGCCAGTAAGCTTAACCTCTACTGTGGGTAAAATCCTAGAGGGTTTTCTAAGAGATGCTATACTGGAGTATCTGAACAAAAATAACCTCATGACCCATTATCAACATGGTTTTACGAGGGACCGTTCCTGTCAAACTAATCTGATAAGCTTCTATGAAGAAGTAAGTTCTGGACTGGACCAAGGAAATGCAGTGGATGTGGTGTATATGGACTTTTCAAAAGCTTTTGATACGGTGCCACACAAAAGGTTGATACATAAAATGAGGGCAATGGGGATAGGGGAAAATATGTGTAAGTGGGTTAAGAACTGGCTTAGTGATAGGAAACAAAGGGTGGTTATTAATGGAACACACTCAGAATGGGTCACAGTTAACAGTGGGGTACCACAGGGGTCAGTGTTGGGCCCGCTTCTATTTAATATATTTATTAATGACCTTGTAGGGGGCATACAGAGTAGAATCTCAATATTTGCAGATGACACTAAACTCTGCAGGGTAATCAATACAGAGGAGGACAATTTTATATTACAGGAGGATTTATGTAAACTAGAAGCTTGGGCTGCTAAATGGCAAATGCGCTTTAATGGGGATAAATGTAAAGTCATGCACTTGGGCAGAGGAAACAAAAGGTATTATTATGTGCTTAATTGTAAAACACTGGGCAAAACTGTCAATGAAAAAGACTTGGGTGTATGGGTAGATGACAAACTCACATTTAGTGGCCAGTGTCAGGCAGCTGCTGCAAAGGCAAATAAAATAATGGGATGTATTAAAAGAGGCATAGATGCTCATGAGGAGAACATAATTTTACCTCTATACAAGTCACTAGTGCGACCACACTTAGAATACTGTGTACAATTCTGGTCTCCGGTGTATAAGAAAGACATAGCTGAACTAGAGCGGGTCCAGAGAAGAGCGACAAAAGTTATTAGAGGACTGAGGGGTCTGCAATACCAAGACAGGTTATTAAACTTGGGGTTATTTAGTTTGGAAAAACGAAGGCTTAGGGGTGATCTTATAATAATGTATAAATATATGAGGGGACAGTACAGAGACCTTTCTAATGATCTCTTTACTCTTAGGCCTGAGACTGGGACAAGGGGGCATCCTCTACGTCTGGAGGAAAGAAGGTTTAATCATAATCACAGACGCGGATTCTTTACTGTAAGAGCAGTGAGACTATGGAACACTCTGCCACATGATGTTGTAATGAGTGAGTCACTACTAACATTTAAGAAGGGCCTGGATGCCTTTCTTGAAAACTATAATATTACCAGTTATATATACTAGATTCTTTGATAGGGCGTTGATCCAGGGAATTAGTCTGATTGCCGTATCTGGAGTCAGGAAGGAATTTTTTCCCCCAATGTGGAGATTAGTGTTGCCACATGGGGTTTTTTTTTGCCTTCCTCTGGATCAACATGTTAGGCTATGGGTTGAACTAGATGGACTTAAAGTCTTCCTTCAACCTATGTTACTATGTTACTATGTTACTACTCAAAGGTCTCAAGGACCTCACAAATGTCAGTGATCCACACCCATTTGACAGTTGTTATGGGTGGTGGCTGACTGTCAATCTGATGGCATTTTGAAGCTGGTATTCAGCTAGTGCCCTCTGCTGCTCTTTAAGCCTCACTAACATATGATAGGTAGAGTTCCACCATGTGGGCAGGTTGCAAATGAGTTGGTGACTTGGCAAATTCAAGTGCTTTTGCAGCACTGTAAGAGCATCAAAAGCGGTAGAGGAATGGCGGCAATCGGTATTATTACGGCGCATCTTCTCAAGGATGACAAAAACAAGAATTTTTTCTAAAAAGTTTTATTTTTCCTTGATTTAAAAGTCCAGTGTAACATTAGTGAGCCCCAAAGCAACATAGGACCCAGTCCTATGCATTTCAGCTGGGAAGCCTTAGTCATGGATTACATATGGTTACAATTTAAAAGATATATATCTCCTGGGTTTAGCTGAATGCCCCATTGCCCTGACTTGGCCAACAGCGGGTGTGGTCTTGGGATCAGTTGACCCAGTTGTCACTCTGAGCAAACCACAACAACCACCTTGGTGCCTGTGGTTGTGCTACATATCCATCTTCCTCTGTATTGCTGTTATGGATATGCGTGCCAATCATCCAGGTCAGATCAGTGGACTCATCATCGACCACCTCATTTTCCATTTCATTCTGCTTCCCAGTTGACATTGTAGATTGACCTGATGGCAACTGTGTCTCATCATTAGCTTCCACCTCTGGAGACAGTAAATGACGTTCCTCCAAGTGGCTTTCTTCTGGCCGTAGGTCCTCAAATACTTTAGCATCAATACACGACACTTCCTAACATCCCTCTTCGATGCTCCATGGTGATAGGCCAGAGCTAACCAAACGATACGTACCAAACAGATCCTAGGAGTGGCCAAACCTGGGGTCATATGTCTCCTGTGACTAATAATGGTGGGAGGATGGAGAACCAGCTTCAGGATTGGATGGGTCAGCCCTCTGTCTATCGACATTAGACTGTGTGGTCGTAGAAGATTTGTTGCTGCTTGACAAATGTGTAGAGGTCGTGTCTGATATCCAAGACAGAATCTGCTCTTGGTTCTCTGGCTTCCAAGCACTTTCACATTCCAGACCAGGAAATTTTTCCAGGAACATAATTAATACATGCTTCTTCTTCTTCTTACCTGACAAAGACGTCTCGCACACCACTGACACCGCCATGTCCACCTCCACATCCCTGTCCCTTAACAACAGGCTTTTTTGGCATTTTGGGTTATGTTGATAGATTTTCAAATGTGGATAGCACAAGCCAACCTAGCTGCCATAGCCAAAATAGTATGGAAAAAGGCCTGGTGCATACTTTGTAGCAGGCAGTAGGAAATGCTTGGACTACTGCTGCTTTGCATTGGGCAAACCACCTTTTTGTAATGAGGACAGAAGCACCAGCAGGTTAAATGACCTGGTGCGAGGTTTGTAGCAGGCAGTGGGAAATGTTTGGACTACAGCTGCTTTGAGTTGGGCAATAACCACCTTTTTAAGTGTGGTAATGTGGACAGCAGAAGCACCATCAGGTTAAATGGCCTGGTGCGAGGTTTATAGAAGGCAGCATGATATGTTTGGACTTCTGCTGCTTTGCTTTGGGCAAACCACCTTTTTGTAATGTGTACAGCAGAGGCACCAGTGGGTTTAATGACTTGGTGCAAGCTTTGTAGCAGGCTGTAGGAAATCTTTGTGCTACTGCTGCTTTGTATTGGGCAAACAGCCTTTTTGTAATGTGGACAGCAGAAGCACCAGCGGGTTAAATGGCCTGGTACGAGTTTTGTAGCAGGCAGTAGGAAATGTTTGGCCTACTGCTGCTTTGCGTTGGGCAATAACCGTCTTTTTAAGTGTGGTAATGTGGACAGCAGAAGCCCCAGTGAGTTAAATGGCCTGGTGCAAACTTTGAAGCAGGCAGTAGAAAATGTTTGGACTACTGCTGCTTTGCGTTGGGCAATAACCGTCTTTTTAAGTGTGGTAATGTGGACAGCAGAAGCCCCAGTGAGTTAAATGGCCTGGTGCAAACTTTGAAGCAGGCAATAGAAAATGTTTGGACTACTGCTGCTTTGCGTTGGGAAAACCGCTGTTTTTGTAATGTGGACAGCAGAAGACAGGCTGCCTCCCACCCCAAAAACAGCAGGTAAAAATGACTTTCTTGAGTCTCTTCAGCTCTGAACAGAGCTATTTTAAGGGGGTATTATGCAGTTACTAAGCAGATCATTTACACTGACCCTGCTGGACACTGACCCTGCTGGAGTAACTCTCCCTCCCCATAGTCTAACTTTGTACTGTATCTTCAGCTCTCAAAAGAGCTATTGTTTTGGTGGTATTATGCAGCTGCTGTATGGCTCCTTTCAACTGTCCCTGCTCCAATATCTCTCCCTTCCTAATCTACACTGAGGTAATATACACTAGAGATAGCCCTGAAAAGACCTTTTGTGTTATGAAGAGGCCTAACACTCTCCCTAGCAGCTGAGTGATCTCTCCCTATACTTGTAGAACATAGGCTTTGGATGCAATGTGGGCAAAATGGCTTAAATAGACCCTATGATGCAGGTGGCCAGCCAATCACAGTAATGCCACAACCAAGATGTCTGCGGCATTACTGTGATTGGTTGAGAAGACAAGCATATTTGGTGGCTGAAAAGGAGGGGCCAAAACTGCAGAGCGGGACATACGAATATAGCGATACAAGTACATAAATACTCGCAGAATAATGATTAATGAGAATACCGTACTATTCATGTGAAAAGCGAATAGTAATGAATACACTTGCTCATCACTAGTTCCAACACTTTTGGCCATGACTGCATGAGTATTTTTTACATTTTTTTTTCATTTCTTAATTTTTAATGAAGAAAAGTGGAATAATTTTTTCCATAATTTTTTTTTCTTTTTACAGCCTGGCTTTTTACAGAAATATTGTGATGACAGCACAGGGGTCTTCAGCGTCCCACAATTGTGTTGTAAGAGCACCGTTTAGGTGAAAGAACGATGTGTCCCCTTGACAGCACACAATAAATATTGACAGCGGCATTTAACAGGTTAAAAGTTGTGGGCTTTACTCCACCCACAGCTATTAGGGTACCTTTATACGCCGCTACAACAAGGTGGAAACAACTGGGTGCTTCACGTGCACGAGTACGCACCAACGGTTACAAACGGTACCCGCACCGCCTTTACACGCCGCTACAAGGTGCTCTACAGAAGGTTGAATCTATCTCTGGATGCACCGCCGGGTGCCTAAAGTTACCTTCTGAAAAGCACCTCATTTACACACCACTACAGAGGGTAATATGGGAGGACCTGGTGCAGCAGGGACAACACATAGGCGTGCCAGAATTGTGGATTACGAGAATTTCGTACTCTGATAGGACAAAGCAATAGCATCATGATTGGGCAGCCAGCGCAGGAGGCTGACTAATACATGACGCTCGAGCAATTGTGTAGTGTGACTGGTCAGCTCCTTAAATATGCCGCCCTATGCAGCGACAATCAATCGCAACGCAGGAGCTTCCACCATTGATCGCTGAAGAGGTGCGGTTTCCCGGAGGCTGTGTCACGCCCCGGGGAGTTATCTAGGTGACGAATAAACCTTACCCTACCGTATTTACACGCCGTTACCACTGGGTTGAAATCAACCTGTTTTAGAGCTCTGCTCTGAAACAGGTGCCGCAAGTGACGGGTGGAAACAACCGCCTTTACATGCCGCTACCTCGGGTTGATTTGGCGGTGCAAGATACATTTGTCTCATCAACCTAGTTGTTTCCACCTTGTTGTAGCGGCGTGTAAAGGTACCCATATGGCCACTTTACACGCGGCTACATTTCTAGCTTATCCACAGGTAACTTACTGGCTGCAGTGAAATCATGGAGACATTATTCCATTTGTACACAACAACAAGATAGAACCATGTCTCCATGATTTCACTGCAGCCAGTAAGTTACCTGTGGATAAGCTAGAAATGTAGCCGCGTGTAAAGTGGCCATTAGTGGTAGATGATGATGGCTGACAATCATCTGCTGGGAAAGATGCAGGCTTGCATTATAAGACACCTTCATAGTTAAAAAAAACAAGAATATTTGATTATAAAAATTACTATTAAGATTACATATACACTTGGCCTGTAATATAGCGCTATATAGAGACACCATATCAAGGAAGGACTGTCTATTGCTCCCTAGCATTGACATGCAGGTTCGCTGTAGGCTTCATTACAGACACACTAGCCTAAAGCTGAATTACACTAGAGATATAAATTATCATAAAGCCAACATGAAAAAACACATGCAGTTGAAACATCAAGTTTAAGGGTACTGTTACATGATGCAATATTGCATGCAATTTCACTGGCAATTTGCTGGTTGCAGTGAAATCATGGACACATTGTTCCATTTATACACGGCAACAAAATAGAACAATGTGTCCATGATTTCACTGCAACCAGCAAATTGCCAGTGAAATTGCATGCAATATTGCATCATGTAACGGTACCCTAAGTGTAGGCTATGATATATTGTATAATTTATACTTTTTTCTTTAAATATTGTAAGATTTGCAAATATAAGAATTGCACTAGCCAGGTTTTTCTTACTGTGACCTGTATGACACCAGCTGAACTGACCATATTGAACCACCATGTGGTGCAGATATTAGGGACGATGCTGTGGAGTCTCTAACAAATGGACAATTATTGCTACGCTGCACAAATTTGCTGTTTGATCACTTATTGCCAAATGAATATGATCCAGAATAAAAATCACAGAAGGAAAGTTACTGTGTGAATAAGGATAAGGTCATTACTATTTATTAACTGTCCCTAATTCAGAAATGTTAGAAACATGAAATCTAAAAGGTACATGTCATTAATAGTCTATATATATAAATATTCAAGAGACCTTATATATAAGGAAGTTACCAGTGTACTAAAATTAGTGGTAGCAAAATAGTAGTCTGTCTGATCAAAAGTGATTATTGTATAAAGAATATGGAAAAAGGCAGAGCATTTGCAAGTTAGGTCGTGTCTATTACTACTTACTACATATAAAGCGTAAAGGTAGTAGCATACAAAAAAGGTTATGAAAACATCTACTAATATTCTGGATGACTAGCCAATAGAAAGGAAAAATATATTTAAGATTATCAGAAAACTTAGATATTAAGATAAAAAAGCTTTAATGGTGAATAATGTCACAAAACACTTTTTTTAAAAGAAAAAAACACTATATGGTAGGAATATTACAGAATAAAAGACAAATCCCTTGCTATAGCTATACATACATATATGGTGTACATGACTTCCTTGTGGTAACTGTAAATATAATATATTAATACAAAGAAGACTTTTGTCATCATAGATCAGTTATTTTAGGGTAGTTGACAAAAATACATATAGAAAGAAAAAATGCACAAACAATGTTGTTGTTTATTAATGAGTGGAGAGAGAAGAGAAAGAGACACTGCAAGGATAGGCGCACACAATATCATGTGAGAAAGTGGTTATTTATTCAGTTTTTTCTCTTTTGCTTTGACATAGTGATAAGGTGGGGTCAAACAGACAATTCTAAAAACATTTAAAACGAGTTACAACGACTCGGTAGCATGTCACTATCACATTCCTGAGTGAAGGTAGCTCAGGAAAGAAGGATTAAAGCAGGTATGCACATAGGTGTGCCAATTAATAATATATACCGTATATACTCGTGTATAAGCCGAGTTTTTCAGCCCAAAATTTGGGCTGAAAAGTCCCCCCCTCGGCTTATACACGAGTCATATACGGGGGGGCTGTGTCCCGGGGGCTGTGGAGGCTGGAGGAGGCGGGGGGGGCTGCTGTATGAGCGGCCCCGTCACGTGGGGCCGCTTATTATATATGCACTGCTTCCCCCTGTCAATCAGCGGCAGGGGGAAGCAGTGCATATGGCCCCCCCAAAAGCTGGCACTGCTCCCCCTTGTAAGGCCTCCCCCCCGCTGCTTATACATTACCATCCCGGTGTTCTGATCGGCGCCGCTCCTCGGTGCTTCTTCTTCATCCTCCCGTCCGCGCTGGCTGCATCCATCCGGGTTCTCCGGCTGTCGCAGCGATATGACGTCATCGCGCGACCGCCGGAGATCCTGGATGCAGTGAGCGCGGACGGGAGGATGAAGACGCAGCACCGAGGAGCGGCGCCGATCAGAACACCGGGATGGTAATGTATAAGCAGCGGGGGGGAGGCCTTACAAGGGGGGACAGTGCCAGCTTTTGGGGGCTGTTGGTACCCCCAGGGGGCTGCTGGGTACCCCCTGGGGGCTGCTGGGTACCCCCTGGGGGCTGCTGGGTACCCCCTGGGGGCTGTTGATACCCCCAGGGGGCTGTTGGTACACCCTGGGGGCTGTTGGTACCCCCAGGGGGCTGCTGGTACCCCCAGGGGGCTGCTGGTACCCCTGGGGGCTGCTGGGTACCCCCTGGGGGCTGTTGGTCCCCCCTGGGGCTGTTGGTACCCCCTGGGGGCTGTTGGTCCCCCTGGGGGCTGTTGGTCCCCCAGGGGGCTGTTGGTACCCAGGGGGCTGCTGGTACCCCCAGGGGGCTGCTGGGTACCCCTGGGGCTGTTGGTTCCCCCAGGGGGCTGCTGGGTACCCCCAGGGGGCTGCTGGGTACCCCCTGGGGGCTGCTATATGTACCCCTGGGGGCCTGCTGTATACCACTGGGGCTGCTGTATACTACCACTGGGGCTGCTGGGGCTCCTGTATACTACCACTGGGGCTGCTGTATACTACTGCTGGGGCTACTGTATACTACCACTGGGGCTGCTGGGGCTCCTGTATACTACCACTGGGGCTGCTGGGGCTCCTGTATACTACCACTGGGGCTGCTGGGGCTCCTGTATACTACCACTGGGGCTGCTGGGGCTCCTGTATACTACCACTGGGGCTGCTGTATACTACCACTGGGGCTGCTGGGGCTGCTGTATACTACCATGGGGCTGCTGGGGCTCCTGTATACTACCACTGGGGCTGCTGGGGCTCCTGTATACTACCACTGGGGCTGCTGGGCTCCTGTATACTACCACTGGGGCTGCTGGGGCTCCTGTATACTACCACTGGGGCTGCTGTATACTACCACTGGGGCTGCTGGGGCTGATGTATACTACCACTGGGGCTGCTGGGGCTCCTGTATACTACCACTGGGGCTGCTGGGGCTCCTGTATACTACCACTGGGGCTGCTGGGGCTCCTGTATACTACCACTGGGGCTGCTGGGGCTCCTGTATACTACCACTGGGGCTGCTGTATACTACCACTGGGGCTGCTGGGGCTGCTGTATACTACCACTGGGGCTGCTGGGGCTCCTGTATACTACCACTGGGGCTGCTGGGGCTCCTGTATACTACCACTGGGGCTGCTGGGGCTCCTGTATACTACCACTGGGGCTGCTGGGGAATCTGTATACTACCACTGGGGCTGCTGGGGCTCCTGTATTCTACCACTGGGGCTGCTGGGAATCTGTATACTACCACTGGGGCTGCTGGGGAATCTGTATACTACCACTGGGGCTGCTGGGGCTCCTGTATACTACCACTGGGGCTGCTGGGAAATCTGTATACTACCACTGGGGCTGCTGGGGAATCTGTATACTACCACTGGGGCTGCTGTATACTACCACTGGGGGGCCTGTATACCACACTGCTGGGGGCTGTATACCTGTGCTGGGGTCCACCCTCGGCTTATACACGAGTCAATTGGTTTTTCCAGATTTTTGGGGCAAAAGTAGGGGGGTCGGCTTATACACGGGTCGGCTTATACACGAGTATATACGGTAATCAATATACATTCAGACAGTGTGATAGTATGAATGGTAACCACCAGGTGGCTGGAGTACAGCCAAATTACCTGAATATATAAAATAATAAACCCATAGCTGTGTTTTAGATAGAGACTGAGATCTCACATATACTGGCGCGTATCTACAATAGGTGCAGGGGTTGCAATCACCTAGAGGGCCCCAAAAGTTCCTTTGGCCTCTAGAAAAACAAAACACTAATGTTATTAAAAATTTGCAATAATTGGGGACCCCAATGGAGCTCTCACATCGAGGCCCATGAGCTTCAGGGTACCGTTACACGTCGCAATATCGTTCTGATATGGCATACAATTTCATGTGAGCGCGCACGATTTTGGCACTTGTCTAAGATCGCATAGTAGAAGTTACACGTAGCAATCACACCTCCAACCTCCAACAATCCGGCGTCCCAGAATCGGCTGCCAAATCGGGAAGCCGATTTTTCAGATCGTAGTTGCGCCGTCACATAGCACAACCACATCAGCAATGTGGGCGTACTTTTGATCCAGCTTAGGATATAGGCATACCTGAGTTTACTTTTAATCGCGCCCAGAACACTCCAATTGGATGGCGAAAGAGCGTTACCATTGGTCAGCCATCTCAGACAACATGATGGCGACATGGATGCTATTGCCCATTATATCATCTTGAAACTGATGTCATATGTGATGTGATAGCAGCTCAAGCAACACACTGCGGCGTCACCAAACTGGCAGACAGGAACGCTAGTGTAGTGTGCTTGGGCCAAATGTATGGACATTCTGTCCGTCTACTGTAGAAGTTGGTAAGCTACACACAGGAAGTATGGACATGTCTATGCACATTACATAGCATTTCCCAACTATGTGGGTGCCTAAATGTATGTATGTGTTTCCAGATATGTACATATGTCTCGATCGGACAATATAGAAGTGACCATGTGTGTATACACATACCCATGTCTACATGCACCAATCTGGACAGGGAAACACAAACACAACATACAGTGTATTGGCTACCGCCACACATGTGTAGTGTACCTGTGCACACAATGGTGCAGGGACCCTCAAATAACATTGTAGTCTCACACATCAGAGCACACCATAATGCTATGTGATACGGTGGTCAGCTACAAATAAAAGAATCACACACACATTTGTCTGATCAGAAACAATATATTAGGAGTGTGGCCACACAAATAAAAACAACAACAACAAACACACAACAGCCAAACAAGTGTTGTCATCACACAAGTAACATCTAATATATAAAGCTGAATGTGTGTATGTGTGTATGTGTGTATGTGTGTATATCCGGGATTGGCATCTACACCGTCGCAACTACAGCCGCAAAATTTTGCACATTCACACATCTGGACCCCGAGAGCGTCATAGGCTATGTTGTGAGGCGAAATTTTAACCCTGCGCGTTCCAGTTCACCAAACAATTTTGGCACTATCTACATAATGGGGAAAAAGGGAATGGAAACGTGTGGGAGGAAAATCGACAGCTGCCAGATACAGCTACAAAATTTTGCACAGTCACACGTCTGGACCCCGGGAGCATCATAGGCTATGTTGTGAGGCGAAATTTTAACCCCGCGCATTCCAATTCACCAAACAATTTTGCCCCTATCTACATAATGGGGAAAAAGTGACAGTTACCAGTTGACAGTTGTGAATGAGAGGGGCTTAATGATAGCGCCAAAGACTAACAGCATTTACCAGCATATAGTCACTAAGGTGGGGCCCCAACATGAGATATTCACCACGCACGGGGACATGTATACACACCACACGCACACAAAGAGTAACAGCAAGTGTATAGTCTCCAAAGTGCAGCCCCAACATTGGATACTCACCACGCACCCGAAAAACACACACACACACCACAAACAGATGCAAACAACACAGAGACACACACACACCCCAAGGGGACACACACACACTCTATAGCGACACATGCACTCACCCCACAGGGACACACACACACACCACAAAGAAACACATAACACAGACACACACACCACACAGAACCCCCCCACGGACACACACACATAGCCACCCTATAGGGACACATGCACTCACCCCACAGGGACACACACACCACAAAGAGACACAGACACACACCACACAGACCCCCTCACAGGGGCACACACACATACACACCCTATAGGGACACATGCACTTACCCCTCAGGGACACACACACCACAAAGAGATACACACAACACAGAGACACACACACCCCACACAGACACCCCCCCCACAGGGACACACACACATACACACCCTATAGGGACACATGCACTCACCCCACAGGGACACACAATACAAAGAGACACACACACACCACACAGACCCCCCCCACAGGGACACACACACATACACACCCTATAGGGACACATGCACTCACCCCACAGGGATACACACACACCACAAAGAGACACACACAACAGAGAACACACCACACAGACCCCCCCCACAGAGACACACACATACACACCCCAGGGACACACACACCACACAGACAGACACAGATGTGCACAAATCACCTCACACAACTCGCCTCATACGTGTGCTATCTTTATTTTCCAACCATAAACATCTGATTAAAAACAGCCAATGTGCAACACATGTGCCATATAGGGAATTAAGGCAGATGTCAGTCACATGAGCTGTCTATTATGTGTATGTGTGAGGTAACATATACTGCCCGGCCAGGGGGAGGGTTTACTGTTGGCTGGAGATTTATTAGGCTGCCTATAGCAATCAATCACAGCTCAGCTTCTATTTTCATACAGGTCATTAATATGACATATTCAAATTCTATTTTGTTATAGCTAACAGCAGTTATTTATTAACCCGGGCGTAGCCGGGTACTACAGCTAGTATTACATAAATCAAATACTGGTTAATTCTGCCATAAATTAGAAAACAATCTATGTTAATCCAAAACATAAAGAAACATCAATGACAATAATAATGTGAGTCAAAATATATCCTCCCAACATAAAGAAAGACACATTGGACTGTGTGGACCCATGACACACCCCTTACATCTGGTGTTCCTACCAGGCTACCGCCCCAGGGCCATTGAAATATGAGCAGTAGCGGTCTCTGCTGCTCCTGGCATCCTGCTAATGTTGGCCCTGGCCCAAAGGCTGGAGTGGCGCTATGCCATGGTCGTTTGCACGCCACTCACCTGGCATGAGTTCCCCAGTTGTGGGGTCCACACAATCCACATAACTTGCTGGCGTGTATGATTGAGTATCCCTACGACGCAGAAAGTTATGCAGCACATAACACACCATCACTACCATTTGGATAGATTCCAGTTTCATATTTAAAGCACTATGAAACACATGGAATCTATTGGCCATGCATGATCCCGAATGCATTTTGAACCACACGACATACCCGGGACAGCCGGTAATTGAAAAGGCATTGCTCAGGGGTCAGAGTCCTCTGGGGATATGGCCGTAGTAGGCTTGCGAGAAGTGCGAAGGCCTCATCCCTCACAAAGGCAAAGTTAAGATGTTCAGTGGTGTCATCATTTGGGGGTAAGTTCAGCCGCCCGCTAAGAAGGTCTCGACCAAAGGAGGTCTGAACCAAACCCCCCATCAGACACATGCCCGTTCATCCCCACATCCACAAGGAGGAACTCATAGTTTGCATTGATGAGGGCCATGAGGACCACACTGAAATAACCTTTATAGTTAAAATAATAAGACCCGCTGTTGGGGAGTTGTGTGATCCTCACATGCTTGCCATCCAATGCCCCCCCCCCCCCCCCGCAGTTTGGGAATTGCCACATCTCCTGGAAGCCAGTGGCAACGTCCAACCATTCCGCGGGGGTTGTTGGAAACCGCATATAGGTTGGCAAGAGCCACCTCACAATGGCCTTACACGTCTCAGGGATTAGGCGGATCAGCAGTGGGCATGAGACAACGGCAGAATACTGCAGGTCAGTCATCGTGCGCCCTGTTGCCAGGAAACGCAGAGTCACAGCCAACCGCTCCTCTGCTGGAACAGCTCGATGCATCACAGTGTCCTCACGGGCAATATGCGGTGTAACCAAGTCCAAGAGGAATTTGAAAGAGTCCTTGGACATCCTGAGATAGTTCCTGAAGTCCTGCGGATTCCTGTCCTCCAGCTGACAGACAAGGCCCATGTGACTCAGGTTGTGCCTTTGCAGGAGCCAAGCATGAGACCACACACGCCATCGTCTACGCCTCCGCAGTCTCTCAGTCTTCTCATCCATCGACAAGGCATCTTCCACCATGGACACAGCCACTGCTGCCATTGAGGAACGATGCATGACTTCAAATCTCTGTTAGCAAGGCTCTGGGAATGTGAAAAAAAATGTATAAGCACATGGAGGCATAACAAGAGCAAACTTCATCAACTAGCCCATGTACATAGTCCTGTCATACCCCTCCAATACCACTTACATGGTTGGCCTGTTACGTTACACACCATCTAATTCTTGTCAACCTTGCTTATTGAATACACTACAGTATGACATTTAACATAACACCTACTACACATATGTGAACCCATACTACTCCTCATGTACAGCCTTCACATTATGGGCATCCAGAAAGGCAGTACAACACCAAGATGTGTACCATGGCTGCCAACACTCATTATGTATGTAAGCAAAGTATTTTGAACTCCACAAAGACACTGAATTGGGTCAACTACATTACACATCACAAGAGGGTATTGCTTGCAGATGCATTATTGTGTCTTCATATAAATGACAGATGTACAATCCCCAAGGCTGCTGTGAGCCACCGCCGGCATGGTCCCCATGGCCGGGGAGCATCATATGCAGGATCAGGGTATGATCCTGTTCACACTGGCCGGTTTTACTGTGATGATGCTGTGTGAACATACCTGGAACACAAGGTGTTAAATGTGAGAGTGAGTGCTGTAGATCTGACACATTGATGAGCCTGATGAGCGGCTGTATGGGAACTGTGTGTTCTAATTGGTAGCAGCCCAGGTGGGTGTGTCCTGAGTAATAGCAGCCCAACTGGATGTGTCAGAGTGGGAGTGGCAGGCACAATAAAGAGCCTGCCAGCTGATTGAGTGGGAGATCATTATCAGCCAGAGATCATCAGCCAGAGAGCCAGAGCGATTCAGTCTGTGTGATTGATTGAGTCTCAGACTGAGGGATGCTGAGTGCAGAGCAGTCCAGGGCTCTGTGGTGTGCGGACATGAAGGGAGCGTGCTAGCTCCATACCGCTGGCTAGGACCGGGGTCGTTACAGCACCTGGAGTGGGGAAGCCGTGGCTGACCCAGGTGGACACTGAGTCCGGACGTGTGGCGAGATACGTCCAGGAAGGAGCCCCTTGGGGATTATTGGTGTACCCGTGACCCAGGTAGTGAGACCCAGATCAGTACCTGGTAAGAAGGCAGTTCCCGTATGCTAGAGTGAACTGTGCACCATGTGCATAAAATGTGCCAGGCGGGTATAGCCACCCTTAGGTCCTACTAAGTAGTCAGTGAGGGACCTGTTGAACCATATGTGTATTCTATGTCTTTTTGTAAAAGACCCAGCGAGTGTATGTAGCCCTACAGGGGCAAGTGTATGAAGTGTGCCAGGCGGGCATAGCCGCCATTAGGTCCAACTAAAGTAGTCAGTGAAGGGACCTGTTGAAATGTATGTAGCCCTTCGGGAGGCAAATGTATGTAGCCCTTCGGGAGGCAAATGCATGTAGCTCTTTGGGAGGCAAATGTATGAATTGTGCCAGGCGGGCATAGCCGCCATTTGGTCTGACTGAGATAGTCAATGAAGGGAACCGATGAACGGGAATGTATGTACCAGAGGTCAGAAGCAGGGGTTAGAAGGGCTCCTAGAGTGGGGAAACCGTAGTTGAACCTGGTGGTCTCTGATCTGGACGTGGGTCGAAACATGTCCAGGAAGGAGCCCCTTGGGGATGCATGGCGTACCCTTGACTCAGGTTGCTCAATTCCTGTTCTGAACTCAGAGGAGCCACAGTCCATGGATGTGTATATGATGCGTTGTGAGCATGTGAAAGGATGTGTGTGATCCATGGATGCTTATAGGATGGATCACATACAGTGTGTAAGAACCCGGTCAGGCTGGTGCCTGTACTACGGTGTAGTGTGGAGCTGGGGAAATAAAGCCAAGTAGATGGTACCACCGTTGGGACCCTCAGGGCCCATTAATGAATATGGTATCTGATGTTATGTGCAATATACGTTGTATGTAATGTTATATGTAAATGTATTGTGTATTTATGTACGGTGCTTATAATCAACTAGATGGTGGCCCGATTCTAACGCATCGGGTATTCTAGAATATCTATGTAGTTGACATACTGTGACTGACAGAACTTGTTCAGTCAACGTGAGTGAACCATGTATAGCAGCGCTATGGTATATGGTGGTACATTACATTACATGCATAGCAGCGCTATGGTTTATGGCGGTACATTACATTACATGGATAGCAGCGCTATGGTATATGGCGGTACATTACAGTACATATATAGCAGCACTATAGTATATGGCGGTACATTACAGTACATGTATAGCAGCGCTATGGTATATGGCAGTACATTACAGTACATGTATAACAGCACTATAGTATAGGGCGGTACATTACAGTACATGTATAGCAGCGCTATGGTATATGGTGGTACATTACAGAACATGTATAGCAGCGCTATGGTACATTCTAGAATATCTATGTAGTTGACATACTGTGACTGACAGAACTTGTTCAGTCAACGTGAGTGAACCATGTATAGCAGCGCTATGGTATATGGTGGTACATTACATTACATGTATAGCAGCGCTATGGTTTATGGCGATACATTACAGTACATGCATAGCAGCACTATCGTATAGGGCAATACATTACAGTACATGTATAGCAGCACTATAGTATATGGCGGTACATTACAGTACATGTATAGCAGCGCTATGGTATACGGCAGTACATTACAGTACATGTATAACAGCACTATAGTATAGGACGGTACATTATAGTACATGTATAGCAGCACTATGCTATATGGCGATACTCCACTCCCAGCGGCCCCCCACTCCTCCTGGCCCCGCGCTATGTACTCAGTGTATTTGAAATATGGCGCCATAGAGCGCGCTGCTATTCTGATTGGTCGCCACATTCAGCGTAGCGACCAATCAGAATACCGGCACGCTCTTTGCCGCCATATTTCAAATAGACTGTACTTAGTGTATTTGAAATATGGCGCCATAGTGCCCGCCGCTATTCTGATTGGTCGCCGCGTTCAGCGTGGCGACCAATCAGAATAGCAGCGTGCGCTTTGCCGCCATATTTCAAATACACTGTACTCAGTGTATTTGAAATATGGCGCCATAGAGCGCGCAGCTATTCTGATTGGTTGCTGCGTTCAGCGAATTGGAATATGGCGGTACATTACAGTACATGTATAACAGCACTATAGTATAGGGCGGTACATTACAGTACATGTATAGCAGCTCTATGGTATATGGTGGTACATTACAGAACATGTATAGCAGCGCTATGGTACATGGCGGTACATTATAGTACATGTATAGCAGCACTATGCTATATGGCGATACTCCACTCCCCGCGGCCCCCCACTCCTCCTGGCCCCCGCTCGTCCACAGTAAAAGTAAAAATAAAAAAATCCTCAGTGAGGATACTCACCTGTCCGCCGGCTCGCTCCACCTTCGTCCTCTAGGTCCTACAGGCCTTTAGGACCTGTCGTTGCCTGGGAAACTGATCAGCTGAGGGGGGGAAGGGGGGGCAGGATTGTGTCGGGGGGGCAGGATGGAGGTGCGGGGGGAGGGGCAGGATGGAGCCGGGGGAGCAAGAACAGCGGGAGGCAGGATGGAGCAAGCGGGGCAAGATGGAGCGAGCGGGGCAGGATGGAGTGAGCGGGGCAGGATGAAGCTGGAGGAGCAGGATGGTGGCAGGGGGCAGGATGGAGCGAGCGGGGCAGGATGGAGCCGGAGGAGCAGGATGGAGCCGGAGGAGCAGGATGGAGCGTTCAGCATGGCGACCAATCAGAATAGCGGTGTGCGCTATGGCGCCATATTTCAAATACACTGAGTACAGTGTATTTGAAATATGGCGGCATAGCGCGTGCCGCTATTCTGACTGGTCGCCACGCTGAACACGGCGACCAATCAGAATAGCGGCGTGCGCTATGACGCCATATTTCAAATACACTGTACTCAGTGTATTTGAAATATGGCGCCATAGAGTGCGCCGCTATTCTGATTGGTCGCCACGTTTAGCGTAGCGACCAATCAGAATAGCGGCGCGCGCTATGCCGCCATAATTCAAATACACTGTACTCAGTGTATTTTAAATATGGCGCCATAGCGCGCACCGCTATTCTGATTGGTCGCCGCATTCAGCGTTGCGACCAATCAAAATAGCGGCGCGCTCTTTGCCGCCATATTTCAAATAGACTGTACTCAGTGTATTTGAAATATGGCGCCATAGTGCCTGTCGCTATTCTGATTGGTCGCCGCATTCAGCGTGGTGACCAATCAGAATAGCAGCGTGCACTTTGCCGCCATATTTCAAATACACTGTACTCAGTGTATTTGAAATATGGCGCCATAGAGCGCGCCGCTATTCTGATTGGTCGCTGAGTTCAGCGTGGCAATCAATCAGAATAGCGGCGAGCGCTATGCCGCCATATTTCAAATACACTGTACTCAGTGTATTTGAAATATGGCGCCATAGCGTGCGCCGCTATTATGATTGGTCGCCACGCTGAACGCGGTGACCAATCAGAATAGCGGCGCGCGCTATGGCGCCATATTTCAAATACAATGAGTACCGCTGCGACCAATCAGAAGAGTCTTGCAGCTTGGCGCACGGTTTGAATGCCGCAAAGTGCACCACCGCTGCGAGCAGCCTGGAGATGACCGGCTGACGCCGGTCATCTCCCGGCTAGCTCGCCGCTGACCGAAGCTCAGCCGCGGCACAGACATCAGCGGCTCGCCAGCCGGGAAAAGACCGGCTAATGCCAGTCATCTCCCGGCTGGCTCGCCGCAGACCTCCGTGCGGCAGGTAGCCGCGGCTGAGCTCTGGTTAGCGGCTCGCCAGCCAGGAGATGACCGGCGTTAGCCAGTCGTCTCCCGGCTGGCTCGCGCGCGCTGGGTCCACCGTTTGCCGGACCGTGTATATCTGCGGAAGCTGGGCTGCAAATTGGGGTGAAATTCGAATATTCAGCACGTGCTACTTGCATACCCAGAGCTCATTGATCGCCGAAGGCGGCGGCCAATGAGCTGCCTCTGTGTGGCGCGCGATTTTGGTTACAGACACCCTCAAAAAACCCTTAGACAATTATATAGTAGATGTGAAATGTGTCAAACATGCTACCTGGGTTATGTTATGTATGTGAGTAAAATAAACGGGTAGTCATTGGTTAAATTATAAGCACGTGTGTTGTCCTTATGCAAGCAGGTTCCCCGGGTGCTACCTCACACTGCATGTACTGGAATCAGTTAGCATGCAATGTGTGTGGGCAACCGGTGCTCCGACATTTCCTGCCATTTGGATATAGTCCATATTTGAACTTACCCACACTCTTGTTGTCAAGACAGAGTTACTCACACAAAATGGATGCTCACTGACTACGCACAAAACAGCATGTTGCAACCACCCACACAGTCCCGAATATGTAGCTTATAGCCTAAAAGGAAGTGGTAACAGTGTCCGAATGGGCCAGGAGTTCCTGGTAATCATTAGCGCAAAGTCTAGGTGCAGGAATATATACAACGCGCAGTTAAGATGCCCGAATATCCCCAAACAATTGTGCACATCACTACTTACTCAATGGCTCTGGGCAGCAAACACAACATCGTTCAGCCATTCCCCATTTTTATGTGTGAAGCCACCAATCACAACCCACTTGCGTCGTCCAATTGTAGCTTACCTTGCCGCTGCCATGCCCAACGTCACCGACTGGGTGACTATTCTGCGATGTCAATGGTTGAGCGCCCTTTTAAAGATGGATGAGGCACATTCTGCCTGTTGCACATGGAAACACAACGTGGTAACGTCTCCTCTTCTGGCACTGCAGGCCTGACGGTATGTATTGATGACTCTGCATCGTCTTCATCTCTTCTTTCTGCATGGGCTGCGATTAGCACTCAATCCTCTACCATGTGGTAATGTTGTTGGTGTTAGGTCATACTACGTATGTGTCCTTATGGGCCATGTAGCCTTCATAGCTGTTATAGACATCCCCTGAATGGCATATTCCTCATAATGTACAGTACCAGAGTTAACATCATATATGTTGTGGGCCACACTATTAATGCATGCATGTATAAAGGGCATGTGATTGTAAAGTATCTCAAACCAAATCATGGTTTAGTTTATGGTAAATTACACATCATACATACAACAATTGCCATTGCCTGTGAGGCTTTGCAAAAGTAAGCCTAAGTTCACATTATCCTCCTCCAGTAGCCTACAGCCATATGTTCTATGTGTATGGGGAATAGGTGAGGTACATGTACCAGTCTACCCACATCTGCTGTCCATATAGACTTATTTTGTAAAGTGTGAAATGTTCTTGATCTTTGTTCTGCTGCTGTAATACTGTAATTTCCTCCGGGATCAATAAAGTTTATCTTATCTTATCTTATGTACGTACTGTAGTGGCATTTGTGTTAATGTGTGTTTTCTTGCCTGGGTAATGTGTTGTATTATTTTAAAATTTATGGTAGCCAATTGATGTGGCCACAGGACTACATTTACCCAGGATTGCCTAGCTGAAACAACATGATACATACATGTGTGTAAGTTTATGTCAGAAATTTCATTTTTCAGATGGCATAGCCAAGTACCAGGAGCTAGAATGCTTGTGGTGGACCACATCACCTGATTACAAGAACCTTCAGGTGAAGGGAGTGGTGTATGACCAGCTCATCACCCTCTCCCAGCAGTACAACCCTGGGGAGAGGGTGGATAAGGCGTTTGTGCTTAAGAAGAACCGAAACCTGCGCACAGTGTATAAGAGGGAGCTTAATGAAGTAGATAAATCAACGCGGTCTGGGAGTGGAACGGGGGAGGTGTATGCACCACGCTTGTGGTACTTTAACCTCCTCCATTTCCTCCGGGACCAGCATCTCCCTCCGACTACACTGTGCAGCAGGGACCTAGCACAATCCTCCTCCGCCACTCCCCAATACCGGGCTCCGCCACAAGAGGTACTTCATAATGTCTTTGAGTCATCACAGTCGTCAATGGTGGTTGGATACACTTGTGTTGTGTTGAACCTGACAAACATATCAGAGTGTGGTGTTTGGTACAGTGCACAGTATGTTTAGGTGTTGTTGCACCGATTGTTGTCCTCGGAAAGATTTTGTGCTTGTGTGAACACGTATGCATGTCCATGGTGGTTACTTATGTGAGTAATCACTGTGTCATGTTACACATAGCCACATCTTTAGCCCACTCTAATGGGCACACCTTGAACTCATCATTTCACACACAAACACTACAAACAGGTGATATGTCAATGGATCAATTATTTTTAACTAATTTTTTATTTTTCCAGGGCCCTCAAGACCTCGGGTCCAGCCTGGGGTGGCACCCGTTGGCGACCGTCCCCCAACAACATCTGGGAGGATTTTGGAGCCTGATCAAAGTGCCGCCCTGCGGCACCCTCGGCCCAATGAGGTGATGAGGCGTCGGAGACCATTGTCACCCCCTACCCAGCTGGGCGATTGGGCTAAGAGGGTGCTGCTTAACATGGAGAGGATCCCTTGCACTGGGATTGGGCAGCTAGTTAGTGAATGGGTGTCCTGGCTGGGCCATCAACAACGTGCTGACCTCGAGTTGGTGATCTACCTTGCCTTTGAGGCCGTTGAGAATGGGACACTGAACTCGCAGACCATCTTGGCTCAGCCCCCTCAGCAGCCATCAGTGTCCCATCAGCCGCAATATGTGTGTTTAAGCCAAGAGACAGATGTGGCACTCCTTTTCACGGCACATACACATTAGTACATGGTGAGGTATATGAATGATGTTACATTTCTAATTCATGTGTGGCCTTCACAGGTTCAGGTAGATGTTCAGTGCAAAATACAAGGGTCCAGCAATTGGAAACCCAACCACGGGACAAAGAAGATTATTTAGGGGTTGCACATTGGTTGTCTATGGTGTACACATAGGTTTGGTCATTAGTGCTATAAAGCCAAATTGACCATTGGCTATGTGTGACTGCAGCCAGGCAGTGTGTGCTCTTTGTCCTGTGTGTGTTTTGAGGGATGCTCAGCACACATGTCAGTTTCGGGACCCGCAGACACACGGTTTCCTCCCTTTTGGGTGCTACATGGTGTTAACATATACTTTGCAACACTGATGTAGCGTCTTTTTTGTAAAGAACACAACCACAACATGTTGTGGGATTGTTGCAACTTTTATTTAGCAACATCCCTTTATCCTTTTTTATGTGTGCCTAAAGGCGTAACAATTTGGTACTAATTTGTTCTTTTTTTTTAAAGGTATAGGGCCTGAGCCAAAAACAGGGATTTGCTCCCCTTTAACGTGAACACATTGTGTCCCTATCTAAACTCTATGCTTTCAACACGAACCAGCAATAACATCCTTGTCAACATGACAAAAAAAATTTCTTCTATGCCAACATGACACATTTAGTCCAGCAGCATCACTAATGTTGGCCCCCCAGGCTCATGGGCTTCCTGGTGGTCAAGGACCCTCTGGATGAGGGCATCAAGCACTTGTAGCTGGGCAGTGGCGTCACGCAGCTGTCGGTGGGCCTCTTTGTGGGCCTGCATCAGGTCCCTCAAAGATGGAACACCTATAGTGATGAAAAAAAGCCATCATTCAAACAACCTAGTACATGTGTGTGCCAGTAATTGTTTGTGGGACACAAGATAACTTACCCCCTACATCCGAGCCACCATTCTCCGGGGAGGGGGAGTGCCTTAGGGACTACCCCAGGGCTTGAGCTGTTGTGCCTACACACAGGGCCGGCTCCAGGTTTTTGTGGGCCCCGGGTGAAACAGTATCAGTGGGCCCCTTTAGGACAAACCATGATACATTCATATAATATAGAAGCTGCAGGCTGTGTATATATAGTATAGAGGCTCGTGGGTGGGCTCTATAAATAATATAGAGGCTGTTCAGGGCTGTATATATAATATGGAGACTGCCGGGCTGTACATATAATATAGAGACTGCAGGTTGTATACAGTCATGGCCAAAAGTTTTGAGAATGATACAAATATTAATTTTAACAGTGTACTGCTTCAATTTTTCTAATGGCAATTTGCATATACTCCAGAATGCCATAAAGAGTGATCAGCTTAACAGCAATTACTTGCAAAGTCAATATTTGCCTAGAAAATGAACTTTAACCCCCAAAACACATTTCAACATCATTGCAGTCCTGCCTTAAAAGGAGCAGCTAACATCGTTTTAGTGATTGTTCCATTAGCACATGTGTGGGTGTTGATGAGGACAGGGCTCGCGATCAATCAGTCATGATTAAGTAAGAAAGACACCACTGGACACTTTAAAAGGAGGCTGGTGCTTGATATCATTGTTTCTCTTCAGTTAACCATGGTTAGCTCTAAAGAAACACGTGCAGCCATTATTGCACTGCACAAAAATGGCCTAACAGGGAAGAGTATCGCAGGTAGAAAGATTGCACCTCAGTCAACAATCTATCGCATCATCAAGAACTTCAAGGAGAGAGCTTCCATTGTTGTCAAAAAGGCTCCAGGGCGCCCAAGAAAGACCAGCAAGCGCCAGGACCGTGTCTTAAAACTGTTTCAGCTGCGGGATCGGACTACCAGCAGTGCCGAGCTTGCTCAGGAATGGCAGCAGGCTGGTGTGAGTGCTTCTGCACGCACTGTGAGGCGGAGACTCTTTGAGCAAGGCCTGGTTTCAAGGAGGGCAGGAAAGAAGCCACTTCTCTCCAGAAAAAACATCAGGAACCAACTGATATTCTGCAAAAGGTACAGGGAGTGGACTGCTGAGGACTGGGGTAAAGTCATTTTCTCTGATGAATCCCTTTTTGATTGTTTGGGACATCTGGAAAACAGCTTATTCGGAGAAGAAGAGGTGAGCGCCACCACCAGTCTTGTCTCATGCCAACTGTAAAGCATCCTGAAACCATTCATGTGTGGGCTTGCTTTTCAGCCAAGGGAATCGGCTCACTCACAGTCTTGCCTAAAAACACAGCCATGAATAAAGAATGGTACCAGAATGTCCTCCAAGAGCAACTTCTCCCAACCGTCCAAGAGCAGTTTGGCGCCCAACAATGCCTTTTCCAGCATGATGGAGCACCTTGCCACCTTGCCATAAAACAAAGGTGATAACTAAATGGCTCAGGGAACAAAACATAGAGATTTTGAGTCCATGGCCTGGAACTTGTGGTCAATCATCAAGAGACGGGTGGACAAACAAAATCCAACAAATTCTGGCAAAATGCAAGCATTGATCATGCAAGAATGGACTGCTATCAGTCAGGATTTGGTCCAGAAGTTGATTGAGAAGCATGCCAGGGAGAATTGCAAAGGTCCTGAAGAAGAAGGGTCAACACTGCAAATATTGACTTGCTGCATTAACTCATTCTAACTGTCAATATAACCTTTTGGTACTCATAATATGATTGCAATTATATTTCTGTATGTGATATAAACATCAGACAAACACAAATAAAAACCAGAGGGCAGCAGATCATGTAAATATAATTTTGGTGTCATTCTCAAAACTTTTGGCCATGACTGTATATTATTTGGAGGCTATGCTGGCCTGTATATAGCATTTAGAGGCTGTGCCAGGCTGTATATATTATTTGGAAGCTGTGGCAGCCCAGCAGCAGCCTCCAAATAATATATACAGCCCAGCACAGCCTCCATATTATATATACAGCACAGGCTCCCAAATAATATATATATAGCCCAGCGCAGCCCCCATATTATATATACAGCACAGCAGCAGCCTCCATATACCCCAGCACAGTCTCCATATACATCAGCAAAGCCTCCATATACCTCTGCAGCAGCCTCCATATGCCGCAATATACAATCAGCACAGCCTCCATATATACCCAGCACAGACTCTATATACCCCAGCACAGCCTCTATTTGCAGCCAGCACAGTCTCCATATACACTCAGCACTGCCTCCATACACACCCAGCACAGCCTCTATATACCCGAGCACAGCCTCTATATACCCCAGCATAGCCTACATTTACAGCCAGCACAGCCTTCATTTACACCCAGCACAGCCTCCATATACACCCAGCACAGCCTCTATATACCCCAACACAGCCTATATATACCCCAGTACAGCCTCCATTTACAGCCAGCACTGCCCCATATACACCAGGACTGCCTCCATATATACCCAGCACAGCGTCTATATACCCCAGCACAGAGCCTCCATATGCACCAGCACAGCCTCCATATACACCCAGCACAGCCTCTATATTCACCAGCTCAGCCTCCATTTACAGCCAGCATAGCCTCCATATACACCCAGTACAGCCTCTATATACCCCAACACAGCTTCTATATACCCCAACACAGCCTCTATATACCCCATCACAGCCTCCATTTACACCCAGCACTGCCTCTATATACCCCAACACAGCCTTTTTATACCCCAGTGCAGCCTCTATATACCCCAGCACAGCCTCTATATACCCCAGCATAGCCCCCATTTACAGCCAGTACAGCCTCCATATTCAGCACAGCCTCTGTATACCCCAGCAGAGCCTCTATATACACCAGCACAGCCTCCATTTACACCCAGCACAGCCTCTATATACCCCAGCACAGCTTCTATGTACATCAACACAGCCTCTATATACATCAAAACAGCCTCTATATACCCCAGTACAGCCTTTATATACCCCAGTACAGCCTCTATATACCTCAGCACAGCTTACATTTACAGCCAGCACAGCCTCCATATACAGCACAGTCTTTGTATACCCCAGCACCACCTCTATAAACACCAGCACAATCTCCATATACACCCAGCACAGCCTCCATATACACCCAGCACAGCCTCTATATACCCCAACACAGCCTCTATATACCCCAGTACAGCCTCTATATACCACAGCACAGCCTCCATTTACAGCCAGCACAGTCTCTGTATACCCCAGAATAAGATAAGATAAGATAAACTTTATTGATCCCGGAGGAAATTACAGTATTACAGCAGCAGAACAAAGATCAAGAACATTACACACTTTACAAAATAAGTCTATATGGACAGCAGATGCGGGTAGACTGGTACAAGTACCTCACCTATTCCCCCCATACCCTTAGAACTTCACTTGGGATGCTTTACACTTATACATTTGTTAAACATCCCCACAGCTGTCGGAACAAACGATTTTCTGTATCTTTCCTTTTTACACATTAGTTGGATTAGACGCTTGCTGAATGTGCTCTTCTGCTTCGCAAACAGTTCAGAGAGCGGGTGTGTATTGTTGCTCATTATAGCCTTGCATTTCTTATTAATTCTATCCTCTAATACCTCCTCGAAAGTCCTAAGTTGTAGACCCACCGCCGCACTAGCCTTCTTGATAAGTTTATTCAGCTTATTAGCGTCAGCTGTGCGCACACTACTACCCCAGCATATTATTGCAGCAAAGATTGCACTCGCCACAATAGATTGGTAGAACATTTCAAGCATTTTGCTACACACATTAAACAACCTTAACTTCCTTAGGAAGTAAAGTCTACTCATCCCTTTCTTGCAAACCTTCTCCATATGGCACCTCCAATCAAGCTTGCTGTCCAGGTGAACCCCAAATATTTGAAATTCTCCACCATCTCCACATCCTGACCATCAATAGTGATAGGTAAGCAATCCTTCATGCACCTTCCATAACTCAACACCAACTCCCTGGTTTTCTTTACTTTGAGTTCTAAATGGTTAGCCTGGCACCAGTCAACAAAGTCCAAAACCACCCTTCTGTATTCCTCCTCCCCCCGGCCTCTCTCAATACCTCCGACTATCACTGAGTCATCAGAGTACTTCTGAAGGTGACAATAGTCTGATTTATACTGAAAATCAGCTGTGTATAACGTAAAAAGGAATGGCGACAGCACCGTTCCCTGAGGGGCTCCAACACTGCTCTGAACACTATCCGATACGGCCGCCCCCAACCTTACGAAGTGTGGCCTGTCCGACAGGTAATCAATGATCCAATTCACTAATCCCTCATCAACCGCCATTTCAACCAGCTTTTTACGTAATAATAGTGGCTGTAAGGTATTGAATGCACTGGAGAAATCGAAGAACATGGCACGCACAGTGGTTCCATCATTGTCCAAAAAGCAATGTACTGTTTGTAGCAGATACGCTACAGCATCGTCCACCCCCAGACTCTGCCGATACGCAAACTGAAGGGGGTCCGTAAAAACAGACACCCTCGGACACAAGTAGGCAAGTACAATTCTCTCCAAGGACTTCATCGCATGCGATGATAAGGCCACCGGTCTATAGTCGTTATAGGAGCTCGGGAAGGTAGTCTTGGGAACCGGCACCAAGCAAGAAGTCTTCCATAGAACTGGTACTCTCTGTGATTGTAAGCTCCAGTTAAACAGGTGCTGGAAGACAGTGCACAACTGATTTGCACACACTCTGAGGACACGTGAACAGATACCATCAGGCCCTGCTGCTTTACGAATGACCAGCTTACTAAACTGTTCCCTCACATCATTTTCGGAGATCAAGAAAGTCTCTAACTTCCTCCCCCCAGTTGATATTGCTTGTCGCTCCCCGGCCCTCTCCCCTGTTGACATCGCACATTTATTGTTGAATCTGTTGAAAAACTCATTCATTTCATTAGCCATGATCAGCCCCCCACCCCCCTGATCTGACCTTGCCTTAAACCCAGTCAATGGCTTCATTCCCGCCCACACTTCTCTGGAGTTGTTGTGTGACAATTTATTTTCCAATTTAATTCTGAATGCTTCACGGGCAATCTTAATTTTCCCCTTTAAGTCTCGCTGTACAATTTTCATTTCCTCCTTGTCCTTCCTTTTAAAAGCTTTTTTTTTCCTGTTTGCATAACACCGAATCTCATGAATAGGTACAATATTGTCAGTACAAAAGTTGATGTAATCAGTAACTCTCCCGGTAACCTCATTAACATCATCATTAGGTTCCCTGGCACATAACACCTCCCATGTAACCAGATAAAGAAAAACGGCAATCTCTACACAATGCTTGTATATAACTGCAATTACTTTTATTATTTATTTAGAAAAACATCACACTTGGTAAAGCTCTTCCACTAAAAACAACTCCAGACAGCATGAATGCGGGTATACAATTACAGGTTACAGGTTATATTCCGTTTAGGACACTATCAACACTTTGTCTGCACAGGAGGGATTATGCTGAAATCACCACTATATCTGCTGACACCTAAAGCCTGTCCTAGAAGACAGGGATGCAACAGAATATCCCATAACATTGTTACCCCTCACATATTGCAAAATTGCCCAGTAAGAAAGTGTCCATACCGCACCACACTGCCCAGCACCTCAACGTTTCGCTCACCGCTTCACCGTAATTGCATTTATATACAAGCATTGTGTAGAGATTGCCGTTTTTCTTTATCTGGTTACATGAACTGAATAGTGAGATTATGCGGCTGATGATACATGTATTATTATGGACTCTAGAATTTTGTTAGTGACATAACACCTCCCAGTCTGTGCAATCAAAGCAGTCTTGTAACCCCTTCTCTGCTGCCGGAGACCACTTCCTTATCTGTTTAATTGTCGCTGGTTGTTTGCAGACAACTGGTTGATAGGCTGGAGACAATAGTATGAGGCTGTGGACAGATTTCCCCAGGGGGGGCAATGCAGATCCTTAACACTGGCATAGAGGAGATCCAATATATAATTGTCCCGTGTAGAACATTTGACATATTGATAGAACTTTGGTAATGACAGTTAGAGAGTTAGGGTGTTTCGTCTGAAGCCTGGCAATCACCCCAGACAGTACTTCCCCAGCTGCCTCTGGATTTGCAGATGGTGGTATATACGACACCACTGCAATAACAAGAGAGAATTCTCTAGGCAGATAGTAAGGCCTGAGGCCCACTGCTAATAGTTCAATGTTTGGGCAACAATGTCTCTCCTTTACTGTTACATGCCCCTGATTACACCATCTGTTGTTAATGTACAGTATCACCCCTCCGCGCTTCTTCTTACCGCACTTCACTCTGTCCCTGTCAGCCCGAACCCTTTGAAACCCTGGTACCAATACACTTGAATCTGGGACGTCCTCATGCAACCAGGTTTCTGTAAAGCACATGAGACTGCATTCCCTGAACTCCTTCTGGGTCTTACTCAGAGCCAGCAGTTCATCCGACTTGTTACCAAGCGATCGTACATTACCCATGATGATGGATGGGACCGCAGGTTTAAACCTTCTCCTCCAGGACTTGATCTTCTTGCCTGCTCTGCAACCTCTGAAAGGTCTCCTCATTTCCCATGGAACATGTGGTATTGCAACTGCTGGAGAAGACTTTGTCCTGCGCAGTTCCAGAAGACAACTCCTTGAATACACTACTCGTTTAGCGACAGACCTAGGGACAACCATTCGATCAGTGATTCCATCCATCCCACAAGGCCTCTCCGTGGCATATTGTATACGGTGCTCTCCGCCGAGCACATATGGCTGTATCACTGACACAGGCTGTGGGCAACAGCATACATCCATCGGTAGTATTAGCTGAGATGGACCATATTGCGTACCCCAAAGTGGCCATGCCAGCAGGGGACTCGTGAGTGGTAGTGGAGGATCCAGGTGAAAAACATATGATGTGTTCCCAGCGGCAGTAGAAAGTGTGGGGTGTGCTGCATTTTCCATCCCACAGCAGACCAGCGTGCAGGAACGTCGCAATCCACGAGATGAAAACATTGCATAGATCCAAGGTTGAAATTAGAGGTCCAAAAAGACATCAGGAAAGGTACAAAGACTGTAGAAAAACTGTAACAAACAAAATAATAGCTGCTGCAATGGGCTGCCACTAGCAAGGTGCCCTATTGTCTCCACAGTCTGGCAGAGAGCAGACAGGCACGTCTGCACACCTCTGAGTCCAGCTGAGAAAAAAGTAGACTAAAGAATAGCCTTCATATACACCCAGCACAGCCTGTATATACCCCAACACAACCTCTATATACCCCAGTACAACCTCTATATACCCTTGCACAGCTTCCATGGTACATATAAACCCCATCCTGCTGAATATTGTAAAAAAAAAAAAACCTGATCATACTCACCTTCCATCCGCTCCCCCGGGGCTGTGTCCTCCTCCGATGCTTCCCCACCACTTCCTTAGAGCAGAATGCTCCTGGGACTGTGGAGGTTTCTCCTCCTTCCTGCTGGCTGCAGCAGTATGATGAGGTCGCGTCGCACAGTGATGACTCATCATGCTGTAGTCAGAGGAGGAAGCTCCACTGCTCCCTGGAGCCAGCACATGGCTAATCTGCATTGCATGAGGCTGGTTGATGTGCCTCTTGTTCTCATGGTTGTCTGTCCCTAATGGGCCCCTGGCTGTCAGGGCTGCCTGTCCCTGATGGCCAGTGGGCCCCCCCAGCAGTTCAGGGCCCCGGCACTTGCCCAGGTATGCCGGGTGCTGATGCTGGCCCTGCCTACACATACAGAATTGGACAACATAGATGTGATGTCTGTATTATTTGACACATTGGTGATCCAAAAACAAACATACCAAGCAATTTTGCTTTGGCTCTGACACTTACCAGGCACATCCAAGCCACCATACACAATGGGGGACTCTGTGGGTGGTGGGTTGTGTGAAAACATCACAGAGTGGAAGCCAAAGGGTGAGGCCGGTCTTGAGGCAGCTTGTGATGCAGCAGGGGAGGCCGGTGGGGAGGCCGATGCTGATGCAGCTGCTGATGCTGCAGGGGAAGCCAGTGGGAAGGCCTCTGCAGGCTCATCAGCATCTGTTGGTTAAAACATGACAATTATTGTGGGATGTATGAAGAGACATACAAATAAACAAATGTCTGGCTAATGGCCTTTTTGTACCTTTGACATCATGTGCCTGACATTTTAAGCTGGGATACAAGGAGACTGCAAGATCATCTGCACAATGGTGGCAACGTCATATATTTGTATATGTGGCAATAATAAAGGTGTCCTTGGCAGGCAGCGCACACAGGTTTTTAATGTTGGCCAACTACGTTGTTGTGGCACACAATTGGGTCATGAAGCTTTGTCTGCAGCACTTTTTGAAATTCCCTTTACCATATACATGGGCCCACAAGCACTGCCCCACACTTACAGGATTTTTGGAAACATAGGAATCCATAATTTGTTAGAGGACCAGAACATATTAAGAACATGACATAACAGTGAGTGTGTGTTTTGTTGGGCCAAACGCACACAACCGGGGAGTTATGGGGCGTAGACTTATGTGTCCAATAACCAGAAGGGTATGTGCTGCGAGATGTATGGGTTGTGAGACAATGTGACATTTTGTGTGCTGTGGTCCATGACATCCCTGACAATGTGCACATGCTGACTTCAAGGTTTGAGTCACACCTATGTGAGTTGTTTGTGAATTGGCCACAACAATCTTGAGTGTATGGCATGCTACACACATTACTATGTGATGACCCTCAATTATCTGCAAGGCCAGCACATGAACACCCTTCAGGCATCAGCATCATGAGTTCTGGCATACTGACAAGGTGCACTTCCAGGTAGACAAATTCACAGATATTGTGGTGTGAGTAAACATGTGTGTATGTGTTATGACATCATACTCAACAGTGTCTGGATGGCGACAATGCGGTCCCTCATCTTATACTTCATGTCCGCCACCTTTTTGATGATCTGCTTAGGCGTCCGCACCACTTGCAGTCTCCTAAGCAGGGCCCTCTGTACTTTGCACACAATGAGCATCTTATGCAGCCATGGGTGCTGATGCGGGAACTCGCACCAGTAGTCCAGCCTGTCCAGGTATTCAAAAAATCAGGAGTAGTTCTGGCTCTCCCCATGCTGCAGAGCGCTGTGCGGCAGCCATCTTTAGGCAGGGAACTGTAAAGCACCTAGAAGGCAGGGCCCCATCACAAAACAATGTAATGACATCATGGCGCAGAGTATTGACGCTGTGTAAACTTGTCCGTCCACAAAGGAGTCGCCCACACATAGTGGATGACCACAGTGAACACCACGGCGTCACATAAAATTTAAAACCACAATGCTCAGGCGTTGCACATGGCCACACATATCTGGGCTATTATTGCAATAAGTGTATAGACTTGTGTTAACATTTTAATATATGTGGGACATGTGGGATGGGGGATTGTAGCTAGCATCAATGAGGGCTTCACATACTGACATGGCACTTTTGGCCAGTACATTTTGTTTTTGGTGACGCTATGTTTGTATGTTATATTTGAATGCTTTACATGACCAGGATGACTCACTGGTTGGACATGTGCCACATAAGAGGGTTATTAACCCATTGAACGCCGAGGTGCTGCAGGCCAATTGATTTTTGTTGCAATGTTTGTAGCGTTGTCAATAGGCGCCTTAAACGTCATCATGAATAGTAAAGGAGGTGTTTGACAATTATTCGCCTTGTATACATGCATTTTCGCAACATTGAGGAGATGCAGAAGTCAATGAATGTTGTGGTGTACGTACAGATAATCCAATATGGATCCTTTGCCAGGGCCATCCGATCGGCATACAAAACTAGCCACCAATCGACGTAGATGGGGCGCGGAAAACACAACCCACAGGCACGCCTACGGGCTTGCTTGTACAACCTGTGAAATTGCAAGCAAGATCGTAGTTGCACCCTCACACAGCACCATCATGGCAGATCGCATATGCTACATTGTACGGTTGAAGAGCTTGCACAATCTTCTTGCAATATCGTCCCTGCGATTTATTGCAGTCGCATTGCCCTGTTAGGGCCCTTTCACATCAGCGTTTTTTCTAATTTGCGGCAGATGCGGTGGAAAAACCGCATCTGCCGCAATTACCGCATACCGGGTGCACTTGCGGTGTGGTTGCGGTAAACGCCATGCAAAGTATAGGCGTACTTGCGGCAGGTGCGGCAAGTGCGGTTTTGCACTTGCGGCAGGTGCGGCCGCGAAAAAACCGCGGTCAGCCGCGTTTTTTTTCGCGGCCGCACCTGCCGCAAGTGCAAAACCGCACTTGCCGCACCTGCCACAAGTACGCCTATACTTTGCATGGCGTTTACCGCAACCGCGCCGCAAGTGCAGCCGGTATGCGGTAATTGCGGCAGATGCGGTTTTTTCACCGCATCTGCCACAAATTTAAAAAAACGCTGATGTGAAAGGGCCCTTATATGACACAACGCACCAATATCAACTGCAACTACCACACCACGTGACTTTTTGTCGATGTTGCATTGCGATATTGCGACATGTAACAGTACCCTCAAGTTACGCCATTGCACATATAGTATGGCTAGTATGGTTGATTAATTACAAATAGATAAAAAGTTGATTAGTTCAACTACCAATTTAGATAACCCAATCTTATTTTGACTAAAGATAATAAAAAACATGCTGAGCAATGTATATTGCATATTAAAGAATCTTGCATAAAGTATTTTGTATAATAAATCCCATCAGACAGCAGATTCCTAGGACTACTAATGATTGAAAGCAAGGGGATCTCCTGCCTCCCAGTGAAAAAGAACTCTGGCAGAATCTCCAGGCCAAGAGCAGAGTTATTGAAGAACTGGTGGATTACTAATCCAGTGGATAGGTGCCAGACAGAATTCAGAGGAAGACAACTGATGTAGAGCTTGGATGCCTCTGGCGACAAAAAAAGCTTCTCTTCCTGTAGTAGGGCTTATTGTGTCAAAGAACCTTAGATCCGGTAACTTATGAAAGAATCTTCCAAGTGATGTCAAACTGGAGCTCAATCACTTTGGGTATACGTATGCTAGTGTGGTGCCCATGGGGATTCAGTCGCTGCATATGTACTGAACCCCTGTTAGGGTGTAGTATTTCACTCACTGGTAAAGGGGGTACAGACCGGCACCAGGACACCCAGATCACACTAGGAACAATTGCAGTGGGGTTGGGTGGTGAAAGCAGTACACTGAGGACGGTGCCAGGATTGGGCTTCCGAAACGCGTCGGTTTGTAAGAATAAAGAAAACTTTGCTTGGAACACTGTTTCCCCTGTGATCCTTTGGATGATCGGGCAGCGCGGAGTGTAACACACCTTTGACCCCAGAACTATTGATGGGATTGTGTCTCAGAGTTCTTTGGATCACTGAAATCAATCTCAGATACCTGTGATAATTAGTTTGGCAGGTGAGCCCAATAAAAGGAATACTGGGTGTTCACACAATATTACGCAGGCCACAGTTTTCAAGTAACATGGGAAAGAAAAAGGATCTCTCTGCTGCCAAAAAGCAACAAATAGTGCACTGCCTTGACCAAGGGATGAAAACATTAGATATTTCACGAACACTTAAGCGTGATCATCATACTGTGAAGAGATTTGTGGCTGATTCTGAGCACAGACGTGGTCGTGCAGATAAAGGCAGAATGAGGAAGGTTTCTGCCAGGCAAGTTCATCGGATTAAGAGAGCAGCTGCTAAAAAAGCCTTACAAACCAGCAAACAGATATTTGAAGCTGCTTGTGCCTCTGGAGTCCCTCGAACCTCAAGGTGTAGGATCCTTCAAAGGCTTGATGTGGTGCATAAACCTACTATTCGGCCACCCCTAAACAGTGCTCACAAGCAGAAAACGTTGCAGTGGGCCCAGACATACGTGAAGACTAATTTTCAAGGAGGGGGGAGTGTGTCACCCTTGCGTATCCAGTCGTCACAGAGGTACTGCAACCCTGTTAGGGTGTAGTATCCCACTAACTGATAAAGGGGTCCAGACCGGTACCAGGACACCCAGATCACACTAGGAATTATTGTAGTGGGGTTGGGGGGTGAAGGAAGTAGTTAGAGGGAGCATTTGGAAGGAGTGAGGTCAGAAAGAACACACGTAGATGACGTGGGACATGTGACAAAGGGTATAAAAAGAGAAAGAAGCATCTAGAACATAGGAGATGACAGTGAGAAGAAAGACAGTTAACAGAGAGAGTGAGAAGCTGAGGAGAGGTGGTAGAACAGTGGATAAGAGGCTATTGAACACAGAGGTCGAGTTGGAGGGCAGCAAGAGAACGTGCACCTGAGAAGTGTACAGAGAATTGTCCAGAGGACTGGACCACATGGGAACTTGTCCTAAGGCCCAACCCTTAGAGCAGAATATCACCCAAGTGGCTTCAGGAGGAAGAGGGGGTCCCAGAGGCACGGGAAGTGAGCAATCCACCCGTAGGTCTCGTATCCATTGTCAGGCGCAGGCAAGTGGAGGGACTAGGTCACAAGGGGCACCAGGAACCCAAAAGACTACCAGAGAAGACCAGGCTCAGCTAACAACTTGGAGACTGTGTGACACTTTCATGGTGACACGGTCGACAACTGCGCACATCTGCTGAAAAGGTGGCAACCATAGGGCTAAGAGGAGAACTTGCAGGGGAATGCCTAAGAATAGCCCACAGTCTCAGAGCTCTGGGTGGTGAGGCACATAGCAGGACCGGCGAGGCAAGCACTGTGTGAGACGACCTGGAAAGGACAGAGAAGGGTTGCCGGTTACGTACCATGCTACTACCAGTGCTCAGTGGTCTGTTACACAAAGAATGTGAGTAAAAGGACTGACGACTGCAATACACTGTGTCTGTGAACTTTATTTATGTGTCAAGAGCATCAGAAACACAACTACCAACTCACTCAGGTACCTTTGGCCACCTTAAGGGTCAGCCCTACCTGTAGTGGGCTTAAGAACATTGCTGCCTCCCAATCATTGGCCCCTAGGAAGACTGTCGAGCGGCGGCGGCTAGCTGTAGCCACAACCTGTGGGTGGTGTCACGTGTAAATTAACAAGTATCCCCAGGTCCAGTCGCTCCTGCGCAGAATGAACCATTCACGTCACATCCCTATCCCTATCCCTAATGGTACCTTTACACGACGCTACAGAAGGTTAGAAACAACCGGGTGTCTCACGTGCACAAGCACGTTCCAACGGTTGCTAACGGTATCCGATACCGCCTTTACACGCCGCTACAATGTGCTCTACAGAAGGTTTTTTCTATCCTTGGATGCACCGACGGGTGTCACAGGTTACCTTCTGTAGAGCACCTTCCCTCATTTACACGCTGCTACAGAAGGTAATATGGGACGACCTGGGGCAGCAGGGACAACACATAGGCGTGCCAGAGTTGTGGATTACGAGACGTTCGTACGGTGATTGGACAAAGCAATAGCATCATGATTGGCCAGCCAGCGCAGGAAGGCTGGCTAATACATGATGCTATTGTAATTGTGTAGTGTGACTTGTCAGCTCCTTAAATATGCCGCCCTATGCAGGGACAACCAATCGTAACGCAGGAGCTTCCACCAATGATCGCTGAAGGGGGGCGGTATCCCGGAGGCTCTGCCACGCCCCAGGGAGTTCACTAGGTGACGAAAAAACCTTCCTGTTCCTCATTTACACGCTGCTACCATTGCGTTGAAAGCAACCTGTTTTAGAGCACTGCTCAAAAACAGGTGTCGACAGTGACCGGTGGCAACAACCTGATTTACACGCCGCTACCTCGCGGTGTTTTGACGGTACAAGATACATTTGTCTCCGACACCCGGTTGTTTCTAACCTTCTGTAGCGGCGTGTAAAGGTACCATAAGGGAGTGAGCCACCCACACTGAAATTTTAATGACACTGCCAGGGTCACGGAGCCGGGTCTCAGTCACTGTGATCCCTGTAATGAAGCCTCAAAACAGCCCGCCTCTGAGTATCCTAAGGCCCTGGAGGTGCGTGTCATCTTGGCGTCACAAACAGGATTCACCGGCACAGTAGATTGGGCCTTTTGCTGAACTGCTGAACAGGATGACCTGGAGGTGGACACCGTCAAAACCACTATCGCCAGCCCCGGGTAGAGAAGCGGAGGTCAGTGCCGAGATAGCTGCAGGTACCAGCACCCCCGGCGGCGGACGACACCCTAGTAGGGCCCCTAGATGCTCCATCTCTCCTTGCACCAGGCTGGGATACTAAGAACTTGCAGTGGGACCAGTCTATAGTCCAGCACAGATGGGTGTCCCCGCTAGAGCCCAAGCAGGCCATGGAGAAAGTGTATGTGTATGTGTGTATCATCCGGTGGGTCGACCAGGGGGACTCACCAATGGGCTTCCCAGGACAGACCAGAGAGGGAAGGCCCACAGTAAAGACTCTGAATTGGGCGGAATACTGCTGCCAGCAGAGGGCCAAGCAAGAGGCCCAGAGTGAAGCTGAAGAGGCGGAGCGGCAGTCTAAATTGCTTGCAAGAAAAGCAGAGGGGTCCACCGATTCAAGGCAGCAGTGCGGGCCGAATCTATCAGGGTTCCATCATCCGGTTTAACTATGGCAGAGCCTGGGAGCTCCTCAAAGAGCGGAGGAGTGGGCAAGAACTCTTTGTGCCCCAGCGTAATGTTGAATCCCACCTGCTGGATGGTCACCCTGGTAGCGACCTGCAGCTTGACGACAGAGTCACCTTCACCCAGCACCTGGGAGACCGGGGGTGGTACGCCCTGGATATCCACATAGTAAAGGACAAGCCACCCATTTACACAGCAGAGCCCCAGGTCTTTGAGCCAATAGCCGTGCCTGTGCAGTCTCAGAAGTTACACAAGCCATCCACACCAGAGGAATAATCAGCAGTGGAGGTGGACAGATATACAGGTGGACGGACAGCTATTGGTCAAGGGGAGTGTCAGGTTGAGCTGTGCCAGCTCCTAGATTCACAGGGAAGGAGCGGGTTGCATCGAATGCACCAATGATTAGATTCATGACTCCTACCATTGTAGTGTGCTGATGTGTGAGCCCGGTGGTCCTTGCAGGGTTACCGGAGACTGGTCAGGGTGACTGGCTCGGGCCTAACGCGATACCGAACACTAGCACTTCTTTGCAGATCTGGTAGCGTCTGCACACAATCTGTCTAACTCCGCCCCTAGCACTAGTATTTATAGGGAGCCTGCCTAAAAGCAGCAGGTTGAGCTCCCCCTACTGGACCATCCAGGCCATCCAGCACCAGGAGAGGCTGCAAAAAGAGATCGGAGTGACCCAGATCATCTATAATACCCATCCCGGATTATATAAGATCCACAAACAATCCGGTCCCTAAGAGGAAGAAAAACGAGGCCCACCTCGAGGCCCACGCGAGGCCCTACCGACTGCCACCACACCTGAAAAACATCCAGCCCAGTGCGAGCGGAGGACGACCGGAGGTGCACGGCGGGATACAAGCCAGGGAGAGAAAGCAGCGGTGGGTCGACCGGAGGCCCCCAGAGACTCGTGGACCCCGCGAATGGTAAGCGGGCGCCAGTTCGCGGTCATCCTTTCTAAACCCGCTCGCCGTCTGGGACCCTGGGACCTGCGTGGAGGGCCGGTTCGCTATTTGCCTCACCGCATCTGAGACGAGCTCCCTGCACACGAGTGGACCCCTACACCGGCAGGAGAAGGAGGCGGGCACCCGAGTGAGGCCACCCGGACGCCGTGGAGAGGTAGGAGACAGGAGACGGGAGCGCGTGGTGAGGGGCGAGCCGGTCGGAGGGAGCCGCCTGCAAGCACCACGGCGATAGTGAGCCCTAAGACAGACAAGGGACGGCGATCCAGGAGGCCCTGGAGGAGAGCGAGATAAATTGTGCCCAGGACTGAGGTGAGCTGTGTGGAGGAGGGGGAGTGCAGCAGTGAAGAGACACAGTGCTCATAACAATAATCAGAAGGGACACAAAACAAATGCCCATCACAACACCACCAAATTAAGCCGCACTAATAACCCCCCAATCCTGGCTGACCCACTCATATAACCCCCTGGAGTGGAGATACACTTGACCTCCTAATAGAGTGACAATAAGAAGGCTGCAATATTGAACAGATTGAGGGAGAGGGTGGAAGAGATTTCAGAATGAACACGCTCACACCACCCTAAGCCTAAGTGGAGATACAATTGAGACACCTTTGATTCACTTGGAGGCTGCTTGGATACCTGTTGTGGCACATAGAGACACATTGGGACACATAGAGAGCACTTCTGTACATTAACAATACCCAAGACGAGGAGAATATAGTTTTACAAAACACAAGAATCTATAAACCTTTAATTCTAGGCATAGTTCTACACCGATCTCCCTCTCCTGACCCCTGGAGCTACCCACCTAAGCCCCAGTAGGATCTACAAAGACTCTCACTTTGGGTTAAATCTAAGTTTCCTACTATACAAAATGGTATGCTGATTCGTTGAAAATCCAGCGGGGAGGAAGAATCCTCCTAAAACGAGACCTACTCCTATACGCACAATTACATCTTAACATGGGGAAAACATCTGTAAAAACTCCTAAGACTGTATCCAAGGTGTCCAAGTCAATAACACAAGCAGACGTCGTCCACTTTCTACGAACTCAAAAAGAGTCCACAGGGGTCCAGAAACCAAGCAAACAAACCGCTCTCTCCTGCGCTGACGATTCAGACTCAGATATGGAATGCGATTCCGATGCTAGCACCAAAACAAAAGACACTCTGTTCTCAAGATCATTCCTGAAACGGATACTAGCCAAAACTCTAGAACCTATAGGACGTGATATAGCAGATATAAAACAGGACCTTTCTCTTCAAGGCTACAGGCTTGAATCACTAGAAAATACACAGAGTCAGTTAACTCATCAATCCAATGCTTTACTAGAATGCCTAGAGACCCACGAACAACAACTCCACCAAATCCATAATACCCTTGAAGATCACGAAAACAGGGAGCGCCGCAACAACATCCGAATCAAAGGCCTCCCTGAGTCAATAGCATTTGAAGCACTGGGTAAAGCAGCACTAGAAATATTTGGATCAGTATTGAGAGCGGAAGACCCACACGACATCGACCTGGTCCGAGTACATCGTACACTCCGCCCTAAACCGGCACCTGGCGACACACCCCGAGACGTACTGTGTAGGTTCTTGGACTATCGCTTAAAAGACTTGGTGTTGCGTAGAGCTAGAGAAACAGATGACCTTACTTATGCAGACTCCAAAATTCTACTTTTCCAAGACCTATCGGCCATAACTTTGAGAAAGAGACGCCTTTTAAAACCTTTCACAGGAGCGGTATTAAGCAAGGGACATAAATTTCGCTGGCTTTTCCCCTTTGGCATTCACATCACAGCTGGTGAAAAATCTATAACTGCCAGAACCTCAGCGGACATTAAGGCGGCTTGTACCTCTCTGGATATAGTTCTGGACACCTATCCGGACTTGGAGTCTTTCCACTCAACATCAAAGCTCGGAGCACTTCCGACTCCGCAGCCCTGGCAACAAACGATGACTCCGAAATCCCAGCGCACTAAGAAAAGAACGGCGAAATCCCCATCATCAAAAGGCCCAGAGGAAGTCACCTGAGGAGATTTATTCTTCTAAATACCTTTTGAGATATTACACACATGTCCTCTCAACTTGACCCCTTTCGGACAGGTGTACCTTTTCTCCTGAATTGCACCCCTTTTGTACAGAAATAATTACAAATTGCAATTAATTTACAGGAGATCTCTATTCTTACCTAGGTCACTAGATCTAATGTTTTACCTCACATTTATTATTCATGGTTCTTGTTCGTTCATTGAATATTTTTACAGAGCGATTAAATTGTAAATGATCTTAGAGACCATTGTTGACCCACCATTTCGGCTAGTTTTAGTTCTGTTTTGTCTACCCATAGAAGCCGAAACTTGTGTACCTGTTAGATCTAAACAGTACATTTGAGAGAATATACTCTGAAAAATTCTGATATTTAGAAATATTATGTTAGTTTATGTTTTCTACATGATATTGCGACCAAGATGATAATGGAGGAGTGGTCCTCCCCGAACTGGAAAGCGACGACCCAATAACCCACACTGATGGGAAACGTTAACCCTAAAAGTGATTTATATATATGTACTTTAATGTTTATCTTTATTTTTCCTTCTCTCTCTACTTTCACCACGCTCCTACCCCCCTCTCTGCTGTTCCTCCCCTCTCCCCCCCACCCAAATCCTACTCCCCCCCACCCTATCAGGCACGAACGATCCTCGTCTCCAAAGCTCAATCAACAAACAAACAACACAAGAGTCAATGGCAGGTGGTAATGTATTAACTTATACATCTCTTAATGCTCACGGCTTTAACTCTCCAGGCACCAGGAATCCAACACTGCATACTCTCAAAAAACAAGGGACCGATATACTATTTGTTCAGGAAACCCATTTTAAACCAAACAGGCTCCCTAATTTTGAGAAATCAGTGTTTGATAGATGGTTTCACGCCACATCCACCCAAACTGGGGCTAGAGGTGTATCAATAGCACTTAAGAAGAATACACAATTCCAACTCCGGGAATCCCTAGTGGACCCGCAAGGCAGATATATCCTAATTAAAGGCCTGCTCAAAGGCACACTAGTAACTCTTGGTAGCCTCTATGCCCCAAACAAGAAAACGCTGAAATGGATACTAGCTACATTGAAAAAGGTAGAGAGATTTAGAGGACTAGTAATTTTAGGGGGCGACTTCAACATTGCGATAGAACCGTTATTGGATACTACCAAACAGAAGAGCTCAATCTCGGGTAGAGACTTGAATAAGATTCGTGCATGCTTACAATCCATGCAATTAATAGATACGTGGAGGTATATGAACCCGACATCTCGGGACTACACATACTACTCCAATCCACACAAGTCTTACCATAGATTGGACTATATCTTCATGTCTAGGAGAGCTCTACCGAATATACAATCATCCGAGATAAAACCCAGTATCTTCTCAGATCATTCGGCGGTGCTGACATCAATCTCTACAAATAAATGCCACTCGACATACAGATCATGGCAACTGAACGAAACAATATTAGAACACCCTGATATGAAAAAAACGACTATTAGAGAGACTCCACCAATATTTTAAAGACAATCAGACACCCGATTGCTCCGATCAATCCCTGTGGGAGGCGCATAAATCTGTGATAAGGGGGGAACTGATATCAATGGCGTCCTACTTGAATAAAAAACGACACTCAGAAACCCAACAACTCTATAATGAAATTTCAGAGCTAGAGCTACAACATAAAAAACATCAAGACCCCGATATACTTAACTTATTAACATCCAAACGGACACGATTAAAAGACTTAATTAACACATCCTCAGCGAAACATTATAGAACATGGAAAACTAAAATGTTTGTTCACGGCGATAAAGCCTCAAAATTTATGCTTTCTTATCTACGTAAACAACAGACACGTACACAGATATATTCCATCAAAAATGACAGAGGGGTTGACTCACAAGATCAAACTCACATAGAGCAAGCTTTTCTTAAGTATTATACCCACTTGTACAACTTACGTTCTAAGGACTCCACAGAAGATGTCCATCAGAGGAGCCGTGAGGCGGAGATCTTTCTAAAGAACCTACAGCTTCCGACCCTATCTGAAATAGATCAGCAATTGCTTCTAAAACCCTTTACACTTCAGGAACTCCAATCCACTCTGTCACGCTGCCCAAGGGGGAAGGCACCTGGTCCTGATGGATTCACCGCCTTATATTACAAGACTTTCTCCTCTCTGCTCCTGCCACATCTTCTAAAATTATGTAATTCTACACTAACGGGCCAACCACTACCTGGTCAAATGCTTGAAGCTAAGATTTCGTTGATACATAAGGAGGGTAAAGACCCAACTTTGTGTAGCAGCTACAGGCCTATATCTTTATTAAATGTAGACTTGAAGCTGATGGCCGGAATGATTGCTCACAGATTGGCGTCACTTTTGCCTCACTTGATTTCAACGAATCAAACAGGATTTGTAAGGGGCAGAGAGGGGAAGGACAACGCTCACAAAGTCTTACATCTAATACAACACGCTAAAACACACAATCTCCCCTAGTCCTTTTGGGCACAGACGCAGAGAAAGCGTTTGACAGAGTGGATTGGACATTCCTTAAATAAGTTCTCATGAGATTTAACTTGCCCACGGCAATAATTTCATCTATTATGGCGATGTACCATCAACCCACGGCTCGGATTAAAATTAACGATTCTGTAACTCAGACATTCCCTATTGGTAATGGTACCAGACAGGGCTGCCCGTTGTCTCCGCTGCTATTCGTGATGACAATGGAGCCTCTACTGATGGCGATTCAGAGTAACCATAACATAGAGGGCATCACGATAGATGGAAAACAATTTAAAACGGCAGCATTCGCGGATGACCTCTTGGTGTTTCTGACGAATCCCATGAGGGGACTCCATACCCTCATGGACCTGATGGACCAATATGGAAGACTATCCAACTTCAAGATAAACGTTTCAAAATCCGAAGCCCTAGGGATACAAATAAAACCAAACATCCTTCAAAAACTGAAAACTTTATATCCTTTATCCTGGCCTAAACAACATATTACCTATCTGGGGGTAAAGATAAGTGGAAACCACCGTGACTTATTTAAACTAAACGTTCTTCCCCTTCTTACATCCACGACTGCTCTCATTCAAAATTGGAGAGACACATATCTCTCGTGGATGGGGAGAAAAAACATACTGAAAAGCTTGATTCTGCCCAAATTCAATTATCTTTTTCAGATGCTACCTATTTCTATCCCGACTAGCTTTTTAACTAAAGTAAACACACTCTTTATCAGATATATATGGAAGAGCAGGAAACCCCGCATATCACACCGCACAATGTCGCTCCCCAAACGCCTGGGTGGCATGGGAGCTCCAGACATTAAATTATACTACAGAGCAGCACAAATCTCTAGAATAGTGGACATAATTAGGAGCACCAAGGATAAACAATGGATACAAATAGAAGATGCTCTGGCACCTTACAATCTTAGATCGCTTTTTTTTAATTCATTCCAACATGAAACAACCTATATCCCCACCAAACCCTTTCACCAGATCCACCCTAAAGATTTGGCAAAAAGAAATGAAACACCTAATGCCGCCACTTACTCCATTAGCTAATCTCAACGATGTGCTCGCCCACTCAGAAACAGCGCGATACCGAGAGCAATATAACCACCCTGTAGACCAATTACAACATGACAGAGCCATTATGTCCTTTAAGGACATACGAACTATGCCTGGCCTCTCTAATTTAAACTTTATTCAATATAACGCAATACGACATATTCTCCACCCGCTTCTGAAAAAATCAGACCTTAATAGGGGATTAACTGAATTCGAGAAGCTCTGTGCGGCGGTGACAAAACCGAAACAGATATTTTCAAAAATTTACCATATATTATTATCCATAGATATTAATCCTAAGAGAGCGTTCATAGCGCACTGGGAAAAAGACTTGGGATATAAATTTACACCATCACAGATGCGGTATATCTATTCCCATTCACACGGTCCGACACAGTGCGTAAGAGCTCAGGAATCCTCATATAAAGTCATTACGAGATGGTATTATACCCCGGACCAAATCCGACTATGGGACATTAACCATCCCTCCAAATGTTGGAGATGCGGAGCTGAAGATGCCACTTATCTACATATGTGGTGGAACTGCCCAACGCTGACCTTGTTTTGGAAAAAGGTGGAGAAAGTTATAGCAACAATCACGAGTAAGTCACTACAGCTAGGCCCGGAAGAGGCTTTACTCCATTTCCCAATTTGGCCCAATTACAAATTAAATTCTATACTAGCACAATACATTTTGAGTGCAGCAAAGCTGTTGATACCGCTGTACTGGAAATCCCATGAGACACCTACACTGTCACAATTGGAAGAGAAAATCCACTCTCTATATCGTGTGGCCGAGATAGTGGCCTCAGTGAACAACACCACCTCCAAACATCTTAAAATTTGGCAACCGTGGAAAGCATACTACTATAAACGGAGATAGAGACCTCACCATACGACCCATACCCATATGGATCAATAATGCCTGATACCTTCCCTTCCCTTCCCTACCCTCCTTCCCGCTAATTTCTTTCTATCTTCTTTCTGACTGTATCTCTTCTTACTACCAGATTTGATTTACTCCTACAGAGGCATATTATTATTTGATCTCGGACTCTAATGCACATGGAATTATCATGACAGAAAGAGTCTAAGAGCTTTAGTAACTTAAGGAACACCGACGAGAGCACACAAAGGCGCTCCTGATTGAAATACAATACTTCTATGGCATCTAACATGACATACCTTGGTGTAACAGACTTTATGGTATGTACCAGACTTGATCAGACGTTGATATTATTAAGAGCATTGCTCTTTCTTTTTTGCCTCTTTCTATATCTCGTTACTCTGTTTAGCTCTGTTTTCACTATTCACAGTGTTTATATATTATTTACATTGTACCGCTGTATTACTTTTGCAAAAATAATAAAAAGAATTTTGAAAAGAAAAGAAAAGAGCTCCCCCTACTGTGCTGGAGTGGAAGGTGTTGCGTGTAGCTGTGTACCCGCTGTGGAAACCCATCCATACTGCTGGTGAGTCTGTGGGTACCTGTGGTTAGCAGGGCGCCACACTTATGCTTAGCTGCAGCCCTTTCTCTCCTGCTGTGTGCTGTATGACAGGCAGCTCAAGTCCTTCTCCAGCCCCACTTCTCTGACGGCTGCTCCTGGGCTCTTCATGCTGCTTTGCCTCTGGGCACTTTGGTGTGGATGAGGGACTTGGAATCCCCCACCCTCCGGTACATGCTGCCAGGACGGTAGGCCCTGCACAGCCTCAGACTTCGGTGTCCATTTCCTGGCGTTTACTCCTCTGGGATGAGCTCGACACCGCTCTACTCCCCAGGATCTACTCTCCTTCCTCAGACCCTTGCCTACGGGTGAATCAAGCTAAGTCTAGCTTTCCTGGGACGAGCTTAGCACTGTCTTCCTCAGTACTGCTCCGTACTGAACTGGCTAACTCCGCCCCAGATCACAAGTTATAGGGGAGCTCACACTGAACCTGGGTTTAGGTGTCCCCCTTCAGGCCTAGAGGTAGAAAGATGATGAGTGCTTTGGGTTTGCCTGGTGTGGATACCCTCTGTTGCTCTCAGGTATGACACTACCCCCCAGGGGAGATAATTATTATTATTTATTTATAGAGCATCATTGAATCCATGGTGCTGTACATGAGAAGGGGGTATATACAAAAAAGTTAAAAATACAATGAACAAACTAACAGTGACAGACTGGTACAGAGGAGAGAGAGGACCCTGCTCTTATGGGCTTACATTATACAGGGCAATGGAAAGGAGAACAGTAGGATGGGTCTGCTCAGGTGGTGGTGGAGCGCCGGGTCCAATGGTGGTGGGGCGCCGGGTCTAGTGGTGGTGGAACGCCAGGTCCAGTGGTGGTGAGGTGGCACCGTGGTCATTGTAGGCAGTAGGCTGTTCTGTAGAAATGGGTTTTCAGGTTCCGCTTGAAGGTTACAAGTGTAGGGGACAGTTGGACGTTTTGAGGTGCAGAATTCCAGAGCATGGGTGAAGTCTTGCAGGCAGTTAGATGAGGAAAGTACAAGTGTGGAGGAAAGGAGGAGGTCTTGGGAGGATCGAAGATTACAAGTTGCATTATATCGGGAGATTAGTTCAGAGATAGATATATGGGGGGGACAGATTGTGAACGGCTTTGTAAGTCAATGTTAGTAGTTTGAATTGGATACGGTGGAGAATTGGGAGCCAGTGGATGGATTTGCAGTGGTTAGAAGTGGAGGAGCAGCGAGGAGAGAGGTGGATTAGTCAGGCAGCAAAGTTAAGGACAGATTGGAGAGGTGCAAGAGTGTTGGCAGGGATGCAACAGAGGAGGAGGTTGCAGTAATCGAGACGGGAGATGATAAGGGCCTGCACTAGTAGTTTAGTAGATTGAGGGTTGAAGAAGGGATGGATTCTGGAAATATTTTTGAGTTAGAGGTGGCAGGAGGTGGCAAGAGCTTGAATAATGTGTGGTCTGAAGGATAAGGCAGAGTCAAGGATCACTTCGAGGCAGTGGACTCCAGGTACAAGGCAAAGTGTGATATTGTTTATTGTGATAGATAGATAGATAGATAGATAGATCAGGTAAGGGAGGTGCACGAGATGGGTGAAAGATAATGAGTTCAGTTTTGTCTACATTTAGTTTAAGGAAGCGAGAGGAGAAGAAGGAGGATATGGCTGATAGACACTCTGGAATTCTGGACAGCAGAGAGGTGACATCTGGAACAGATAGGTAGATCTGGGTGTCATCAGCATACAAGTGGTACTGGAATCCATGGACTTTACGAGTTCTCCTAGGCCAAGAGTATAGATGGAAAAAAGAAGGAGTCCCAGGACAGAGATTTGAGGGACCCCAACAGAGAGGAAATGGGTGAGGAGGTAGTGTTGGTGTGGGAGGCACTAAATATGTGGTTGGAAAGGTAGGAGATCCTGGAGAGGGAAAGGTCAGATAATGACATAATGGATCCGGACTCTGGTGTGCCACATTTTCCCCTAGTGAAATTCAGTGCTTCGGGACTGAGGTAACCTTTTTCAAAAGAGAAAAATATGAGCAATTATTAAAGAACTATATAAATGTAAAGAGTCTCAAAATTCAAAAATTACAAAAACCAATAAAAATGAAAAAACAGTCATTTTGGTGCTTAGTCCTTCTACCATTGACTGATGATTAATATTTACAAGTAGTCTTTACCACAACCAGTCCAGTGGTATAATGGTCCATTTTTAAAGATAAAAGTTCAAGAAAGCTTAAAAGTTCATACAGTAAAGTCCTGTAGGCGCATACGCTTGGTGGTTACTTTGTTACGTACCGTATATACTCGTGTATAAGCCGAGTTTTTCAGCCCAAAATTTAGGCTGAAAAGTCCCCCCCTCGGCTTATACACGGGTCTATACGGTAGACCCGTGTGGTGGGGGCTGTGTGGTGGGGGCTGTGGAGGCTGGAGGAGCGGGGGGGGCTGCTGTATGAGCGGCCCCGTCACGTGGGGCCGCTCATTAAATATGCACTGCATCCCCTGTCAATCAGCGGCAGGGGGAAGCAGTGCATATGGCCCCCCCAAAAGCTGGCACTGTCCCCCCTTGTAAGGGCCCCCCCCCCGGTGCTTATACATTACCATCCCGGTGTTCTGATCGGCGCCGCTCCTCGGTGCTTCTTCATCCTCCCGCGCTGGCTCCATCCGTGATCTCCGGCTGTCGCAGCGATGTGACGTCATCGCGCGACCGCTGGAGAACTCAGAACCCGGATGCAGCCAGCGCGGGAGGATGAAGACGCAGCACGGAGGAGCGGCGCCGATCAGAACACCGGGATGGTAATGTATAAGCACCGGGGGGGGGCACTTACAAGGGGGGACAGTGCCAGCTTGTGGGGGCTGTTGGTACCCCCTGGGGGCTGTTGGTACCCCCAGGGGGATGTTGATACCCCCAGGGGGCTTGCTGGGTTCCCCCTGGGGCTGTTGTACCCAGGGGGCTGTTGGTACCCCCTGGGGGCTGCTGGGTACCCCCTGGGGGCTGTTGGTACCCCCAGGGGGATGTTGGTACCCCCAGGGGGCTGCTGGGTACCCCCTGGGGGCTGTTGGTACCCCAGGGGGATGTTGATACCCCCAGGGGGCTGTTGGTTCCCCCTGGGGGCTGTTGGAACCCCAGGGGGCTGCTGGGTACCCCCTGGGGGCTGTTGGTACCCCCAGGGGATGTTGGTACCCCCAGGGGGCTGCTGGGTACCCCCTGGGGGCTGTTGGTACCCCCAGGGGTATGTTGGTACCCCCAGGTGCTGCTGGGTAACCCCTGGGGGTGCTGGGTACCCCAGGGGGCCGCTGTATAACCCTGAGGGGCTGCTGTATAACCCTGGGGGGTGCTGTATAACCCTGGGGGCTGCTGTATATACTGCTGAGGCCTGTATACCACTGGGGCTGCTGTATATACCACTGGGGCTGCTGTATATACCACTGGGGCTGCTGGGCTCCTGTATACTACCACTGGGGCTGCTGGGGCTCCTGTATACTACCACTGGGGCTGCTGTATACTACCACTGGGGCTGCTATATACTACCACTGGGGCTGCTATATACTACCACTGGGGTTGCTATATACTACCACTGGGGCTGCTATATACTACCACTGGGGCTGCTGTATACTACTGCTGGGGCTGCTATATACTACCACTGGGGCTGCTATATACTACCACTGCGGCTGCTGTATACTACCACTGGGGCTGCTGGGGATGCTATATACTACCATTGGGGCTGCTGTATACTACCACTGGGGAGGCCTGTATACCACTGGGGGGGACCTGTATACCACACTGCTGGGGGCTGTATACCTGTGCTGGGGTCCACCCTCGGCTTATACACGAGTCAATAGGTTTTTCCAGATTTTTGGGGCAAAAGTAGGGGGGTCGGCTTATACACGGGTCGGCTTATACACGAGTATATACGGTATTTACACTTTACATACAAACAAGAAAAACATATTTACATTTTAACTTTATTGGCACCCTAATCTTGGTACCTAACTGGAATTTGACCTTGGTTACTGCACTGGGATCTTCGCAGCACGGGTGCTTCTATTGATGACCTAGCCTGGTCTAATGTGTCTGTTGGTGTCCCACTAGTGTCTGTACTGTGAGTAGGCCTATGTCTCACAGGTAAGCTAGGCAGCTTTTTGTGACTTTTTAGACTTACCATGGGCATGACAGATTCACTGTTAGCATAGGGTGGCTCTTCCTGTTCCTCTACAGGTGTGGTTTCTGATACCTCAGCCTGCAGTTCTTCACGTCTGGCTGGTTCTGGTACCACTGTTTGGGGAAAGACTAACATGGGCACAACAATTTCTCCATTGTACTGTGTCCATGACTTAGGAAAGTCTCCTAGAACCGTATGGATTACTACTTCTTCTTCTTTTGGTTTTACAGGTGGAGGTATTTCTGGCACTTTTTCTTGGTACTTCAGTGTATCAGGACATACCTTAAGATGGTCTCTGGAAACTGCTGCTGATGTCTTTCCATTGTCTTTACTGACAAGGCACACCTTTGTATTGTCAAAGTTTGATGGCAACACTGTACAGTATATGGTACTGCTTCCCCGTGATCATCAAGTTTCTTAGTGTGTCTCTTCCTCTTAAGTATTTGTTCACCTGGTTGTAAGGGAGTTGCAGGAGCATGCTTGTTATAGGATTTTTCTTGTCTTTCTCTGACTTGGGAAAAACTCCTTTCTACGAATTCTTGTACTTTGCGATACTGTTGCTGGCGTTCTGTATCCCAATCAGAATCTGGTGAGTCTACATCTGACTTCACTATTCACATATCCAGGTCAATGGCTAATTTACCAGAATTTCCTCTCATGAGATATGCTGGAGTACAATTGGTGTAACTCACTGGGACATGGTTGTATAAGTCCACTAGGTCTGGCAACTTTTCTGGCCACATGCTTCTTTCTTCTAATGCAATGTTTTCAGCAGGTCTATGAATACCGGGTTCATTTTTTCACACATTTAATTTGTTTGTGGGTGGTACGGAGTGGTTTTTATCTTCTTACACCCGTGCATGTCTCAGAACTCTTGAAAGATCTCCGCTTTAAAGGCTGGTCCTTGGTGTGTTAATACCTGTTCAGGATAACGATGGGGTCTGCAGAAGAGAGCCTGGAATCCTTTAGCCGCTGTCTTGACTGTGAGGTCCTTCACAGGTACTACTACTACAAGAAAACAGAAGTAATGGTCTAAAATGGTAAGGGCGTAGACATGGCCTGTCCTACTTGAACTCAACTTCACATGGTCCAAAGTCACAGGTTCCAACGGCTGTTTGGTGACGATTGGCTGTAGTGGGGCTCTCTGGATAGGATTCATGGTCCACAGTCTCGGCACCAGTTTTCAATGGCTCTCCTCATGCCAACCCAGTAGAATCTTTCTCTCAGCAGAACCTTCAATTTCTTCCACCTGAAATGCCCTGCGCCATCATGGTAGGCCTGTAGCACCATCTGAACTTCCCTTCTTGGCACTACTATTTGCCAGACAAGCTCATGGCTTCTGGGATTGGTTTAACATCTGCACAATTTACCTCCATAGATGAACAGTCTGATCTTCTCCTTCCACAGCTGTTGGGCTTCTTGTGGAGCATCTGGTCCAGGATATGAGCCTTCCTGCGTCAACAGTTCTTTAACTAAGCATACAGCTGGATCACTGTGTTGAGTCTCTGCCATCCATGGCTGGGTAACTGATTCAGCATGGCTTCTTGACGTTGATCTTTTACATAGTTCAGATAATCAAGTAGAAAAAAGCCAGGCGGCACTTCCCGATTTTCTATGATCCTTTTATTAGTCTAGTAACATACAAGACTTATTCCAGCGTGGAGAGGGAGTGGAGAGCATGTGCTCCCCACTCCCTCTCCCCGCTGAAATAAGTCTTGTATGTTACTAGACTAATAAAAGGATCATAGAAAATCGGCAAGTGCCACCTGGCTTTTTTCTACTTGGATATCTGGATTTCTGCAACACAGGCGAGCAACACTGTGCTCCGAGGAGGTACATTTTTTGGAGATTGGAATTCGCAGCCAAGGAAGATGCTCTAGCCCGAACCCGGTAGTTGCCCGGTATTTCTCCTTTACTTGCATTTTACATAGTTCTTACATTGTGTCACATGACGGCGGTGAAAAACCGGTAGCTCTATCTCTTCCAGCTCCTCCGGGTCTTCTCCCACATCCTGTAAATGGGGCATCCAGGACAGCGTATCAGAGTTGGTGTTCTTGTGGCCTGCCCAATACTTGATGGTAAAATTGTAATTTGACAGCCTGGCCATCCACCACTGCTCCAGTGCACCCAGCTTTGCTGTCTCTAGGTGGGACAACGGATTGTTGTCCCTGAAGATAGTAAATTTTGCTGCAGCTAGGTAATGCTTGAAACACTCTGTAACTGCCCAGACTATGGCTAGAAACTCTAACTTGAATGAGCTGTAGTTCTCTGGGTTCCGTTCTGTAGGACGGATCTTCCTGCTGGCATAGGTTATGACCCTTTCTCGGTCTTTTTGCACTTGCGATAACACTGCTCCTAATCCCACTGCTCCTAATCAGTGTACAACACAAATGGCTGGCTGTAATCTGAATAGGCTAGGATCTTATCCCCCATTAGGACCCACTTCAGATGATTGAAGGAATCTTCTGCTTTGCTGCCCCACTCAGGTGGAGGGCTCGGATTCTTAGCCTTCTTGGACTGGCCTACCTGGAGGTCTTGCAGGGGTGCAGCCATCTTCGTAAACCCCTTGATGAACCTTCTGTAGTATCCTATCAGCCCCAGGATCTGCCTCACCACTTTAACTGTGGTGGGTCTTGGCCAGTCCCGTATGACTGTGACCTTTTCTGGATCAGGTGCTACTGACGCACCCCAGGGTTATGTGGACTCGGATATCTGGGCCTTCAGCTGCGGTTGGGATGTCACTGGTGGCCTGCCCAGACCCGTGGCCCTGGTGGTCAGCTTAAAAAGGGAGGTATTGAATCTAAATAGGAATAGTTTGTCGTGATACCACCTGCAAATTCTGGTGATGAAACACCAGCGCCGCTTCAGACCTCCGGAGGGCGATGGTACTGCAGCTTTGATGGAACAGCTCCCTGCAGGTGGAGCTGGGCCTCCGGGGCAGGAGTGCACCGATGATGTAAATGCAGTTTGTAAAAGTAGATTTTCAGCAATGTAGTAATAGAACAAACACACGGAGACTCTGTCATTCTACCCAGGTACTTAACTGGAACATTTCTGGTGACAATGCAGTTCCCAGTGGAAAACAGTCTTTTGCATGAGGTAGCTGGCTGGGTAGTCACAGCGGGCTGCAAGGTCTCTCGGAGTCTCCTGTGATATGCCTTCTCTTGACTATCCCTGGTCCTGCTGCTGATTGCTGTCCTTGCACTACTCCCTTACTACCAGGCCCGTTGGGGTACTGATGAGTTCCCATGCTTCCCAGCTCTTAAGAAAGAGGTCCTCGACCTTTAGGTGGGCAATCCTGGTGTTGCGGTGCTATATGGACAGGGTGTTGGGGACGGTAGACTGACCTGCAACGGTCAGTATTGTGGCTCAGGGCTAGACCCCCTGCACCGCGTCCTCGGAGCCGGCTCCCTGTGGTGGACCAGGTTCCCCTCGGATTATGGGCGCTCTGGTATAGGGGTTCGCTCTCTCTCTTCCTGGCTGCCTTTCCTTCTCTCAGGCCCCCTATCTCAGAGAACCCTTTCCTTTCTCAGGGCTCCCTTTCCTTCTTCTCCTCAGGGCAATCTATAACTCCCTGTTTTTTCTACCTCCCTCCTCCCCTAACTCTCCCCACAGGGACTGGGCTCCAACCATTTGCCTAGACTCGAGTGTGGGAGTGCCGGGTGGGAGCCTCCTACAAACACTGCATTCCCACTGCTATGTTCTTTTTCTTTAATTGTCCCACTGTGATGGAGATAACACACTCTTTTATGGTGCAGTACCCCGACTGTGACGCCTGACCAGTGGGGTGCCACACTACACCGTCAGCACTGACAATGTGACCAAGGTACTGTACCTTTGGCTTCAACAGGTGACACTTGGATGGCTTTGCTTTCATGCCATAGCTGGATAACGCTTCAAATACTTCAGCCAAGTGCTCCAGATGGTCTTCATACGTCTTGGAGTAAACTATGACATCATCCAAGTACAGTAAGACGTTTCAAAGTTCTTGTGCCCCAAGCCACACTCCATCAACCTCTGAAATGTTCCTGGTGCATTACAGAGTCCGAACGGCATACAGTTGAACTCACAGAGGCCAATTGGCGTTGCAAATGCTGTCTTCTCTCGATCCGCCTCTGCTACAGGAACCTGTCAATACCCACTGGTAAGATCTAAGGTGGAAAAGTAGTTAGCAGTTCTTAATGCAGCTAGTGACTCTTCAAATCTGGGTAGTGGGTATGCATCGGTTTATCTGTCTGTAATCTACACACATTCTCATTCTACCACCCTTCCTTTTCACCATGACTAGAGGAGCTGCCCAGGGGCTACAACTATCTGTTATCACCCCAGCCTCCTTCATTTCCCATAGCATCTCTCTGGCACATTGATAGTGAGCTGGCGGTACAGGCCTATATCTTTCTTTAATGGTGATGATCACCTGTAGAGATATGATGTTGAACCCCTTTTACCTGCCCAAAGTCTAAAGGATTTTTACTAAAGACTTGTTCATATTCCCGCACTACGCGGTAAACGCCATGCTTTTGATGTGAAGGAGTGGAGTCTGTGCCTACATGTAACTTCTGGCACCAGTCCTCCAGCTCTCCTTTAAAGCCATTGTCTTCCACCTGATCAGAAGGGTTTCAAGGGCTCTACTGCCTTGATGTAGTTGTTATTAACAGTGTACAATTTAGCAATAGTAGCATACCTGGGCAATTTGACTTCTTCACCGCAGTTCAAAACACGTACTGGTACCCTCCCCTTGTGAACATCAACTACCCCTCTGGCTGTCAGGACAGTGGGCTTACTGTCTGAGTACACGGGTTCTACCAGGGCTTGGTAATTTTGCGCTCTAAGGCCTATTGCTGCCCTACACCAGATCAACATTTCACTTCATGGGGGTATTACAATTGGTACCAAATCACTTACTCTTTCACTGTCGACTTCTCCTCCAGACAACTCTATCGGCTATCTCAACATCAAGGCCTTTATTTCCTTCTGTTCCTTCTGCAGGAATCACTGCTGCCCGTTGTTGGCAGTTTCGGCAACCTGTTGTAACAAGACAATAATCTTCCCAAGACAATTTTCAATTACATTAGTGCCTAAAGTTATCATTGGGTTACCTTCTCGTCGATCAGCATCAACAATTATCATTCCCTGGGCTTTTAATTCCACCCGCCCCACCTTTATGGTAGCTCCTTTAAGCCCAACCTGTGGAACAGGTTTACCATTACTAGCATAAATAGTAAAACTTTCATCTGGATGATGTAGAATGTCAGAGTCTGCCTAGTATCTTTTGTAAAGGATATATGGAATTTATGTCACCTGCGAGCCGGTGTCCAATAAAGCGTACGTGGGAATGCCATGTAGCACGACAGGAAGGATCGGGCGTCCTTCCACGTACCTGTCACACCAGTTCGGTGGGCTTGATGTTCTTATTCCTGAGGGGTGGCCCGCTGCTCCAGGGTATCCTCGTTTAAAGTACAAAATCTTACATCATGGCCTGGCTTGTTGCAGCGGCAGCAGATGGGCTTTCCTTCAGGGTCATAGCGATCGGTGGGTCGTCCTCTTGCCAGCGGGTTCCTCCTCTGTTGCATCCACGGGACGTCATCTCTGCTGGATCTCTGCTGGAAGCCAATTTGATCTTCTCTGCCGGCTTGGATCTTTGCATCGCTTGCATAGCTTTGGCCATCTCTGTTACACTCTAAAGGTACCTTTAACCTTTACACGCCGCAACTATCATTGGCGATCGGTAGCAACCATACGTGCACGTGCACTTATTTAACGGTTGCTAACGATCGCTGATGCCGCATGTACACGCCGCAATTGTGCCCTCAACCCAAGGTATCGTGGTTCCACGGAAGTTGAAACTGATCCTGTGGATAACTTCCTGTTGAATACTGTCGCCACGCCGCTATCCACAAAGGAATATGGGCGTACCTATTCAGCAGCTACAACACATAGGCGTGCCACACTCTGCCACGCCGTGCCCGAACTACAATCATTGGCCAACACAATAGCGTCCTGATTGGTCAGGGTGCGCAGGGCGGCTGGCGAATACATGACGCAATTGTGTTTGGCTTGTCACATGGAATAGACGCTTGTGGCGTGTCGAAGTGTGCCTATATCCACTTAGGAGACGCTCATACGTCACACAGGAGCGGTTTGGAGTTACACAGTCAGTGCATTACCATACTATGTGGTTTGCTATGTGTGCGTCTGTAGCTAAATGTGGGAATATAGGCACAATGCAGATAGCATATGTGGCTACATATGTCCATGGCATTGAGCATCTTCCATGCCCCCACTACACTATGTGTGTGTGTGCACATGTGCTGCACTAATTGAGTAAACCTACATGGCCCACAATATCATGTGCTGCATCAATGTGTTGTGTCCAGGTGTCCCTCTGCCCACACCACACCACAATGGATATGTACACACATTTGTCACATACACTGTTGACCAAATAGCTTAACTTGGCTCATGCCTACCAACATATAATGTGTCTCGTACCCAGCCATAGGTGCCAATGGGTGTCAAAGCACTGGGCACAACAGAAAGCTTCATAAGCCTGCCCTCCATCCCCAAGTAATCAGTCTCACACATAGTCATTTGGATCCCAAAAAAATATATGTATTATTTGTTGACAAATAAAAAACAAGGGTACAGAAAGGAAAGAAAATGGACATTAAAACATCATGTTACATTGTAAACATAACTCAAACACAGACACACAATACATAATAAACTTGATCACAATGTTAAAATGTGCACCACCCACATAACACAAATAAAACCTGAACTACCTAACTAACTAAAACATGTGCACACTAGAACATTTAAAAATAACAAACCATGGTGCAGCCACCCTGCGGTCTACACCATGGCCACCATGTCCAGCCCTCACAGCACCAGCCACACTACAGCTGCTGGTGCTGCCAGCCCACTGCCCCAGGGCCATTAAAGTAGGAGCACTATGTCTCTCTACTGTTTCTGGCCTCCTGCTGAGTGCGACCATGGGTCAGCGGCTGGAGTGGCGCCACACCATGGTCGTCATCGCGCCAAGCCCGGGGACTGACCTCCCCTGTTGTGGGGTCCACAGAATCCACATAACTTGCCGGCGTGTATGATGCTCGATCCCTACGATGCAGGAAGTTATGCAGCACACATCAGGCCAGCACTAACACGTCAATAGATTCCAGTTTCATATGCATACGCGTATGAAAATCCCGGAATGTATTCGCCATGATCCCGAACGTATTTTCAACCACCCAGCGGGCTCGGGATAGCCGGTAATTAAAAATGCGCCGCTCAGAAGTAAGGGTCCTCTGGGGATATGGCCGTAGTAGGTGTGTCTGAAGTGGGAACGCTTCATCCCCCACAAACACAAAGTTGAGATGATGGCTTGTCTCTTCATTTGAGGTCAAGTTCAGCCCACCTGTCATTAGGTCTTGGGCCAAGGAGCAGTGTGCGAACACCCCCCCATCTGAGATACGCCCGTTCATTCCAACGTCCACGTAGAGGAACTAATAGTTCGCATCCACCAGGGCTATGAGGACTATACCCGCAATACTATACCCGTAATACTATACTAAAATACCCTTTGTAAGTATAATACAAAGAGCCCGAGTTGGGGGGTTTAGTAATCCTCACGTGCTTTCCATCCAAAGCGCCACCTCAGTTTGGGAAGTTCCACCGGCTTTCAAAGCCTCGGGCTACTTGCATCCATTCTGCGGGTGTTTCTGGCAACTTTATGAAGGATGGGCGCAGAGCACTCCAGATGGCCTCACGCGTCTCAGGGATCAGGCGGCTCAGCAGGGACAGTGATACACGTGAGGTGTATTGCAGGTCGGTCCTTTACCGGCCTGTAGCCAGGAACCGCAAAATAATAGCCAAACGCTCCTCAGCTGATACAGATCGACACATGACAGTGTCCTGATGGGCTATCAATGGCCCTACGCGTTCCAAAAGGAACATACGGAGGTAGTTCCTGAAATCTTGCAGATTATTATCCTCTAGCTCACGCAACAGCTGCATGTGGCTCCGGGTGTCACGGCGGCGAAGCCAACCCCGACTCCACACACGCCGTTGTCTGCGACGCCGCAACCTTTCATATCTATCCTCCAGCCACAATAGCTCTTCCACCAAGGCAAGAGCCATGATCACATCTCCATCAGGGTCAAACATCATCTCACGTATCAGCACCTGTATATGATAAACAGAAAATATAAGTAAAATGAAAAATAGTTTCACATGTTTGCATATAAAGTAAGACTCACAATACTCGGACTGCCCAGTAGGGCAAAGCAAATACAAACAGTTTGTGCGTACAACACACATCATTTTTACCATTACAAGGGCATCAAGTACAGTGCCCCGAAAACAAAGGAAACATGCTCACTGATCAGCCCTGTCCATCCTTGGGCACTTTGTAGACGTAAAATTAATTAAGCTTCAGGCCATATCTGGGGCAAAATTGTACATGTGTCAGCACAAAGCAGGTCTTTACATGTCAGTAAAATAATGTAGTATACCATATGTCTACACTTCTACACTCTGTAAGTAAAGACGTACCACAGCCTTTGTAGGTGAGTAATCTCAGATGCCACAAAGAAGAGTATACATGACTCATCATGGAGTGGTCAAGGGCCAGATGTGTTGGCAAGGGGGGATCTCCACATCTATACATTAGGTGCTGGCACAAGGCTCAATCCCTGCCTGATAGTAGCCATGTCCCAGTGTGTGTTTGCCCCAAACAGTATCATATGTCCGCTAATTTGTCCATGTCACTAACAAACACTCAATTATCCTGCAGCCATGATCCTGTATGGCAAATGGAAACAAACACATTACTTCAAAATCTACAATGTGCCAATGTAGGTGAACAACATGCATTTGACACCACACAATAGTGTTCGTCAAAATCATGGTTTCTCTAAACTGACAACACATGGGCGTCACGTACAGTACACTATTGCATTACCAAATGTCCTTTGGCTTACACTTTAAACACGCTTCAACATCCATGTTTGCACACAACTACTTACTTAATATCTCTGGGCAGCAAGCGTGTCGGGCATCCGGCGTGAGCACATTTTATCTGTGATTCAACCAATCACAACGCTTTGTCGTCACGTAATCAGCAGGCGCAAGGGTGTTCGCAGGTGTTGCAAAGTAATGAGCCTAATTGGTGTTTGATGATTGGTCCATGTCAGGATAAATATCCCCTGTTTTCAGCTAGCCTCTGTCCAGACTGGAATGTGCATTGAGCTAGTAGTGTCTACGCTACATTTCTCTGTTGGAATGACGGTAAGTGTACTCACATGGGTATCTTATTTGCATAGTAACATTTTTTCGGTGACACTGTTGCTGTTGCTACATGCTTCTTAGGCGCATTGTAAGTCAGTTCAGGGAGCGGCATGTAGAAGTGTATTTAGTGTTGTGAATTTGTTTTACATTCAAACCTATCTGCACTACACATAGTTAAATAGTTATGTAGCCATGTCTATGTGCAATGACGAACGTTGTTGGGGTGGGCTACTTCGGTGTAGGAGGTGTGTTTTTTAAATGGTCATGGCCCATCATGACTATATTTTGGTTATTCTTATTTTCACATAGCCATACATAAATTAACATCTCAGCTTATTGTTGCCTCCTTCAGCAAGGGTGCCCCACATGCCAACATACATGATCCACACATGTTATTTCCGTGCAACCAGAGGGGATGTAGATACACAGTATTGTGTGATGTATGCAGGCCATGTGTTGGACAACATGAATATTCATATGTTATAATTGTTCACAGATGGCGGGGTATCCGGAATTTGTCACCCAACTCCTCGTCTTATATCAGGAGCACGAATGCCTGTGGTGGACGGTGCTGCTTGAATACCACAACCTGGCAGTGCGGGGTGCGGCCTACAAACCTCTTGTGGAGCTGGCAAAACGCCTCCAGCCCCACAAGAGGTGGGACGCAGCGAAGGTTGCCGATAAGATCAAAGGCCTGCGCACCGCATTCCAGCGGGCCCACAAAAAGTACACAGAGGCACGGTCCGGGGCTGGAGCTGAGGAGGTCCCAAAGCCCACTTTGTGGTACTATGACCTCCTCACCTTCACCCTGGGCCAAGAGGGCCAGCGTGGAATGCGGTCCAGCATTCGGCGTCGGCAGCCTTCACTAGGCCCACCCCAAGACCCATCCCCGCCGCAGGAGGTGGGTAATTGTGTTTGTGTGTGTGAGAGGTCCACCATGTTTGCTACACAGGTGTGATTGGCTGCATGCATTTCCTAATTGCCCTTGTCCATCTGTTTTACCTTTGTATTTCACTAGTCTGTAAAAGGCCTCTTTTTGGGTATTTGCCCACAGGAGTGTTTTGAAACACTCCCGAACCCACCTAAACCTGAGGATCATACAGTCCTTCCCAGTAGACTACCTACGTGTGTTTTATCTTTGGGGGTGATACATTGTGATTTTCAATGGTTATTTTTGTGTTGGTCAAGGTTTGGTTTTAAACCGTATGTGCTACATGCGTGTTTCCTGCGTTTGGCCCATTGACTTTAGGTATAATGCACTAACAAGTTAGCATACTTTGCAAAAAGGTAAGGCTTTGCAGCTTGGCCTACCAGCTGTTAAAAGGCAGTTAAAAGCTCCTGTGGGCACATACCCTTCTTTTTATTGTGTGTGTTTTGTTTTTTTTCCCTAGATCGGTTGCTTCCGCAGGTGAGTATACGTCACTAGTGCAGTTGTTGTCCATTTGAAGCTCTCTTCTGCTCTCTTTGTTTCTGTGGTTTTCTACATGGTATGTTGTGTGGTTGTCTTGATGGTCTATGGTTTTGGTCCATTGACATCAATGATACTGCTTCATGTTTTTGATGTTTTTTTTTTCTTCTTTCATTGCAGGCCCCTCTGGCGCCTGGCTCCAGTGAAGAGGAGTCACCAGCTGGCGAGGCTCTCCCCTCAACATCTGCGGGAGAGCCAAGTGCCCGGGACACAGGGTGGGGGGCCGGGCCCAGGGCCCAGCTCTGAGATTCGTCGAAGAAGACCACCTGCCCCACCCAATACGGAGCTGGGTACCTGAGCAAAACAGGTCCTTCTCGACCGTTTAAGGGCACCCGGCTCTGGCTTCGGGTACGTCGCCAGCGAAATGTTGGCCCAGATGGAGCCAGAGCAGCAGACCATTGCAGAGCGGGTCTTGTTTCGTGTTCTGGAGGCGGGCGTAGATGGGTCGCTGCGATGGGGGGCCATGATGGCCGTCCCACAGAAGACCACCCCATGGCCCACTGCGCCCGCCCGACGCAGGGTGAGGAGGTCCCAACCTCCACATACAACACCTCCTCCAAGAAGATCGACCCGAAAAAACAGCATCCTCCCATGGTAGATGGGTGTACCATGAGGAGGGGGGGGAGGCGCCATTGTCGGATCCAGCAGAGGATGATGAAGAGAGCGGACACTACTAGCCAATGCACAATGTTGCCCTTATGGACTGGCCACACCCATTTAATTTCATTTTTTTGGTGTATTTTATGGTTTTGTGCCTGAATTATTGTTCTGTTTGCACTTTCTTTAATGTGTTTTTGAAAAGAAAAAAAAATAAAATAAATAAATTTGTGTTAACTTGCAATATGTCCATATCTGTGTTACCCACACAAGTGTGTGGAGTGGGCGGTTGGATTTGTGGTACATATTAGGTACATTCAGACCACATTATGGGCAATGGCGGGAGTGATGGGACACTATGTGGACTTGTTGACTATGTACCAACATCGAGCTGGAATTCAAATGTGGGTCTGAGTGTTAGGCCAATGTAAATTGTCTCAGCCAAACATGTGTGTGTTGTCAGCAAGGAACACACAGGATTTTGAACATAAGCTTTTATTCACCAACACCATGTGTGGCACACAGTGGCCAAACACACCACAATGCAGAGTTTGTTTAGTAGTAGCTACAACACACTCCCCACGGTCCCAATGTGGGACACTATAAGAAGAGAGGCCAACGGGGCCTTAAAATACAAAAATTGCCAACAGGGGTAACAAAAAGTCCAACATGGACCAAACTATGGATGGGCATGTTAGCCCATTACTCCTCCTGGGCGGATGGGTTTAAGGCCATGCCGCCATGTTGTCGCTGGAGGGCGGCAAGCATGGCACCCAACCGGTCAAGATGTTGCTGCCTGCGTTGGTGAGCCCTCTCCAGCATTTGGCCCACCTCCTGGTGTGCCACCAGGACCCCTTGAATAGTAGGGACACCTGTAGGGGAAATTAGCCACACATTAGTTTTAGACAGTAGCTAGCAATGGTTTTTGGACTCACACTAAATGATAGTACTTACGCTCTTCCTCCCCATCATCATTCCCATGAGGAGGTGATGGAGATGGCCTCAGATTCCATCCAGCGGCACGTGCACGTTCGAAATCTGCACAAAATTATTACAAAATAACGTCACAATAAGCAAATACTGATGCCCACAGAGCACAACAATAATTACAGTGTAAAGGCTGTATGCAGCACCACCAGCAATTAACACCATAGCCAACAAAGGCAGGCGCAATTGGAGGGTGAGGGGATATGGCCACCACAGGGCTTGCCACGGAGCTGGACACATTTGGTGGTGGTAGTACTCCGGGACTGGGGGTGTGTGGCCACAGGATGGGGGTGTGTGGCACAAGGGGGCCTGGACTGGAAGAAGAAAAATCTTCTGGCACTGTGCTCACCCTCTGGCCCTAGGTATGGTGGAGTTCCGGGTGGGGATGGTGCTGTTGCGCCCTCGGGGACCGGTGGTGTAGGTAGGCCAGGTGCCGGTGGGGACTGGGGCCCCTCTCCCGAGGCCAATTCATCCTCATCTGTATTGAAAAACAGAATGACACAGCTTTAAAAACAAAGGAACACAACATAGGGAGGACACCTTGTGTTTGTTGTACTATGTAGTTCCAGCATGGCAGATAGGGTACAAGGTCATGTTGTAGGCATGTACTGCGGGTAGGGCCCACTATGGTTTGTGACAGGAGTACAACTACAGTGGCCAGATATGTTTGTTTATCTCCCAACCTGCATTGACATGGTAGGTGCTTGTGTTTTTAAGTTTTGATATGCCAGTAAGCTGCTAGTGTTTGCACCATGGCTACCTACACATAGTGTACATGTACTAGTGAGTGTCCAGTTGTCACATCATTGTGTGGCAACATTGTTCTGTGTGTCAGGTGACACATATGTGGTGCAGGGTGTCATGTGTGTGTTCAACATGGCACTGGTATACAGTGCCTACAAGTAGTATTCAACCCCCTGCAGATTTAGGTGGTTTGATAAGATGCAAATAAGTTAGAGCCTTCAAACTGCAAACGAGAGTAGGATTTATTAACAGAAGCATAAATCTTACAAACCAAAAAGTTATGTTGCTCAGTTGAATTTTAATAAATTTTAAACATAAAAGTGTGGGTCAATTATTATTCAACCCCTAGGTTTAATATTTTGTGGAATAACCCTTGTTTGCAATTACAGCTAATAATCGTCTTTTATAAGATCTGATCAGGCCGGCACAGGTCTCTGGAGTTATCTTGGCCCACTCCTCCATGCAGATCTTCTCCAAGTTATCTAGGTTCTTTGGGTGTCTCATGTGGACTTTAATCTTGAGCTCCTTCCACAAGTTTTCAATTGGTTTAAGGTCAGTAGACTGACTAGGCCACTCCATCACCTTGATTTTTTCCCTCTTGAACCAGGCCTTGGTTTTCTTGGCTGTGTGCTTTGGGTCGTTGTCTTGTTGGAAGATGAAATTACGACCCATCTTAAGATCCTTGATGGAGGAGCGGGGGTTCTTGGCCAAAATCTCCAGGTAGTCCGTGCTATCCATCTTCCCATGGATGCGGACCAGATGGCCAGAGAAACAGCCCCACAGCATGATGCTGCCACCACCATGCTTGACTGTAGGGATGGTATTCTTGGGGTCGTATGCAGTGCCATCCAGTCTCCAAACGTCACGTGTGTGGTTGGCACCAAAGATCTCGATCTTGGTCTCATCAGACCATAGAACCTTGAACCAGTCTGTCTCAGAGTCCTCCAAGTGATCATGAGCAAACTGTAGACGAGCCTTGACATGACGCTTTGAAAGTAAATGTACCTTACGGGCTCGTCTGGAACAGAGACCATGGCGGTGGAGTAAGTTACTTATGGTATTGACTGAAACCAATGTCCCCACTGCCATGAGATCTTCCCGGAGCTCCTTCCTTGTTGTCCTTGGGTTAGCCTTGACTCTTCGGACAAGCCTGGCCTCGGCACGGGAGGAAACTTTCAAAGGCTGTCCAGGCCGTGGAAGGCTAACAGTAGTTCCATAAGCCTTCCATTTCCGGATGATGCTCCCAACAGTGGAGACAGGTAGGACCAACTCCTTGGAAAGGGTTTTGTACCCCTTGCCAGCCTTGTGACCCTCCACGATCTTGTCTCTGATGGCCTTGGAATGCTCCTTTGTCTTTCCCATGTTGACCATGTATGAGTGCTGTTCACAAGTTTGGGGAGGGTCTTAAATAGTCAGAAAAGGTTGGCAAAAGAGATAATTAATCCACACATGTGAAGCTCATTGTTCTTTGTGCCTGAACTACTTCTTAATACTTTAGGGGGACCAAACAGAATGCTGGTGGTTTGAGGAGTTGAATAATAAATTACCCTCTGAATTAACTTTTAGTTTTAACGCTTTAAAAAAAAAAAATTTTTTTTAAATCTTTGTGGCTGCAGTGCATTTCCCACTTCCAGGCTGATCTACAGTCCAAATGTCACAATGCCAAGTTAATTCCGCATGTGTCAACCAGCTAAATCTGCAGGGGGTTGAATACTACTTGTAGGCACTGTATGCTTGTCACATTTACACTCTGACACACCTTTAGTGCAAATATACTTAGGTAAAGGCTGAGTGAGTATAGGCGTCAACATTTGTGGGCCAAATGACTGTTTACTACATCTGCATTTTTCTGTGTAAGCAACAAGGCAATGCACATTGTTGACACATCACCATAGTGGCCAAATACACATATTGTTCTCTCGGCCAACAAACATACATTTGTGTGTTGTTTGGTACATGTACGTGTGAAGGTGTGTGTTTGCCATCGAAACATACTCACCACACAGCCTGGCAATCCTGGCATGAATCTCCACAATGCAGCCTGGGCACTTATGTTTGAGATCCGCAATTTTTTGGGGGATCTGTTTGCAGGTCCTCTCACCCCCAGTTTGTGGAGCAGGGCCCGCTGGATCCTCCTCAGGATTCTGCGTTTGCGCAGCCGTGGGTGCCGGTGGTGATGGTGACACCAGTAATCCTGGCGGTCACAATGGTCTATGGGTACCTTTACATGTGACAACTTTTCTACGAATTTCACTGGCAACTTACTGGTTGCAGTGAAATCATGGACACATTGTTCTATCTTGTTGCTGTGTACAAATGGAACAATGTCTCCATGATTTCACTGCAACCAGTAAGTTGCCAGTGGAATTCCTAGAAAAGTTGCCACGTGTAAAGGTACCTTATGAGGACCATCAGCTCCGCCAGACCCCATGTTGCTGCGCGGTGTGCGGCGGCCATGACTCTGCTGCTATGTGCAGGGGAGGACCAGGCACCTTGCAGGCAGAGTGAAAGTGAAAGAAACGTCATGACGTCTCCACGTACACTTGCCGCGCCAAACAACATTGTTTCCAATAACAAGGTCGCCGTCCGAGAAAGCGTCACCAAAATTCACACATTGCAGTGCGTTATGTATGCCAGCCATGTGCGCTGTGTAGGTAAATTTATTCAGTCATGTGTGGCACTATAATAATGTGCACAATACATCATCTGAACAACCAAACTACATTTGGCAGCGCTATTGAGTGGACGCCTCATTGTACTTATGTTGTGGATTGTTCTGTAGGTTCAGATGCGTCTAGTGCTTAAGTGACATCCAAAATGGCGACCTCTGAAGGGACAGCCAATGGTTACACAGTAGCCCCCACCAATCATCGCTGATAGGGTGCAGTATCAAACATGTTGTGGCACGCCCCGGGGAAATCACTAGGAGACGCACATTCCATCCCTATCGCCCGTTTACACGCCAATACCAGGGCAATTCACCATTTGGGTTGCCTCTGATTTTAGAACAAGGCTCAGAAACCGCAACCCGGAGCAACTGCGAAAAACCCGATCACTTTCCCAAATTACACGCCGCAACTTCATAGCAATTTCAAGGCAACCGTGATAAAAATCCCAATTGCCAGGCAGTTGCTACACCTCATTGGCGGCGTGTAAAGGTACCTTTAGTCAGGGCCTCAACCTTTACATGCAAAGCCTCAGGGGTGATAGGCTCAAGAATCTGTGCACTGGCCCCTGCGGAGGTCTGTGGGGTTTGCACCCCTTGTTGGTGGTATGTTATGGCCAGGCGTTGTGCAGGTTCTGGGCCACTGGCGGTTGCTTCTTCTTGTAGTATCCTGATGGCCCTGTCCTTAAATTGTGCAAAGTCTAGATCAGGGTTCTGAATGGCCATCATACTCAGTTGTACTCTGTGGGCAGGGGAAAAGAGACCCTCAATAAACTGTTCAATAAGCAACTTGTTCTCTTCTTGCACAGCATTAGGGTCTGTCTGTTTCATTGCCCTCAGCGCTTCCTGGAGGTTTAAAGCAAAGTCCTTGATGCTATCCTGCACCCTCTGTTTACACCCGAAGAATCTTATTATTAGCTTTGCTGCAGTACAGATATCAAAGGTGACTTGCAGTCTGGCCATTAAATGTTCAACAGTGTCTTTATCAGTGTCCGACCAGGACTTTACCCCCGCTGGGATGCACGAGTTAATTGTCTAATCAATATACTGACTCGCTGGTTTTCCATCAGGGGGTATACTCTATAATAACTGTCCAGTCTCTCCCTGAGGTCTGTCAGGGTATTTGGTTCCTCTGAGTATTGCGGCAACCACTTCGCCCCTGGTGTGTATGGCATCGGGAATGGCATTACCGGGGTTACGACTGGCACTTGGGCTGCACCCGATGTTGCGGACTGGGCTGCAGCCGCCCCTCGCATGATCTCCTCTCTACCCAGCTCCGACACTTTCTTCCCCTAGTGAACTTTAGCCCTTCGGGTCCTTCACTTCTGTGGGGATGATCAACTTTAGTTGCAGTGGTGGGACAGGGTTTCTCGTCCCCAATGGATGCCATCAGAGTGCAGGTTGCGCCTACTTTCACGCTCTTTGCAGGGTACCGCCCATGATGAAACACCCCTTCAGCTTCCCATACGCCTCGCGTCTCAACAATATTGACAGTCAAAAACACACAGTTCAATAAAGTTCATGGCACACAGTACCCTTATATGTCGGGCACGATATACTGTTCGTGGCGCCAAAAACTGATGCACCCCAGGGCCTTGGGGTACTCAGAATCGGGCTGCGGTGTTTCTGGGGAGTTAGAGGGGTACAGCTTCTATGGCCCCAGGTTCAGTGTACTAAGGGTCCTTGGCTAGTAAAGGGAAAGTTATTTGTGACACCACCCGGGATTGTGGCCATGATTGGCCACCGCTTCTGCAGAACCTCTGGGGATGGTGGATGGGCAGCTGGGATGTAGTGGCTCCCCAAGGTGGAGCAGATCCCCAGGGCAGTGGATGTGGAAGGGTGTAGGGTGCAGGATGGAGGGTGAAAAGTAACTGTCAGACTCACAGTTTGTTGGTTCCTCAAGTCCTTTAGTGGTGATACTGGCACAAGGACTGATGATATCGATGGAATATGGCAACCTGGGAGCAACTTGGGATTCTCTTCACCTGGCAAGTTCTGAGGCCTCCCTGCTGCGCCTTCTTAGTAGGTCCCAGCGACTGCTTAAACTTAGCTGCAGCCCTCTCCTGCTGTGTGCCGTATGACAGGCAGCTCAAGCCTTTTTCCAGCCCCACTTCTCTGGTGGCTGCTCCTGGGGTCTTCACACTGCTTTGCCTCTGGGCACTTTGGTGTGGATGGGGGACTTGGTATCCACCAGGGAAGGTTGGATACCTAGTCCATGGTAAATCCCTGGCCATATCTTCAAGCTCGCAAGGGCTGGATAGTGACTTAAGGGCTACTAATACCCTGGGTTAGGTCCTTCCCTGGTGGGATAACTGGCTGGTGTCCATGTTGTAGACTCTTAACCGAGGCTCCATGGACTTCATCTGCATATTTAAATTCTAGGGAGCAATGCACCTTGGGTTTCACTGTGTTTGAGTGCTTTAACTGGTGCCCGCAGTGTTATCCTCCACTGGTCTCCACAAGATCAGTGGGTGCTTTGTGATGTCTGTCTATCAAGCATTGCTGCCACCCAGCCAGAATCCTGCGCCACACTGATGAGGGGCAACAACCCCGAAACAGCTGTCTGTGGTTGGATACCTAGTCCATGGTAAATCCCTGGCCATATCTTCAAGCTCGCAAGGGCTGGATAGTGACTTAAGGGCTACTAATACCCTGGGCTAGGTCCTTCCCTGGTGGGATAACTGGCTGGTGTCCATGTTGTAGACTCTTAACCGAGGCTCCATGGACTTCATCTGCATATTTAAATTCTAGGGAGCAATGCACCTTGGGTTTCACTGTGTTTGAGTGCTTTAACTGGTGCCCGCAGTGTTATCCTCCACTGGTCTCCACAAGATCAGTGGGTGCTTTGTGATGTCTGTCTATCAAGCATTGCTGCCACCCAGCCAGAATCCTGCGCCACACTGATGAGGGGCAACAACCCCGAAACAGCTGTCTGTGGTTGGATACCTAGTCCATGGTAAATCCCTGGCCATATCTTCAAGCTTGCAAGGGCTGGATAGTGACTTAAGGGCTACTAATACCCTGGGCTAGGTCCTTCCCTGGTGGGATAACTGGCTGGTGTCCATGTTGTAGACTCTTAACCGAGGTTCCATGGACTTCATCTGCATAACTCAGCGCCAGACCAGAATTTATAGGGGAGCTCACCCTGACCCGAGCTTAGGTCTCGCCCTCCAGGCCTGGAGGCAGAAAGGTGTTGTGTGCTTTGGGTTTGCCTGGTGTGGATACCCTTTGTTGCTCTTAGGTATGACACTACCCCCTGTGGGAGATAATGACATATTGGCATCCGGACTCTAGGGTGCCACCAAGGCCGCCGTCAGCACCCGGCGCACCCGGGCAAGTGCCGGGGCCCAGACTGCTTGGAAGGGGCCCGCTGGGCCCCTGAGGGCTAGGGTCACACTTACATTGTGACCCTAGCCTGACACAAGTATTTTCCACTGCAGCGCATAGCTTTAATGTTATGCGCTGCCAGACAACGGAGCCCATAGAAACCCGGTGTTTACCTTGCCAACCACTGGTTGGCTCGCGCAGCCTGAGTAGGTGCACACATTTCCCTATACACAGTATACCCCTCAGGACCGGAGCGGAGGCGGCGGTCACCACCCGGAGGGCAGAGTGAGGAGCAGCAGCAGCCGGGAGAGCGGCGCCCCCATGTCCCGGGGGCGGAGGACGAGGACGAGGCGCTCTGCTCCCGGGGGCGGAGGACGGGACGAGGCGCTGTACTCTACGGGCCGGGCTCCTGTGTGAGGCGGCGGGTGCAGGCCCAGCTCCCGGTCACTGTCTCCGGTGAGGCTGGGAACTCTGCCCGGACTCACAGAGCCCCGCTGCGGGATGGGAACTCTGCCCGGACTCACAGAGCCCCGCTGCGGGATGGGAACTCTGCCCGGACTCACAGAGCCCCGCTGTGGGAACCTGCGGCCTCTGACTGGACTCAGTCTCCAGTCTCTGCGCCAGAGAGGGAGGAGGAAGGGAACAGGAGGTGCCGGCACCCAGAGCACCCCGAGAGCAGGAGCCATCCTGAGCTGTGCACACCGTCCTGCTCACTGATGAGGAAGCAGCTGGGAGAAAGCACAGACCGCATCCTCCATACTTCACAGCGTCCGCTCCTCTCTGCAGTGCTGGCACCGGCCCAGGGACCTTATACTGAGGTGATGGAGAGGATGCTGGCGATGGAAGTAAGTATTTCGCCGCCACTCTGCCCCCCCGGCCTCCACTGACCACTCTGCCCCCCGGCCTCTGCTGACCACTCTGTCCCCCTTGATCTCCGCTGACCACTTTGCCCCCCTGGCCGCCGCTGACCACTCTGCCCCCCCTTCCCTCCACTGACCACTCTGCCCCCCCACCCTCTGCTGACCACTCTGCCCCCCCAGCCTCCGCTGATCACCCTGCCCCCCGACCTTCGCTGACCACTCTGCCCCCCCCTTGGGCCTACGCTGACCACTCTGCCCCCCCCGTTCTCTGCTGACCACTCTGCCTTCCGTCCTCCACTGATAAACTCTGCCCTCCGTCCTTCGCTGACCATTCTGCCCTCCGTCCTCCGCTGACCACTGAGCCACCGTGCAGTGCTGACCACTGAGCCACCGTGCAGTGCTGACCACTGAGCCACCGTGCAGTGCTGACCACTGAGCCACCGTACAGTGCTGACCACTGAGCCACCGTACAGTGCTGACCACTGAGCCACCGTACAGTGCTGACCACTGAGCCACCGTACAGTGCTGACCACTGAGCCACCGTACAGTGCTGACCACTGAGCCACCGTACAATGCTGACCACTGAACCACCGTACAGTGCTGACCACTGAGCCACCGTACAGTGCTGACCACTGAACCACCGTACAGTGCTGACCACTGAGCCACCGTACAGTGCTGACCACTGAACCACCGTACAGTGCTGACCACTGAACCACCGTACAGTGCTGACCACTGAGCCACCGTACAGTGCTGACCACTGAGCCACCGTACAGTGCTGACCACTGAGCCACCGTACAGTGCTGACCACTGAGCCACCGTACAATGCTGACCACTCAACCACCGTACAGTGCTGACCACTGAGCCACCGTACAATGCTGACCACTGAACCACCGTACAGTGCTGACCACTGAGCCACCGTACAGTGCTGACCACTGAGCCACCGTACAGTGCTGACCACTGAGCCACCGTACAGTGCTGACCACTGAGCCACCGTACAGTGCTGACCACTGAGCCACCGTACAGTGCTGACCACTGAGCCACCGTACAGTGCTGACCACTGAGCCACCGTACAGTGCTGACCACTGAGCCACCATATACAGTGCTGACCACTGAGCCACCATATACAGTGCTAACCACTGAGCCACCATATACAGTGCTAACCACTGAGCCACTGTACAGTGCTGACCACAGCCACCGTACAGTGCTGACCACTGAGCCATCGTAGAGTGCTGACCACTGATCCACCATATACAGTGCTAACCACTGAGCCACCATATACTGTGCTAACCACTGAGCCACTGTACAGTGCTGACCACTGAGCCACCGTGCAGTGCTGACCACTGAGCCACCGTACAGTGCTGACCACTGAGACACTGTACAGTGCTAACCACTGAGCCACCATATACAGTGCTAACCACTGAGCCACCATATACCGTGCTAACCACTGAGCCACCGTACAGTGCTAACCACTGAGCCACCGTACAGTGCTAACTACTGAGCCACTATAAATCTAATTTATAATTGCCTTAGCGCACTTCCGGCATTTTCGGGTCAACTTCCGTTGTCGTGGACGTGGCTGCCGCAAGGCAGCCACGCCACACACGAAGCAGTGGCCGCGTAGCGGCCATTGCGAGCCGTAGCAATGCGCGAGCAATGGCCGCGAGGCCATTGCGAGCCGTTGCCGGATGCCTCTGTGCCTCTATCATACTTACCACCAGATCGCACCCGCCTACCTCTTCCTGCATGTTCCTCTGTCCTCCATCTTCCGCCCGCTATCTTCTATGTCGCCGCCCCGTACATATTGAAACCAAGATGGCGGCCGGGAAGTATCACGAGAGTTCCCGGCCTCCATCTTGGTTTCGCCCTGTTCACAGTGGCGACATGCAAGATGGCGATGGAAGTAAGTATTTCGCCGCCACTCTGCCCCCCCCTGGCCTCCACTGACCACTCTGCCCCCCTCCCCCCCGCCTCTGCTGACCACTCTGTCCCCCTTGATCTCCGCTGACCACTCTGCCCCCCCTTCGGCCTCCGCTGACCACTCTGCCTCCCCCCCCGTTCTCTGCTGACCACTCTGCCTTCCGTCCTCCGCTGATAAACTCTGCCCTCCGTCCTCTGCTCACCACTCTGCCCTCCGTCCTCCGCTGACCACTCTCTGCCCTCCGTCTCCCTCGCTGACCACTGAGCCACCAAACAGTGCTGACCACTGAGCCACCGGCATGTGCTGACTGACCACCTGAGCCACCGTACAGTGCTGAAACCACTAGCCACCGTACAGTGTTGACCACTGAGCCACCGTACAGTGCTGACCACTGAGCCACCGTACAGTGCTGACCACTGAGAGCCACCGTACATTGCTGACCACTGAGCCACCGTAGAGTGCTGACCACTGAGCCACCATATACATGTGCTAACCACTAGAGCCACCATAACACACTGCTAACCACTGAGCCACTGTACAGTGCTGACCACTGAGCCACCCGCGCAGTGCTGACCACTGAGCCACCGTACAGTGCTGAACCACTGAGCCACCGTACAGTGCTGACCACTGAGCCACCGTACAGTGCTAACCACTGAGCCAGCCATATACAGTGCTAACCACTGAGCCACCATATACAGTGCTAACCACTGAGCCACCGTACAGTGCTAAACCACTGAGCCAACCGTACAGTGCTAACCACTGAGCCACCATACAGGCTAACCACTGAGCCACCGTACAGTGCTAACCACTGAGCCACCGTACAGTGCTAACCACTGAGCCATCGTACAGTGCTAACCACTGAGCCATCGTACAGTGCTAAACACTGAGCCACCGTACAGTGCTAACCACTGAGCCACTGTACAGTGCTAACCACTGAGCCACCATAAAGTGCTAACCACTGACTCACCGTATACAGTCTTAAACACTCAGCCGCCATACAGTGCTAATCACTCAGCCACCTTATACAGTGCTAACCACTGAACCACCATACTGTGCTAACCACTAAGCCACCGTACAATGCTAACCACTGAGCCACCATAAACTTGTGCTAAACCAGCTAACACCAGAACACTGACACCGTCAACACTGAGCCACCGTACAGTGCTAAACATTGAGCCACCATACAGTGCTAACCACTGAGCCACCGTACAGTGCTAACCACTGAGCCACCTTACAGTGCTAACACCACTAGCCACTGTACAGTGCTAACCACTGAGCCACATACAGTGCTAACCACTGAGCCACATAAAGTGCTAACCACTGACTCACCTATACATGTAAACACTGAGCCACCATACAGTGCTAATCACTCAGCACTTATACCTACCATAGACAAAGTGCTAACCACTTGCCCCCATATGTGCTAACCTAGCCTCAGTTAGCACTCGCCATGCTAGCGGCGTATACTGTGCTAACCACTGAGTCACCCATACTTTGCTAAACACTAAGCCACCGCGCAGTGCTAACCACTGAGCCACCCGCGCTGTGCTAACCACTGAACCACCATACTGTGCTAACCACTAAGCCACCGTACAATGCTAACCACTGAGCCACCATACTGTCCTAACTACTGAGCCAACGTGCAGTGCTAAACATTGATCCACCATACAGTGCTAACCACTGAGCCACCGTACAGTGCTAACCACTGAGCCACCTTACAGTGCTAACCACTGAGCCACTGTACAGTGCTAACCACTGAGCCACCATATACAGTGCCAACCACTGAGGCACCATACAGTGCTAATCATAACATTTTCAAATAATCCCCATAGAAAGTATAGGGGGACTTGCGGCAGGTGCGGCAAGTGCGGTTTTGCACTTGCGGCAGGTGCGGCCGCGAAAAAAACCGCGGTCAGCCGTGGTTTATTTCGCGGCCGCACCTGCCGCAAGTGCAAAACCGCACTTGCCGCACCTGCCGCAAGTCCCCCTATACTTTCTATGGGGATTATTTGAAAATGTTACAAAAAATTAAAAAATATTCTAGACACCCGATGCATTTGCATCGGGCTCACAGCTAGTATATAATATAGAGGCTGCAGGTTGGGCTGTATATATAATATAGAGGCTGCAGGGTGGGCTGTATATATAATATAGAGGCTGCAGGTTGGGCTGTATATATAATATAGAGGCTGCAGGGTGGGCTGTATATATAATATAGAGGCTGCAGGGTGGGCTGTATATATAATATAGAGGCTGCAGGGTGGGCTGTATATATAATATAGAGGCTGCAGGTTGGGCTGTATATACAATATAGAGGCTGCAGGGTGGGCTGTATATATAATATAGAGGCTGCAGGGTGGGCTGTATATATAATATAGAGGCTGCAGGGTGGGATGTATATGTAATAATGAGGCTGTGCAGGGCTGTATATATCATCTGGAGGCTTCTGCTGGGCTGTATATAATATATACAGGAAGTGTCTGTCACCAATGTGTGGCCTAGGCTTATCCTGTCACCATCATTGTCATCAATCAACAACTCAACCAATAATTGGGACGTTCAGCTAATTCCACCTAGAGACTGGTCAAAGGAAGGATACACAGGAGATGACAAAGGAGAGAGTTAACAGCACTGATCAGGTCTGAACCTTACAGCCCATAGAAGTCCTAAATGTGTCAACTATAAGCAGTAACATACAAAGAGTGATGCCACCATGAGGGGGAACACGGCTCCATAGCCGGCATAAGGCTCCATAGCCGGCATAGGGCTCCATAGCAGACACTGGGCTCCATAGCAGGCACAGGGCTCCACAGCCGGCACAGGGCTCCATACGAGGCACTGGGCTCCACACGAGGCACAGGGTTCCATATGAGGCACAGGGCTCCATAGCAGGCACAGGGCTCCATAGCAGGCACAGGGCTCCATACGAGGCACAGGGCTCCATAGCAGGCACTGGGCTCCATAGCAGGCACTGGGCTCTATAGCAGGCACTGGGCTCCGTAGCAGGCACAGGGCTCCATAGCAGGCACTGGACTCCATAGCAGGCACAGGGCTCCATAGCAGGCACTGGGCTCCATAGCGGGCACAGGGCTCTATAGCAGGCACTGGGCTCCATAGCAGGCACTGGGCTCTATAGCAGGCACTGGGCTCCATAGCAGGCACAGGGCTCTATAGCAGGTACAGGGCTCTATAGTCAGCACAGGGCTCCATAGTCAGCACAGGGCTCCATAGTCAGCACAGGGCTCTATAGCAGGCACAGGGCTCTATAGTCAGCACAGGGCTCCATAGTCAGCACAGGGCTCCATAGTCAGCACAGGGCTCTATAGCAGGCACAGGGCTCTATAGTCAGCACAGGGCTCCATAGTCAGCACAGGGCTCCATAGTCAGCACAGGGCTCTATAGCAGGAACAGGGCTCCATAGTCAGCACAGGCCTCCATAGTCAGCACAGGGCTACATAGCAGGCACAGGGCTCTATAGTCAGCACAGAGCTCCATAGTCAGCACAGGGCTCCATAGTCAGCACAGGGCTCTATAGCAGGCACAGGGCTCTATAGTCAGCACAGGGGCTCCATAGTCAGCACAGAGCTCTATAGCAGGCACAGGGCTCTATAGTCAGCACAGGGCTCCATAGTCAGCACAGGGCTCCATAGTCAGCACAGGGCTCCATAGTCAGCACAGGGCTCTATAGCAGGCACAGGGCTCTATAGTCAGCACAGGGCTCCATAGTCAGCACAGGTCTCTATAGCAGGCACAGGGCTCTATAGTCAGCACAGGGCTCCATAGTCAGCACAGGGCTCCATAGCCAGCACAGGGCTCCATAGTCAGCACAGGGCTCTATAGCAGGCACAGGGCTCCATAGTCAGCACAGGGCTCCATAGTCAGCACAGGGCTCTATAGCAGGCACTGGGCTCCATAGTCAGCACAGGGCTCTATAGTCAGCACAAGGCTACATAGCAGGCACAGGGCTCTATAGTCAGCACAGGGCTCCATAGCAGGCACAGGGCTCCATAGTCAGCACAGGGCTCTATAGCAGGCACAGGGCTCTATAGCAGGCACTGGGCTCCATAGTTAGCACAGGGCTCTATAGTCAGCACAGGGCTACATAGCAGGCGCGGGGCTCTATAGTCAGCACAGGGCTCCATAGCAGGCACAGGGCTCCATAGTCAGCACAGGGCTCTATAGCAGGCACAGGGCTCTATAGCAGGCACTGGGCTCCATAGTCAGCACAGGGCTCTATAGTCAGCACAGGGCTACATAGCAGGCACAGGGCTCTATAGTCAGCACAGGGCTACATAGCAGGCACAGGGCTCCATAGTCAGCACAGGGCTACATAGCAGATACAGGGCTCTATAGTCAGCACAGGGCTACATAGCAGGTACAGGGCTACATAGCTGGTATAGGACTCTCAATAGTGAATGTCAGCTGATAGGAGACCTACTCAGATAAAGCTCACAGTGATAGCACAGGTCACATTACATTAGGCTCCTGTATGACTGGAGAACGGCATTGTGGAACTTGTTGTTCTATCCCTTGGCCAGTAATAAAACATAGCTTGGGTCCTACCTGAAGGCATAGTCCTCCCTCGGGTCTCTGCTGGGGGATAACTGCCCACTCCTCTTACTGAAAAGCTTCTGGAAGAGAGGGGCATTTTGCAAGAAGATCCAAGCAGCCGCAGCAGGGCACAGACAGCCTGGCATACATTGCCTGGCACAGCGCACCAAGCCCCAGCTCTCCACATGCTGTCTGTGTGTTGAGGTCACATGACCTCATCCCAGTGCAGCAGCCGCGGGAGATTTACAACTCTCCTGCCAGTCCTCCGACGGCCGTGATCGCCTCAGGGGCCCCCGATGGTGAGTTGTGGGGGCAGTGCTCAGGGGCCCCTGTTAGGCTAGGGTCACACATGCGTTGTGACCTTAGCCTGGCACAAGTATTTTCCGCAGCGCATAGCTACGCGGCCAATGCTTCGCCGTGGTGACGTCACAGTGTGACATAGCCACGGCGTGCCGGGGTCCGACACAAACGTGCCTACGGCAATTATATATTAGATACACAGCCCGCAGCTTCCATATTATATTCATGAATCGTGTTATGTGTTAAAGGGGCCCACTGAGACTGTTTCGCCCGGGGCCCACAAAAACCTGGAGCCGACACTGGGTGCCACACAGGACAACTGCGCTGTATTGAAGGGAGGATGGATGGAGTCATGTGTCATGAGATTTTGGACAAAAACATCCTTCACTCAGTAAGAGCAGTGAAAATGGGTCATGAATGGGTCTTCCAGCATGTCAATGACCCAAAACGCATAGCCAGAGTAACTAAGGAGTGGATCCATAAGGAACATTTCAAGGTCTTGGAGTGGCCCAGACAGTGTCTGGACTTAAAACCCATAGAAAATCTTTAGACGGACTTGAAGCTCAATGTTGCCCAGAGACAGTCCCAATACCTGATAGATCTGGAGGAGATACAGGCCAACAGGACTACAGGACCTCTGTAATTGCAAACAAAGGTTTCTGTACCAAATATGAAGTTCTGTTTTTCTATTGTATCAAATACTTATGTCATGTAATAAAATAAAAATTAATTATCTAACAATCATACAATGTGATTTTCTGGATTTCTTTTAGATTCTATCTCACGCAGTTTAAGTGTACCTACGATAAATATTACAGACTTCTCCATTCTTTGTAGGTGGGGAAACCTAAAAAATCGACACTTTTTATTTACCATGTTCACTATATGGTAAAACTGACCTGGCAGTAAAAAAAATCCAGACATTTGTTAAAAAAAAAAAAAAATAAGAAATTTGCTTTTGGCACCATTTTCCAAAAATCGTAATGTTTTTATCTTTCTGGATCTGGGCCTAAGTGATGGCTATTTTTGGGTAGTTATAATGTTTTGATCAACTCTTATTGTATTTTATTGCAATGTTGCAAAGGCCAAATACATTTATTTCTGTCATTTTTAATTGTTTTCTTTATTACACACTTCACCAATTGGATTAACCCCTTCATGACCCAGCCTATTTTGACCCTAAAGACCTTGGCATTTTTGTCAATTCTGACCAGTGTCCCTTTATGAGGGTATAACTCTGGAACGCTTCAACATATCCTAGCGATTCTTAGATGTTTTTTCGTGACATATTGGGCTTCATGTTAGTGGTAAATTTAAGTCACTCATTTTTGCGTTTATTTGTGAAAAAATCAAAAATTTGGCAAAAAATGTGAAAATTTAGCAATTTTCAAATTTTGAATTTTTATTCTGCTAAACCAGAGAGTTATGTGTCACAAAAGAGTTAATAAATTACATTTCCCACATGTTTACTTTACATAACCACAATTTTGGAAAAAAACTATTTTTGTGTAGGATGTTATAAGGATTCAAAGTTCATCAGCAATTTTTCATTTTTCCAGCAACATTTAAAAAACCATTTTTTTAGTGACCACATCACATGTGAAGTCCCTTTGAGGGGTGTACATGACAGAAAACACCCAAAAGTGAAAACATTCCAAAAACTGCACTCCTCAAGCTATTCAAAACTACATTCAAGAAGATTATTAACCCTTCAGGTGCTTCACAGAACTAAAGCAACGTGGAAGGAAAAAATGGACATTTTAATTTTTCTAACAAAAATGTTCTTTTAGCCTCAATTCTTTACTTTTCACATGAGCACCAGGATATAATGGATCCTAAAATTTGTTGGGCAATTTCTCCTGAGTACATAGATACCTCATATATGGTCATAAACCACTGTTTGGGCGCACGGCAGGGCTCAGAAGAGAAGGAGCGCAATTTGACTTTTAGAGCTAATTTTCCATTCAAAAAGTGAAATGGCACTTCTTCATTTCTGAGCCCTGCCGTGTGCCCAAGCAAGCAGTGGTTTATGACCATATATGAGGTATCGCTGTACTCAGGAGAAATTGCCCAACAAATTTTAGTATGTATTTTATCCTGTTCCCATGTGAAAATGAAAAAAATTAGGCTAAAATAACATTTTTATGAAAAACAAAGTACATTTTCACTTTTACGGATGAATTTGTGAAACATCTGGGGGTTCAAAGTGCTCACCACCCATCTAGATAAGTTCCCTGGGGGGTCTAGTTTCCAAAATGAGGTAACTTGTGGGGGAGCTCCAATGTTTAGGCACACAGGGGCACTCCAAACGCGACATGGTGTCTGCTAACAATTTGAGCTAATTTTCTATGCAAATTGTTAGCGGACTCCATGTCGCGATTGGAGAGTCCCAGTGTGCCTAAACATTGGAGCTCCCCAACAATGACCCCATTTTGGAAACTAGAACCCCAAGGACCCCCAAGGAACCTGTCTAGATGCATAGTGAGCACTTTGAACCCCCAGGTGCTTCACAAATTGATCCGTAAAAATGAAAACGTACCTTTTTTTCACAAAAAGTTTTGTTTTTTTCATTTTTACAGATCAGTTTGTGAAGCACTTCAATGTTTAGGCACCCAGGGACTCTCCATATACAACATGGTGTCCGCTAACAATTGGAGCTAACTTTCCATTCAACTTGCTAGCAAACACCATGTCGCTTATGGAGAGCCCCTGTATGCCACCGGCACAAGGGCAACTGGAAGAGTTGGGGTACAGCACCAGAAAATGGCACCTCTAATGAATGCGCTATTTTCTGGGATGGCTGTGGGTTGCAATTTGCAGTGTGGGTGGCCCACAACCTTTGGGTCTCTTCACGCTGAGGATTCCAGCCCCCCAGCTCCTAAGTTGTACCTGGCTGGCAACCAAAAATACGGCAAAGTGCCATGTTATTTTATTTGTAGAAGTATTTTAAAAAAAAATGATGTAGATGTTCGCCATATTTTTGGTCCAGCCAGGTACAACTTGGCAGCTATGGACTGCCACCCACCCCCAGCTGTCTCGTTGTACCTGGCTGGCAACCAAAAATACAGCGAAGTCCATTTTTTGACCGCCCCTTCTATAGGTGGGGACAGGATCACTGTGATTGACTGTTTCAACAGCCAATCACAGTGATCCTGGGGGCGGGGTGGGGAATCCACCCCCCCTGACCTCAAGCCTTGGTGCTTTGTGATAGGAATCACAGAGCACCGGGGACGATGGTGGTTACTACGGCAACGGTGCCGCGGTAACCGCCATGACGTTGTACAACGTTATGGGTCAGGAGGTACCGACTTTCATGACGTTGCACAATGTCAAAGGTCAGGAAAGGGTTATAGCGAATATGTCACCATATTTGACCTATCAAACTATTAACATGGGTATGCAGGTTATAGAATGCTGAAAAAAGTCCTACCTGTATGCCTCATATCATAAACCTTGTTGTCGATTAATCATCTTTTATAACTTTATGTAAATAAGTTTTTCCAGGCTATGTGCACATGCTGCCTAGAAGATAACTCCGCCCACAGAGATTGTGTTTAAGAGAAGAAGGTGTTTCCAGTGGAATATGTGATGGCTGCCCTCTGCTCTCCTGATCTCACTATAGAGTTGTGTGTGATAGAGAGACATGTGGGCTATCATACTATATAGGAAGAAGTGATAGTCATCATAACATATATAGAGAAGTGTAGAGCTATCATGCTATACAGGGAGAAGTGGGGGTCCTGATATTATAAATAACAAGTGGGGGCCATCATATTATATAAAGGGAAGTGGGGCCAACATATTATATATAGGTAGAAGTGGGGGCTATCATACTATATCATACAGCTAATGTGCCCGCAGTATCACCTTGTATGTCTTAGCCGACAACACACTGCAAGATATTATGTACCAATATGGTCAATGTCAGAAAGAGGTTAAACTCACATTGGGCTTGAGTATTAACAAAATCACATCCACTTTAATGCAGATTTTCTGCAAAAAAAAAAATGCAGAACAAAATGCTGAATTTATGCTATCTGGGAACATGGCTTAACCCCTGCACAAGTTTGCGATTTTACATTTTTGCACTTTCATTTTTTTTCTCCTTCTTCCAAGGGTCATAACTTTTTTATTTTTCCGTTCCCATAGACGTATGATATGAGAGTTTGTTTAAGGAGATAAATACTGCTAGGACTACAGGGCTCATCATAAGCAGTTGTCTCGACTCACCCACTACTCTGATAGCAGCTCACTGTCAATATGCAATGTACACAGAAGCTGTAGTGTGGGTGGGGATAGCTTTCTCAGCTCTGCTACATCTAAAAACTCTGATTGTGTCGCCACTGCTACACCTAAAAAACCAATACATTGTTGAAATCAGGGTCTATTTTCTAAATCGTGCTGCTCTCAGATGAAGTAGCAAAAGCCTGGTGACAAATTCCCATGAAATAGCAATTCTGTAAAAAAAAAAAAATACATAATAGTCTTTTAACCCCTTTACGACCAATGACAGATATAGCCATCATGGGAAGATGTCACAGTTCCCGCTCCATGACGGCTTTGTCTGGCTTTGAACTGTCACTGCGTATAAACACATAGTGACTGTTCCATGCTGACAGCTATCACTGACAGCTGATTGGCAGGGGAAGTGGTGCGGGGAACTATGTCAGGGGTCTCTGCACTCAAAGCGATGTGATCAGTCAGTCAATCTGCTGCGTTGTACAGTACAAGCACAATGGATGGAATTTATAGAAATCCCAACCACAGTGTGTTTTCAGCTTCAGTGTGGGTTATTGTGCTTCCACATCTTCGCATCATGTTAATTTATTGCTGAGGGGTCAGCAGCCATTTCTAGAAGGTGAATGTGTGGCACCCCAAGGGTTAATGTGCCACAGTAACATCACACAGGTTCCCTCCCCACAACACTGACACTACACTAGCACCTCTGAGCCTGGAGGGGGAGCTAAACCAGCTCCCCTGTATACTCCAGGTCAAGAGGAAGGAGTAGAGAGAGTTCAATATGCAGCAGTACTGTGAAGAGTCCAGTTCCTGGGAGAACTGAGGGAGACTGTAGTGTAAAGGAGCTGCGTCAGGCTTCTCTACAGTCCACTCACTGATTCCAGGCCTAGCCAGAGTCTGAGGGAAGGAGAACTGAAGATAGAGAAACACATTTGGGAGGCTGAGTGCCATCAGCACTTGCCCCGGAGGAGCGCACAGATCGGATACCGGATCCGAAACTGTGACTGACACACACAGCACAGTAAATCCCGGGATAGTGGAGGTTGTAGATCAACACTGTACCAGAGTGAAGCAACACGGCAGGGTCAGAAGCACACGAAGACTCAAGTTGCCTAGTCAAGGGGTACCTGTGAGGAGAGAGACAGTACCAGAGCTCAGCTAGAAGCAGCAGCAGGGCCACACACACAGTGCAGTAGGAGGAAGCTGAGGACCCCGACAGGGTGGGAGCAACCCGGCCCCAGTACAGACTCTGTGGACAATAATCTGCTACTACATCTGCAGTAAAGCTTTGGAAAACTTCAGAAACGTGAGTGTGTGATCCTTCTACCCAAGTCATAATTACCCCCTCAAGCAGCCACCGCTTCCACTATCAATCCCTTAATTATCACATCTATCATATCCACCATAGACTCTAATTACCACTGTCCCGGGGAACCAGCCTCTACCTACAGAGAACCGTTCCATCTAAGCTGCCCAACATCATCCCCAGAGGTTCTGCATCAGCGGTGATCACCCTAACCACAACCCGTGAGTGGCATCACGACAAACATTTATCCCTTGTAAATATCCCCTTTCACTTGCGGAACCCGGGACACGGTCCAGACCAGGCCCTCCGTGACATCCCCAGCAGCAACCTGGTCCGGTACCGAGTACCCCGTCCCAGTGGGCTCCAAAGATGCAGAGAGAAGCCGCCCTGCACTCAACACAAATCGTGGACACAGGGCAGCTGCCTTTTCCTATTCACCTACGGAGGCATTGCATACAACATGTAGTGCCTCAAGATTGTCTGCACATTCCCTTAGGGGCTCTGTATACGGAGTCCACAAACTTTTCTAGGAATATCTGTGATCCATGAATTAAATGGCTCTCCTTCCTTCCCTCCTGAATCTCACCATGCACATTCATTATTCATTGTTCATATAATAATATTAATAATAATAATTTTATTTATATAGCGCCAACATATGCCACAGCGCTTTACACATCAGTGGTTCATATTCAAACAGTCATAAGTAACAGTTATCAGAAAATACAATAATTAAAGAAAAATAATGACAGCCCGGCTCATAAGAGCTTACAATCTAAGATGAGGTGAGGGTACAGGTGCTTATTTACAATGATGGTGCAGCCAACTTAAGAAAATGGGGAATAGATAAGAGCAGCAATGGCCACCAAGCATTATCTGTAATGCATTTGAGACTGGCGGAAAGGATAGGCTTTGTCTAAATAACTTTGATTAGGGATCATGATAGGCCGCCCTAAAAAGATGTGTTTTTAGGGAGCGCCTGAAACTATGTAAGTTGTGGATAGACCTAATTTCTTGGGGTAGAGCATTCCAGAGAATTCATGCAGCTCAGGAAAAGTCTCAAGCTGGGAGTGCGAGGTTCGTATTTATGCAGAAGGGAGACTAAAGTCACTTCCAGAGCGAAGAAAACAGGTGGGGCGATAGACAGAGATGAGGGTAGAGAGATAGGGAGGTGCTTGATTGTGAAGAGCTTTGTGGGTGAGAACAAGCAATTTGAATTGGATCCTATAGTGTATAGGTAGCCATTGCAATGACTGGCATGGAGCGGAAGTGTCTGAGTAATGGTTAGCTAGATAGGTGACCCTGGCTGCTGCGTTAAGGATGGACTGGAGCATGGAGAGTCTAGTGCGGGGGATGCCAATTAATAGAGAATTACAATAGTCAAGGCGAGAGTGGATTAGGGTTACAATGAGGGTTTTTGTTGTTTCCATGGTGGGAAAGGGATAGATTCTAGAGATGTTCTTCTGGTGCAAACGGCAAGAGCGTGCGAGAGATTATATATATGGGGTGAAGGAAAGATCTGTGTCAAATATAACACCCAGACAGTGAGCGTGCTGCTAAGGTGTTATTGTGGTGCCTCAGACTGAGAGGGAGATGTCAGATTTAGGGAGGTTAGTGGATGGGGGGAGCAGAAGAAGTTCAGTTTTGGAAAGGTTGAGTTTCAGATTGAGAGCAGACATGATATTGAAAACTGTGTTTAGACAGTCATTGGTGTTCTTTATTACAGTTGGGGTAAGGTCAGGGGAAGAAGTGTATAGTTGTGTGTTATCAGCATAAAGATGATACTGGAAGCCACATCTGCTGATGGTATGTCTTCTTGGGGTTGTGTAGAGAGAGAAGAGAAGAGGGCCAAGGACTGATCCCTGAGGGACTCTAATTGTTAGAAGAACAGGAGAAGAGGAGAGGAATTGGAGCCAGCAAATAGTACACTGAAAGAATGGTCAGAGAGGTAGGAAGAGAACCAGGAGAGGATGGTGTCTTTTATACCGATGGAGTGCAGCATAGTGAGTAGGAGATGGTGATTAACAATGTCAAAAGCTGCAGAGAGATCAAGAAAAATAAGCAGAGAGTGGTCACCATTAAGTTTTGCTGTCAGAGGGTCATTGGTCACTTTGGTGAGGGCAGTTTCTGTAGAGTGAAGGGTGCGGAAACAAGACTGGAACGAATCTAGAAGAGAGTAAGTGGAGAGGTAACATGTGAGAGAGGAGCAGACCAGATGCTCCAAGAGTTTAGAAATGAAGGGGAGATTGGAGACTGGTCTGTAGTTATTTGTGCAGGATGGGTCAAGAGAAGATTTCTTTAACAATGGAGTAATGATAGTGTTTTAAGGAGGAAGGGAAGATGCGAGCAGAAAAAGAAAGATTGAAGATTTTGGTTAGGTGAGTGGTGACCACTGGAGAGAGAGAGACTGGAGTTGGTGTGAGGGGATGGAATCAGTGGGACGAAAGAAAGAGAGGAGCCTGGAGACTTCTTTCTCTGTGACTGGGTCAAATGTGGAAAGTGAGCCAAAGGAGATGTGGGGTGGAATGGGGGTAGCAGTGCTTGGGGACCGAGAGCTGATTTACTGACGGATGTTTTTTATTTTTTCTATGAAGTAAGAAACCAGATCATCAGCACAGAGTTCAGTGATAGGAACCTGCACTTTCGGACTCAGCAGAAAGTGAAAGGTGTCACAGAGTTCCTTTGGGTTGTTGGATAGTGAGAAGATCACAGTGGTGAAGTAAGTCTGCTTGGTTAGGTGAAAGACAAAGTTGTAAGTTCTCAGCATAAATTTATAGTGAATAAAGTATTCTGGACAACGGGTTTTCCTCCATAGACGTTTAGTACAGCCTAGAGCATCGCTGGAGGAATCCAGTTTGCAATGCGAGCCAGGGCTGTTTAACTCTGTTTGGAAGTTCTCAAAGTGAGGGGCGCTACTGTGGCACCTTGGTTGGGGCACCACAGAAACTCTTAGGACACTGATGGGAAAGGACACAGCAAGCAGACCCCACTAACACAACAACACCTTTCACCCCAGGCCTGTAGGGGGAGCTCCACTGGTTGCCTTAAGCCAGTTCCCCCTATAAATACAGGTCCTGGATGGAGAAACTGCAGAGTGTGCAGTCACTTGAAAACTGTAAACAGCTAGGAGAGCTGACCTCGTACTGGTGCCACGCTAGGCCCATACCAGCACACCCGGAAAGTGGTAGACCCTCGCAACAGGGGTCATAGGAACAGGAGGTAAATACCAAAGAGGGGCAGAGGAGTCACTTTGACACACCTTAACAAGTCCGGTCACTGGGTCCGAGCTGCAGTAGCCATAGCGCAGGCTGCAGAGAAACCAGCACCACAACAAGGGAGTTTAGCTCCCTAGACACCTGAAGCCCCGCCAGATGAGAACCACGGAATCGAGAAGTCGACAGCATTCCTTTATAGTGCCCTCAGTGCAGCAAACTCGGGTGTAACCTGTCACACTAAAACGTGCAACTCCGGTTTGGTTGGATTTCATATCCACTGGACCCACTAGAAGCTACGTACACCAGGAAGCCTATACCACTGCTTGCTGTGGAACATCCAGAAGTGTCTACTTCATTCCCCGGTCGAGTGTACCTGTCAACACCAGTAAAAGGTACCGAAAAGACTTTATGTGTCCATACATTCTTTCCGGATTAATACTAAACTAGCTGAGCTGCCGAATTCCACTCAGTGCAGCTCCTGGCCCTGGGGACTAGTGCTCATCCTGTGGGAGCATCCCATCTAGCTGCTGCACATCCCCGAGGCCCAAGCAGCGCCGGTGCCATCACCGGACACCCACAGGTGGCGTCACAAAACAAATAAGACTTTATCCCATATTTCCCCTACCCGTCCATTTGACTACCGGGCCCCCCACAGCCTCAGGCACGGAACCGTGACAGTGAAGCAGCGCCTGACACCTGAGAACCCGTCAACGGTGAGTCACTACTTGATCCAAAGTGCTTCTGAGGGTGTCATTGTAGTGATTCACAGCCAGATCAGGACAGGAGAAGGAGGAGGTTGGGGACAGTGATGAGTGTAGAGAGTACACAATTATTGTCTCATTCACAAGAAATTGTGTAATAATTATGCGGCCATTTTTATCTATTTTACTCCTTTAAAAATGTAAAATCTGGGGGTAAAACAACATTTCTTCGCTGCCCAAAGGTATAACATTTTTTGACACACCAGTGGTGTCAGTATGCTCACTGCACCCCTGGATGAATGTTTGTAAAATTGAACTCTTGTAGAGGAGATTTTGACTGTTCTGATACCACAGGACCTCTGCCATTGTGATATGGCACCCCCAAACTATACCATCCAAATCTGCACTCCAGTATGGTGCTCCTTCGCGTCTGTGCTTTGCACTGTGCCTTACAAAGCAGTTTCTGGGGATTGTAGAAAAGAAAGTGGACCTCAGACTGTGCTCCCACTCCAATAAGACAAAGGATCCAATTCAGTTAGAATTCATCTGGTGGTTTATTCAACGCGTTTCAGGGTTTACAATCCCCTTCATCAGGATTCCACGCATAAAAGGATGTGCATCCCTGCCTAGTGCCAGACGGATATTTATAGGGTGGCAATGATGTGTCATCAATCAACAAAGAGTCTGTCATACTGACGTAGATGCAAAATATAAGAGGGGGGGGGACAAGAGGCGCAATAGTGCCCTATCACTAGTGACACTAGTGTACAAATGGTGATGCTGTGTGGCCGCTCACCTGGTCCAGTTGTGGTCCCCACAACTGGTTTGATTGCGTTTTAGGAATCAGTGTTCCAAGCTGCTGCAGGACCTCCACCTACCACTGGACCGTGGTATATTCCAAGGAAGAATGATGGGAGTGATGGTGTGTCACGGTCCGCGCTGCTTCTGGATTCAATAAACTCACCAAAGAGCCCAGCAATCTTTCATCCTCTTTATTCCTTATTCCTACGCGTTTCAGCGCCACACCCGGCGCCTTCCTCAGGGAGAATCTCCCTGAGGAAGGCGCCGGGTGTGGCGCTGAAACGCGTAGGAATAAGGAATAAAGAGGATGAAAGATTGCTGGGCTCTTTGGTGAGTTTATTGAATCCAGAAGCAGCGCGGACCGTGACACACCATCACTCCCATCATTCTTCCTTGGAATACTGACGTAGATGTCACATCACATTGAATACATCTGAAACAATAATAAACAATTCGAGACATTTGACTACATATTACATATATAAATCTCAAGAGAAAAATATATATATAAATATATTGGTAAAAAAGATATTAATATAAATATAATACGGTATCTCCTATATATGTTTTTCTCAGGGTAAAACAAAAATGTTTCCATATATGTGAATACTGATAGATGAATTTGTAAAGCCTTTTTTCTTATTTAATTATACTTGTTAGCTTATGTATCGCTTTTTCGGGAATTATTATCTGTCAGGTAATACACTATTGTGCGCCCTTTTCCTTCCAGTTTTTACTGCAAAGCAGTTTCTGAACAAATATGAGGTATGGGCGTACTCAGGAGAAATTGCACAATAAATTGCATGGAGCAATTTCTTCTGTTTCCCTTGTGAAAATGCAAAACTTGGAGGTAAAAGAACATTTTTGTTGGAAAAAAAAGTGATTTTTTTATTTTCATGGCTCAATATTATAACATTTTGTGAAGCATCAATGGGTTCAAAGTGCTTACCACACCACTAGATACATTACTTGAGGAGTGTAGTTTCTAAAATGGTGACACTTTTGGGGGTTTCTGCTGTTTTGGAACCTCCGCGTCTTTGCAAAAGCAACAAAAGCAACATAGCATCCACAATCTCTTTCAAAAACCAAATGGCATTCCTTCCCTTCCGAGCCCTGCCGTGTGCTCATAGTGATTTTCCATAACATATTCAAGGTGCTCACCACACATCTAGATAAATTCCTTAAGGGGTCTAGTTTCCAAAATGGGGTAATTTGTGGGGAGCTCTTCTGTTTAAGCACATCAGGGACTCTCTAAATGTGACATTTTATCAGTTAACAATTCCAGCCAATTCTGAATTCCAAAGTTGAATGGTGCTCCTTCCCTTCTGAGCCCTGCCGTGCGCCTAAACTGTAGTTTTCCACCATATCTGAGGTATTTGTGTACTCAGGAGAAATTGCACAACAATATGCATGAAGCAATTTCCAATGTTACCCTTGTGAAATTGCAAACCTTTGAATTAAAGGGACATATTTGTGGAAAAAAATACATTTTCTACATTCATGGCTTTGTTATAAAATTCTGTGAAGCCCCAAGGTGCTCATCACACATCTAGATAATTTCCTTGAGAGGTCTAGTTTCCAAAATGGGGAAATTTGTAGGGGATTTCCACTGTTTAGATATATCAGGGGTTATCCTAACGTGACATGGTGTCAGCTAACGATCCCAATCTTGCGTTTCAAAAGTAAAATGTTGCTCCTTCCCTTCAGAGCCCTGCCGTGTTCCCAAACAGTGGTTTTGCACCATATATGGGGTATTGGGGAACTCAGGACAAATTGCACAATAAATTGTATAATGTATTTTTTCCTTTTACCCTTCTGAACATGCTTTATTTGAGGCTAAAGTAATATTGTTGAAGCAAAAAGTAAAATTTAATTTTTTTTCCTTTTTTCCTTCTATATTACATAAGTTCCTGTGAAGCACCTGAAGGGTTAATAATCTTCTTGAATGTGGTTTTGAATTAGATTGAGGTATGCAGTTTTTGGAATAGCTTCACTTTTGGGTATTTACTGTTATGTAGGCCCCTCAGTTACTTTTAGTGGGATGTGATCCCTAGAAAAGTGGCTTTGTAAATTTTGTCGGAAAAATGAGAAATCTACTATATAATTGTCTAATGTTCTCTGTCTGTCACGGAAATCGCGTGCCAGAGAGAGGCTGCTCATTGGTGCCCGCCAGTGAGCGCAGACTATGCAAATAGGCGCGAGAATTCAATTTTCGAATTTCGTGCCAATTTGCAGCCTGGCTACAGCGGCGCGTCAGCGGGATACACAGTCTCTCCTCACAGCCCCCCGTTCCTCCTGCCCGAGGTCCCTGCGGCCACCCCACTCTTCCTGCCCCCCTCCGCTCCTCCTGACCCCTCCGCTCCTGCCTCCCTCCGCTGATCCTGTCCCTCCTCTGCCCCCCCTGCCCCCACCGCCTCCCCCCCCACGGTGATAAAAATAAAAAAAATCTCATAATCTATGTCTTCTAGCTTCTAGAGGGCTTGAGGACCGGTCGTTGCCTGGGAAACCGATCAGCTGATCGGTTTCCCAGGCAATGACAGGTCCTGTCCTGGGAGCTACAAGACAGAGGTGAAGCGAGCCGGCGAACGGGTAAGTATCCTTATGGGATTTTTTTATTTTTATCACAGTGGAGGAGGGAGGGCAGGGTGGCAGGGGGGCCGCGGGGAGCAGAGGAGGGACAGGAGCAGCGGAGGGGGGCAGGAGGAGCGCCTCCATCCTGCCCCCCTGCTGGCTCCATCCTGCCCCACTCGCTCCATCCTGCCCCCCCGTCACCATCCTGCCCCCCCCAGCTCCATCCTGCCCCGCCGTCTCCATCCTGCCCTGCTGGCTCTATCTTGCCCCCCCGCATCCATCCTGCCCCCCTGCATCCATCCTGCCCCCCCACATCCATTCTTCCCCACTGGCTCCATCCTGCCCCCAGCACCATCCTGCCCCCCCACCACCATCCTGCCTCGCTGGCTCCATCCTGCCCTGCCGGCTCCATCCTGCCCTCCGTATCCATCCTGCCCCCCTGCTGGCTCCATCCTGCCCTGCTGGCTCCATCCTGCCCCCCCACTTGCTCCATCCTGCCCCCCCGCCACCATCCTGCTCCTCTGGCTTCATCCTGCCCCGCCGGCTTCATCCTGCCCTCCATATCCATCCTGCCCCCCCGCTGGCTCCATCCTGCCCTGCTGGCTCCATTCTGCCCCCCACTTGCTCCATCCTGTCCCCCCACCACCATCCTGCTCCTCTGGCTTCATCCTGCCCCCCTGCTCCATCCTGCCCCCCCCGCATCAACCTGCCCCGCCGGCACCATCCTGCCCCCTGCATCCATCCTGCCCCGCCAGCTCCATCCTGCTTCCCCACATCCATCCTTGCCCCCCGTATCCATCCTGCCCCACTAGCTCCATCCAGCCCTCCCACCACCATCCTTATCCCCCACCACCATCCTCCCTCGATGTCTCCATCCTGCACCGCCGGCTCCATCCTGCCCCGCTAGCCCCATCCTGCCCTACTCGCCCCATCCTGCCCCGCTCCCCACCATCCTGCCCCGCCGGTTCCATTATGCCACGTTCCCTCCATCCTGCCCCCCCGCCACAATCCTGCCCCCCCCCACCACCATCCTGCTCCCCCGGCTCCATCCTGCCCCCACTCATTCCATCCTGCCCCGCTCGCTTCATCCTTCCCCGCTCACTCCATCCTGCCCCACTCGCTCCGCCCTGCCCCTGCCACCATCCTGCCCCCCATCCTGCCCCCCCACCACCATCCTGCTCCTCCGCCTCCATCCTGTCCCGCTTGCTCCATCCTGCCCCGCTCACTCCATCCTGCCCCCCACCACTATCCTGCCCTGCTCGCTCCATCCTGCTCCGGTCGCCACCATCCTGCCCCCCACCACCATCCTGCTCCCCGGGCTCTATCCTGCTCCTCCGGCTCCATCCTGCTCCTCCGGCTCCATCATGCCCTGCTTGCTCCATCCTGCCCTGCTCATTCCATCCTGCCCCGCTCGCTCCATCCTGCCCCCCCGCCTCCATCCTTCCCCGCTCGCTCCATGCTGCCCTTTCGTCACCATCCAGCCCTGATCGCTCCATCCTGCCCGCCCTGCCACCATCCTGCCCCCCCTGCCACCATCCTGCCCACTCATCCTGCTCCTCCGGCTCCATCCTGCCCCACCCCCCAGCTCCATCCTTCCCCGCTGGCTCCATCCTGCCCCACCCCCCCACCATCCTGCCCCACCCCACCATCATCCAGGCCCCCCCACCACCATCCTGCCCCGCTCGATCCATCCTGCCCCACTCGCTCCTTCCTGCCCCGCTTGCACCATCCTTTCCTCCTCTGTTCTTGCCCACCTCCATCCTGCCCCGCCTCCATCCTGCCCTGCCCCCCACCATCCTGCCCCACCCCCCCACCATCCTGCCCCCCCGCCACCATCCTGCTCCGCTCGCTCCATCCTGCCCCGCTCGCTCCTTCCTGCGCCCCTCTGTTCTTGCCCCCCCACCTCCATGAGCCGTCAGACAGGTGAGTATCCCCACTGAGGATTTTTTTATTTTTACTTTTACTGTGGAGGAGCGGGGGCAGGAGGAGCGGGGGGCCGCGGGGAGTGGAGTATTGCCATATACCATAGAGCTGCTATACATGTACTGTAATGTACCACCATATACCATAGCGCTGCTATACATGTACTGTAATGTACCGCCCTATACTATAGTGCTGCTATACGTACTGTAATGTACCGCCATATACCATAGCGCTGCTATACATGTACTGTAATGTACCGCCATATACTATAGTGCTGCTATACATGTACTGTAATGTACCGCCATATACCATAGCGCTGCTATACATGTACTGTAATGTTCCGTCATATATCATAGCACTGCTATACATGTACTGTAATGTACCGCCATATACTATAGCATTGCTATACATGTACTGTAATGTACTGCCATATCCATAGGGCTTCTATACATGTACTGTAATGTACGCCATATACCATAATGCTGCTCTACATGTACTATAATGTATCGCCATATACTATAGTGCTGCTATACATGTGCTGTAATGTACCGCCATATACCATAGCGCTGCTATACATGTAATGTAATATACCGCCATAAACCATAGCGCTGCTATACATCTAATGTAATGTACCGCCATATACTATAGTGCTGCTATACATATGCTGTAATGTACCACTATATACCATAGCGCTGCTATATATACAGTATATATATATATATAATAGAAAAATAGAATCAGCACAATCTTATGAGTACTTATCGGTGCAAGGTCCTGTATACGTGCTCAGCCGTTCCAAACAGAAGATCCAAAAAACAGGCAGCACTCCTTCATTTAGTGAAGTGGACGTATATTTCACCACCCCATGTGATGCAACATTTCGGAGTGAATGACTCCTTTCTCAAGCATAGTGCATACACCAACTAGAGACCCTTATATACATACATAATAAATTATCAATTAAATAAAGTTTTAAGAAAAACATACTCTAAAGTATGCTCTAACAGTTTATCATAACAGGTGCTATGTGTCATAGTTTAAAGTGCTTCAATAGTGCCCAAGTTATCATAAAACTACTGAGTATTACTCAGTTACATTATTTAGTGCATAATTATCACTTATTAACACTTCAGTGCAGCTGTGTAATCATAAAATTACCACAAGCGGTTTCACAGAGCTCTCCCCCGCCATCATCCTCGTGCAGAGATCACCGGCATTTCCGGGTTCTATTGCGCAATGCGCGCCTTGCGTCGCATCATTTGACACTTTAGCTCTACTGCGCATGTGCGCAGTCACCGTCGCCATTTTACTTAATGGCAAACTCGATGTTTTTTGCCCAGAACTATCTCCTTCGTTATTTTAACATCTATTTTTATTCAAAACTGAGCCAAACTTCTATAGCTCTCTAGGGGGCCTCTCCAACCATACATAGGATTATGCCATAAGGATCACCAGCATCCCCCTAAGGAGAGCCTATGTTCCTCTATGAGAATCAGTACTAGGGACTTAGGCTGGGTTCACATTTGCGGACCCCTCCGCAGCATTCTGCGGAGGGGAATCGCCATGTGTGCGCAGTCAGCGCAATCCTCTATGTTTAGAATGGGGACGCACGGTGTTGCGCTTGACAGCGCAGGACCATGCACACCCATTCACCCCCACATGTGATCTGTGCGCAGGCGGATGCCTGCGCACAAATCACACACTCCTGCCCACACCAGGGACGCAACATGTCGTCGATGTATCTACACCACACCTTAAGATACATCGACAACATCTTCCTCATTTGGACCGGTTCTGAAGAAGCACTTTTTGAGTTCTGTGACTTTTTGAATACTATGAATTCGTCTATAAAGTTTACTATGGTGCATTCACTTCATAATTTGCAATTCTTGGATATATTAATTGAGAGGGTTGATGGTAGACTCACCACAAAAACATACGTTAAGCCCACAGATAAAAATAATCTAATGTTATTCTCCAGCTATCACCCGCGTAAGATGATTGAATCTATACCGTTTGGCCAACTATTGAGGGTAATACGTATAGAGAGTGAAGAAACCAGTCTGAATGTCTCTCTGGATACATTGACTAAAAAATTCTGGAAAAGATGTTATTCGGGGAAGCTTTTGGAAAAGCATAGGAATGCAGTGGACAGTTGTGACCGACAGGATCTGTTGATACACAAAGGGAGAGAAAAAAATGCAGCGAATACCTTTTGTCTCGACATTCTGTGAGGAGAGTGTCTCCATTTCTAAGATAATACGTAAACATTGGAATACTCTAACTAATGGGTTGCCAACAATTGAGGAATTTAAGAGTCCCCCCCTCTTCTCGTTCAGAAGGAATAAAAATCTTAAAGATTAATTAATTAAATCAGATATTAGATCATTTAAAAAGAATGAACAAAGATACTTAACGGGTTTTGAAAGAAAAGGATGTTTTCCTTGCCTTTCATGCATTAACTGCAGAGCTATGCTGAAAGGGAAGGATTTTACTGATCCACGTGCCAATGTACTGTACAAAATTGATCATTTTATTACATGTGATTCTGAGTTCGTGATCTATATGCTGGAGTGTCCTTGTGGCCTTTGGTATATTGGAGAGACCACCTGTAGTTTTAAAACTAGATTTACTCAGCATAAGTTTTCAATACGGGAAAAACAGGTTGGTCTCCCAGTTCCTAAGCACTGTTTGGCTAAGGGTCACAAGGATACTGATATCCAGTTTAGGATAATAGATCACGTTCCACCGCAAAGACGAGGAGGAGATAGAGTGGCAATATTGAAAAGAAGAGAATTAGAATGTATTTTTAAGCTTAAAACTCTAAGACCAGACGGCCTGAATGTAGATTTTAAAATTCATAACTTAATATAGAGAGATCATAAATAAAAAACTGTTTGTTCCTAAGTAAGATCCTTTTCCGTATACTCCATCTTGTATATATGGTGCATATGATGTAAATACATGATATATGAGGTATCGTTACTATTATAGTACTAAATGTTTTTATTTTTCCATAGGCGGTGGACCAGTAGGAGACCCCGAAAAAATCACCATCCATTGCAGATAGTCTCTATTTAACTAAATATCTTTATATCAATAAAAGCATGTTAAACATCTAAAATGGCTTAGAGATATTCTTATGGGACCAGATTGAATGTTGTTGGTGGGGATATTTGCCTTTTTATGGGTAGTTGGTCTGGGGATGCGGATTAACCATCTTAGGCTGGGTTCACATTTGCGGACCCCTCTGCAGTGTTCTGCGGAGGGGTCCGCAATGTGACCGCAGCGGCCGCAAGCTCCTATCTTTATAATGGGAGCGCACGGTGCTGCGCTTGACTGCGCATGACCGTGCGCACCTATTCACTGCCATATGGGATCTGTGCGCAGGCGGATGCCTGTGCACAGATCACACAGTCTCGTCCGCACCAGGGACGCGACATGTTGCGTCCCTGGTGGCGGGCGGGAGTGTGTGATTTGTGCGTAGGCTTCCGCCTGTGCACAGATCACATATGGGGGTGAATGGGTGCGCACGGTCCTGCGCTGTCAAGCGCAGCACCGTGCGTCCCCATTCTAAACATAGGGGCTTGCGCTGGCTGCACACACATGGCGATTCCCCTCCACAGAACGCTGCGGAGGGGTCCCCAAATGTGAACCCAGCCTAAGTCCCTAGTACTGATTCTCATAGAGGAACGCAGGCTCTCCTTAGGGGGATGCTGGCGATCCTTATGGCATAATCCTATGTATGGTTGGAGAGGTCCCCTAGAGAGCTATAGAAGTTTGGCTCAGTTTTGAATAAAAATAGATGTTAAAATAACGAAGGAGATATATCTGGGCAAAAGACACCAAGTTTGCCATTAAGTAAAATGGCGATGGTGACTGCGCGCATGCGCAGTAGAGCTAAAGCGTCAAATGATGCGACGCAAGGCGCGCATGCGCAATAGAACCGGAAAATGCCGGTAGTCTCTGCACGAGGATGATGGTGGGGAGAGCTCTGTGAAACCGCTTGTGGTAATTTTATGATTACACAGCTGCACTGAAGTGTTAATAAGTGATAATTATGCACTAAATAATGTAACTGAGTAATACTCAGTAGTTTTATGATAACTTGGGCACTATTGAAGCACTTTAAACTATGACACATAGCACCTGTTATGATAAACTGTTAGAGCATACTTTAGAGTATGTTTTTCTTAAACTTTATTTAATTGATCATTTATTATGTATGTATATAAGGGTCTCTGGTTGGTGTATGCACTATGCTTGAGAAAGGAGTCATTCACTCCAAAACATTGCATCACATGGGGTGGTGAAATATACGTCCACTTCACTAAATGAAGGAGTGCTGCCTGTTTTTTGGATCTTATATATATATATATATATACTAGCTGTGAGCCCGATGCAAATGCATCGGGATTCTAGAACGTGGCAATATTATTTGCATTAATAGCATTATTATTACCATTAATGGCATAATTATTAGCATTAACAGCATTATTATTAGCATTAATAGCATTATTAACAGCAATAATAGTACTATTAATAGTATTGTTATTAGTATTAATAGCATTATTACCATAAATAGCATTAATAATAGCGTTAATAGCATTATTATGAGGAGTAATAGCATTATTAGCATTAATAAAATTATTAATAGCATTAATAGAATTAAAAATAGCATTAATAGCATTATTAATAGGATTAATAGCATGATTATTAGAATTAATAGCATTAATATTAGCATGAATAGCATTAATAGCATTATTAATAACATTAATACCATTATTAATAGCATTAATAGCCTAAATAATAGAATAAATAGCATAAATAATTGCATTAATAGCATGAGTATTAGCAGAAAGAGCATTAATAGCAATATTATTAGCATTAATAGAATTTTGAATAGCATAAATAGCATGATTATTAGCCTTAATAGCATTATTAATAGCGTTAATATGATTATTATTAGCATTATTAGCATTAATATTAGCATTAATAGCATAATTATTAGCATTAATAGCATTATTATTAGCATTAAAAGCATTAATAATACAATTAATAGCAATAATATTAGCATTAATAGCATTAATAGTATTATTAATAGCATGAATAACATTATTAATAGCATTAATAGCATTAATAGCATTATTAATAGCATTAATAGCATAAACAATAGAATGAATCGCATAACTAATCGCATTAATAGCATTACTATTAGCATAAAGAGCATTAATAGCAATATTATTAGCATTAATAGCATTTTGAATAGCATAAATAGCATGATTATTAGCCTTAATAGCATTTTAATAGCGTTAATATGATTATTATTAGCATTATTAGCATTAATAGTAGCATTAATAGCATAATTATTAGCATTAATAGCATTATTATTAGCATTAATAGCATTATTAATAGCATTAATAGCATTAATAATACAATTAATAGCATTACTATTAGCATTAATAGCATTAATAGTATTATTAATAGCATGAATAACATTATTAATAGCATTAATAGCATTATTAATAGCATTAATAGCATAAATAATTAAAATAATAGAATTAATAGCATAAATAATTGCATTAATAGCATTACTATTAGCATAAAGAGCATTAATAGCAATATTATTAGCATTAATAGCATTTTGAATAGCATAAATAGCATGATTATTAGCCTTAATAGCATTATTAATAGCGTTAATATGATTATTATTAGCATAATTAGCATTAATATTAGCATTAATAGCATAATTATTAGCATTAATAGCATTAATAATAGCATTAATAGCAATATTATTTGCATTAATAGCATTATTATTACCATTAATAGCATAATTATTAGCATTAATAGCATAATTATTAGCATTAATAGCATTAATAATAGCATTAATAGCAACATTATTTGCATTAATAGCATTATTATTACCATTAATAGCATAATTATTAGCATTAATAGCATAATTATTAGCATTAATAGCATTAATAATAGCATTAATAGCAATATTATTTGCATTAATAGCATTATTATTAATACCATTAATAGCATAATTATTAGCATTAATAGCATAAATATTAGCATTAATAGCATAATTATTAGCATTAATAGCATTAATAATAGCATTAATAGCAATATTATTTGCATTAATAGCATTATTATTACCATTAATAGCATAATTATTAGCATTAATAGCATAATTATTAGCATTAATAGCATTAATAATAGCATTAATAGCAATATAATTTGCATTAATAGCATTAATATTACCATTAAAAGGATAATTATTAGCATTAATAGCATTATTATTAGCATTAATAGCATTAATAATAAATTAATAGCAATATTATTTGCATTATTAGCATTATTATTACCATTAATAGCATAATTATTAGCATTAATAGCATAATTATTAGCATTAATAGCATTAATAATAGAATTAATAGCAATATTATTTGCATTAATAGCATTATTATTACCATTAATACCATAATTATTAGCATTAATAGCATAATTATTAGCATTAATAACATAAATATTAGCATTAATAGCATAATTAGCATTAATAGCATTATTATTAGCATTAATAGCATAATTATTAGCATTAATAGCATTATTATTAGCAGTAATATCATTATTATTAGCATTTTTTTTTTTTATTCTTATTTTTTATGTTATTATGAATAATTTTTTTTTTTTTTTTATTATTTTTTAATTATTTTTTTTATTATTAAATTAATTTATTATTTGTTATTTTAAGTGAGCCTGAGCCTGAGACACAGTTCTCCTTCAGGTCCGCTCAAAGGGCTCATATTATTAGCATATTATATTTTTTTTTATTATTATTTTTTATTTATTTTTTTATTATTTTTTATTTATTTTTTTATTATTTTTTAATTATTTTTTTATTATTTTTTTTATTATTAAATTAATGTATTATTTGTTATTTTAAGTGAGGCTGAGCCTGAGACACAGTTCTCCTTCAGGTCCGCTCAAAGGGGTCATATTATTAGCATATTATTTTATTTTTTATTATTATTTTTTATTTATTTTTTTATAATTTTTTAATTATTTTTTTATTATTTTTTAAATATTATTTAATTATTTTTTTTATTATTAAATTTATTAGTTATTTTAAGTGAGCCTGAGGCTGAGACACAGTTCTCCTTCAGATCCGCTGAAAGGGCTCATATTATTAGAATTTTTTTTTTTTTTTTTATTATTATTTTTTATTTAATTTTTTATTTATTTTTTTTTATTATTTTTTAATTATTTTTTTATTATTTTTTTTATTATTAAATTTATTTGTTGACATACATTAGCGGTGTGTCGGCGAATTAACGGTCGGGCCCCTGGTTCTATTTGTCGGCCCGAAAATCGCGGACACACCGCTAATGTATGTCTATGGGCAGTGAGGTCGAATTCTGATTGGTCGGCGTCAGCAGAGAGCGACCAATCAGAAATCGGGCTGACTGCCCATAGACATGCATTAGCGGTGTGTCCGCGATTTTAGGGCCGACAAATAGAACCAGGTGGGCGGCCATAAAATCGCCGACACACCGCTAATGTATGTCAATGGGAAATGAGGTGCTCTTCTGATTGGCTGAGGGCAGTAGACAGCGACCAATCAGAAGAGCGCCTCACATCTCATAGAGATAGAATGGCGGATTTTTCGTCCATTCTATCTTAATGAGAAGTGAAGAGGACGTCGGAGCTGTAAGTTGGCGGAAAGAAGACAGAAGACCCGGGGGCCGGACGAAGAGCCGGAGATGGCGGAAAGAAGAGAGAAGACCGGCGGGGCCGGAGGAAGAGGACGCCTGGCCGGACGGAGGACTTGTGGATCGGACGGACGATCAGATGACTAAGAAGGCATGTAAGTGATCGACGGGGGCGTTAGGTTAGGGGACGGCGGGGGCTTCGGGTGTAGAGCCTTAGACGTTAGCGACAGCGGCGGGGGAAAGCGGCGGGAGCTTAGGAGGCGGCGGGGCTTAGGGGATAGGGGCTTAGGTGCGGCGGACTTAGACTTAGGGGGTAGGGGCTTAGATGCGGCGGGGCTTAGAGGGTAGGGGCTTAGGTGCGGCGGGGCTTAGAGGGTAGGGGCTTAGGTGCGGCGGGGCTTATGGGGTAGGGGCTTAGGTGCGGCGGGGCTTAGGTGCAGTGCGGACATTGGGGGGGAGGGGCTGTGCGGACATTGGGGGGGAGGGGCTGTGCGGACATTGGAGGGGAGGGGCTGTGCGGACATTGTGAGGGGGTGCTGTGCGGACATTGTGGGGGGGTGCTGTGCGGACATTGTGGGGGGGTGCTGTGCGGACATTGTGGGGGGGTGTTGTGCGGACATTGGGGGGGTGCTGTGCGGACATTGCGGGGGGGCTGTGCTAGACTGTGGGGGCTGGCGGAGGAGGTGTGCGGGCAGTGAGGGGGGGGTGTGCGGTGCTGGAGGTCGGTGCTGGTGTGGGGAGCGTTGCTGGGCTGTGGATCGGGGCTGGGGGGAAGCACAGGGGGCAGCTGCATAGTCGGAGGTGGTGTGTGGGTAGCGGGGAGCAGAGGCGGCATTGGCGGCCATTGCGAGTCGGCTTAAAACTGCTCGCAATGGCCGCTTCGCGGCCAATGCTTCGCGCGTATCCACATGACCACGCCGGAAGTAGCGCCGAGAGGGGCGCTTTTGCGATTCGCGATTATATAATAGACTAGCTGTGAGCCCGATGCAAATGCATCGGGATTCTAGAACGTGCGTTAATTTGATTATAGTAGTTATAGCTGTTAGCCTGATACAAATGCATCGGGTGTCTAGAATATGTTTATTGTTTTTTTAAAGATTTTTAAATAATAATCCAATTATTCCAATGACATCTTTACAGCAACTACATATATTTGTATTGTTGATATCATATAAGGAAAATTGAACAATTATGTTGTAAGGGTCTTAGAACACAAAGTAGCAATACTTATTAATGCGTCAATCATTAGAATTGATGAATTAATAATAGTAATATGTGTATCAGCCAGTTTGTGTCAGCCCACCAATCGCGTCAAGATGCCCTTACGCCTGGCGAGTCCTAATCTAACTAATTCCGAATTGATATTATTTAAATATGTTTTATGGCTGGATTTGTCTTAGATTTATTGAGGATCATGTGGTAAATAAATAAATGTTATAAATTGATACAAAAGGAGTTACCAACTACAAACTTGCAGCAATGTCCACGCAATAACTAAAAAACTTGTAGTTAACCTGCGGTAAATGAAGTGAAAGTGGCTTTGGCAGGTGCATAACATGCATCCACTAAGTAAGCACAGATGACTGTAGTTGATGTGGATGACACTGCCGCAACTATGTTCTCTGCACAAACCGCAAGTGAAGTACAAATTGCATACATGCAGTCATGAAAATTACAGCAAGTATGTTGTCGGTGAGTCCTTCATGATCAATTATCATTTAGTATATTCCTCAATAATGTGAAAAAAATCTAAGAAAAATGGCATGATAGAATCTAATTAATAATTTATTTTTGTCCCTATCTATCTAAACATGTGTAACACACCTTGCTAATGAGATGTGTGTGAACAGCCGTCCCACCCGTCTCTTAGCTGTTCACAAAAACCTCTCCCTGTAAAGAATGAGAATGAAATCTCTCAGCACATATAGTGCTGGAGCTTGAAATAGTGGTTTCTATCACCCACTGTAGAAATGTGGATGATACACATCTCTCATATTATTTTAAATGTGTGTTCACAAAAATATAGTAGAAATCAGTATATAAAAGAATAAAATGTGAAACAGTAAAATTTATTTATTTATTTTTTTTTTTCAAAAGATAAATAAACAGAAGAATAGTCATAGGGAAGAGTTCAGTGCAAAATATTCTTGTAGACAATATTTTTGGTAAATACTTTGTCACTGTTAGGCAGCAATTTTCCTTGGATTGGAGTGTCCACCACTTTCACTTTTACATTAGATCGTCTTCTCACTCTTGAAAAAGCCACATACAATTGTCCATGTCCAAAAACAGGTTCTGGCAAAAAAATCCCTACTTTCTCAAGTGTTTGTCCTTGGGATTTGTTTATTGTCATGGCAAAAGCTGGCTTCAGAGGAAATTGGCGACGTCTTAACTTAAAAGGCAAGCCGGTTTCTGATGGGCACAAATCAATCCTGGGAATGAAAACCACATTTCCTCCAGCAGACCCAGTAATGACTTTTGCTTGAATCATGTTGGCAAACAAACCGGTGACAATTAAGCGAGTCCCATTACAAAGACCTTTTCGGCTGTTGAAGTTCCTCAAAAGCATTACAATGGTGCCAATTTTTAATTTCAGACGATGAGATGGCATCCCCGTGGGTGTAAGTGAATTTAAAAACTCAACAGGGTATTGCTCTGGGTCCTCTGTCTCGTCCGGATCAATGGAATCATCACTAATGTATTCTGTGTACTCTCCAGCAATGCAATCCATGATCTTAGAGTTGACCTGATCCACATCATCATTTTTGGGGCAAAGAATGGCATGTGATGCTGCTGTATTAATGCTTTCATTGTCATTGACATCAATTCCAATGTTTTCACCAAAAATGTCAAATATTAGTGAGCCTGTGCAAATCATATCTTCAGGGATTTCAATAACATCATCTCCAAGGTTATAAGAATTGGTCAATTGTCCATTTCCCAGCTGAAGTATCCAATTGCTGTATTCTGGATCAACAGAGCGCATGTTGTCAAGTAGTGGCAATTGAGTGAAAATCTGCCATTGTCTGGAATATTTAATGCAGCTCTCTACGATATCAGTTCGTGTTCCATGAGGAATAATAGGAAGACACTGACGAAAGTCTCCTCCCAGAACAATGACTTTCCCTCCAAAGGGTGTTTTATTTTTCTTCGAGATATCTTTGGTCATAACATCCTTTAATAGTTGGTCAATGACATGCAGTGCGTATTTAGATAGCATAGTGGATTCATCAATAATGAAAAGTTTAGTATTCTTCAAATGGTGTGCAGCATCAGTATCATTTTTGATTCTTGAAACAGATGTTTCATTGATTGGAATTGGTATTCCGTAGAGTGAATGGATGGTTCTTCCTCCTTCCAATAAGTTGGCTGCAATCCCAGTACTGGCAGCAGGTGACACAGTTTCTCCTTCTCCTCTTATTTGACGAATTAACAAATCATACAAATATGTTTTCCCACTGCCACCTGGGCCATCAATGAAAAAGCACTTAGCTTGCTGACTTGTATCCTGTAATGCTTCATTTATGGCATTATAGGCCAAAAGTTGTTGTTGATTTAAAGTTTCTTTCATTTCTTGGGCTCTTCTAAACTCCTCCTCTTTGTCGTATTGTGGTTGTAGTTGTTGTTTTCTTTTGGGGCGTGGTAGATTAAAATCTGTAAAGCTTTTGCCATGAAATTTTAACACATTTTGAACATCTGTCATTGCATAGCCTTCACAATGCTCACAGTCCTCATTGTTAGGGTGATATGCACGGCAGTAGTCTTCAATAAAATCTTTTTTAAATTCTTGCCACAACTCCAATGGATGAGCAGGAGGACCAAAGATACATATGTAAGCAAACATATCCCGAAGCTGTGCAGGCATGTTTAGAACACAGCCATCCAGTAAGGTATTTCGCCAAACACTGTCATCCAAAAGTAATCCAAGGGCTATTGCTGCCTGTTTAAAAGTTGGGTACTCGACTTCATTAACGGTCTTAATGTGCTCAAAACTTGTTGCTCCTTTTACATGTAGTAACAACAACCGTAAATAGTAGTGTTCTTCATCTTTCATACTGACCGTATACATTCTTCCAATGACTGTTGTTCCACGTTTCTGCCTAATTTCCCATGCACCATCTTTCCAGACATAGTGCTCAGGAATTTGGCGGTAGAAGTATTCATGAGCATGTGGGTCATTCTGATTCAGTTCAAAGTAGGCCATAAGAGTTGATTTTCTATGCGTCATGGCAGCAATGTTCTCTACAGAAGCATCTTCATGAAAATAAAGTGGTTGTGACTGTGGCAGATGTACGGCAAGGCGAACAATGCTGTGTGATTGTTTATGCATTGGATAGGCAAATATTCTCCAAGCTGCCTCCGGTGCACTGACATATCTTGAATCCATAAATTGGTGAGGTTCATCATGTTGTATGTTTGTTTGAGAAATTTCCAGATTGGCTTTATCATGCCCTTTGTAAACATATTTGAATAAATACTTGACACTTTGAATGGACGCACAGATTTCCACATTTATATGACACTTATACTTTAATAGTAGGAAAGGGTTATAGGGAACAACCCAAGAATTATCAACCATGTGAGAACGTTGTGTAAATGAAGGTCCTGCATTGCGTTGATAAGTTGGGTAGGCATTAGAGTTTTTGGTTGGAAATCTTTTGGGAATCCTTTTTTACACTTTCCAATATCCATACATGGAGAATTGGGGTTGAATTGTCCACAGGGTCCATGAATCATATGTTGCATCACAATTTGATGGAGCACAGGATACTCGGATGGATCAGGAATTTCTGCCCAAACAGTATGATCGACATCAAGCTCAGTGCGTAATTTGGAATTGCTATCTAGAATAATCAAAATGTGAGCATGTGGTAGTCCCCGCTTTTGAAATTCTATTACATGAACCATTGCACAAATCTTGCCAAATAATCCATTGTTTATATCTTTTAATAGAGCTTCTAATTTTATTTTGAAGACACGGGCGACTAAATCCGGTCTGTGTTCCACCCTCTGCCATGGTTCTAAATTGTGGATAATCTCGCTCCATTTGGGATTACAGGTCATTGTTATAAAAAGATCTGGGCGTCCAAATTTTGTAACAATAGCCATGGCATCTTGATAACGTTGCTGCATATTTCTTGGACTACCTTCAAACGACGATGGTAAAATGACCGTCTTGCCAATGGGAATTCCTTTTTCGAAAGATTTTCTTTGCAGATGTTCCTGTAGTACGCAATAGTCCTCCACTTTTAAATCTTTTTGATGTTGACGTATAAAATTTAAGCGATTAGCCTCAATTTTTATATACGCATCCACTAAATACTGTTGTGTTAGTTTTCCACCATTTAGAATAGGATTGAACCCAGGACGTACAGATAGCAAATAACAGTAATACTGCAATTGTGTAATTCTCCGTGGATTTTCACCTTGATGCTTCAGTCCCTCATGCCAGCCTTGTTCTCCATGCGGAAAAAATAACGGATACAGTAAAGCATCTAAATTACTGTGGAGAATACGGACTTGCTGTGTTTTTGGGGCTAAAGGATTGTTTGGGTCAGGTTTCAGATGAATTAAAATGTCTCTATTGAAGGGTGGCTCTCCATCGGCATTTTCAAAGACCACAGCAACTTCATTAACAATTGGTTTATTATAACGTCTTGGGTCTTGTTCTCGATCCTGTTTAAGAGCCATGATGATATTAGGCATGACAGTACCATTTTCAATTGCCTTCTCCTGTTCCTCTTGTTCAACAAAACGTAACATTTTGTATGCGGAAACAAAAGGATTGATGCGATCTAATAAGTTAGCAATGAGCCGCATCAATTTAGGATGACATTTTTTATTTTCGTCACACTGTAAACGTTGGTCATTAGCAGTGGCAGTATCTAAAATGTAGAGTTGGGCATAAGCAGGAGCTTGATCTGGAGCAGGATGTAGTGTTCCAGTACGGTGATAAATTTGGCCATGAATTCTGAAGCAATAAGGGCCATGTCCAGGTGGAGGAGCAATACTTGCACCCATAGAAGCAAAACCAAAGGAACTATTAATACTTCTGATGTTATCCATCATATTCCGACTGTATGGACTCTGACCTTTAAGAATACATTCCAACATCTCTGGATACTGAGGTAACGGAACCTTGACCTTCCCCTTGTGACAACAGAGAGTATACTGTTTATCCGATGGCATCTCATCCATGAAATGTCGAGCTTCACAATGGTTACATATGAATATCATTGAGCCACAGCTATGTTCCACTATGCCAAAATCACTATCTGTAAATCCAGGTGGATATGAAGAGGGAGGTGTAGGTAGGTAAATACGATGTTGTTTCTGCAAACCGACATAGATCAGACGTTGAAGTAATAAAGCAGAAAAAGAGTCAGGATCCACTTGTGTAACAGTAGAAGACGTCTTTTTGCGGTGTGTACGACGTGAGCCAGCACTTTTGCGTAAGCGGCTCTGTTTGGATTGTGAAGACTCCTGAGCAATTTGTGCCTCCAAAGGAGTTTGTTCTTGTTCAACGCGAAAACGTTTTGTGCGTGACGTCTCCTGAGCACAATGTTTACGCTTTGCTGTTGCTTTGCGCGGTGATGAAACTTGAGGAATTGTGCTACTTTCATCCGGTGAACTGCTAGAAAGAGCTAGAGCAAACTGTAGTACTGGTGAGCTTACAGTTGGATCAGCAGACTGTAGTACTGATGAGGTTACTGTCTGATCAGCACACTGAGTTAGATCAGCAGAGTATTGTACAGGTGAGCTTGCAGTTTGATCAGCAGACTGTTGTACTGATGAGGTTACTGTCTGATCAGCAGAGTGATGTACTGGTGGTGTTACTTTTTTTTTTTGACGGCGTTGACGTTCCTTCTGAGCTTTTTTGCCCAAGCGTAGTCGTTTTTGTTCCAGCGACTCCGTTGCAATGCGTTGCTTATACTCAGCTTTAGACTTATCCAAACGACATTGTCGCTCTTCTTCAGTTTCCTTAGCACGTGTCTTACGCATCCATGCGGCTTTGTACCCGCCAACATCCTTGCTAGTATCCTTTGAAGTCATGTTAGGACATACAAAGGTAATACTATGCTTGGAGAGGTATAGGTACGTAAGAGCTTTTACATAAGCTTTTTGGGAGAACAGAATTCTTGAAAAGTATATGAATAATTATTAAGGAAAATAATAAGTTCCAGATAGACAATGAACATATTTAAATATCATGTTTTGTATGTCCTTATAATGTACCCTACGACGTATTACAAAGATATAGACATGTTTCTCATTAATATCAATAATAGTAAGAGGTGACTGAATACTTAAGGACATCGAATGTGCATACATAATACCAATAGCATGAATACCAATACCATCATCAATACCATCATCCATACCATCATCAATAGCATCATCAATAGCATTATCAATAGCAATAATATTAGCAATAGCATTATTATTAGCAGTAATAGCAGTATTAATAGCATTATTAGCAGTATTATGATCATTAATAACAGTATTAATAACATTAATAGCAGTATTAATACTATTAACAGCAGTATGAATAGAGTAATAGCATTATAAATACCATTAATAGCATTAGTATTAGCATTAATAATAGCATTAATAGCAATATTATTTGAATTCATAGCATTATTATTACTATTAATAGCATAAATATTAGCATTAACAGCATTATTATTAGCATTAATAGCATTATTAATAGCATTAATAGCAATATTATTAGCATTAATAGCATTATTATTACCATTAATAGCATTATTATTAGCATTAATAGCATAATTATTAACATTAATAGCAGTAATAATAGCATTAATAGCAATATTATTTGCATTAATAGCATTATTATTACCATTAATAGCATAATTATTAGCATTAATAGCATAATTATTAACATTAATAGCAGTAATAATAGCATTAATAGCAATATTATTTGCATTAATAGCATTATTATTACCATTAATAGCATAATTATTAGCATTGATAGCATAATTATTAACATTAATAGCATAATTATTAGCATTAATAGCATTAATAGCAAAATTATTTGCATTGATACCATTATGAGTACCATTAATAGCATAATTATTAGCATTAATAGCATAAATATTAGCATTAATAGCATAATTATTAGCATTAATAGTATTAATATTACCATTAATAGCATAATTATTAGCATTAATAGCATAAATATTAGCATTAATAGCATAATTATTAACATTAATAGCATTAATAATAGCATTAATAGCAATATTATTTGCATTAATAGCATTATTATTACCATTAATAGCATAATTATTAGCATTAATAGCATAATTATTAACATTAATAGCATAATTATTAGCATTAATAGCAATATTATTTGCATTAATACCATTATGATTACCATTAATAGCATAATTATTAGCATTAATAGCATAAATATTAGCATTAATAGCATAATTATTAGCATTAATAGTATAAATATTAGCATTAATAGCTAATTATTAGCATTAATAGCATTAATAATAGCATTAATAGCAATATTATTTGCATTAATAGCATTCTTATTACCATTAATAGCCTAATTATTAGCATTAATAGCATAATAATTAGCATTAATAGCATTAATAATAGAATTAATAGCAATATTATTTGCATTAATAGCATTATTATTACCATTAATACCATAATTATTAGCATTAATAGCATAATTATTAGCATTAATAACATAAATATTAGCATTAATAGCATAATTATTAGCAGTAATAGCATTATTATTAGCAGTAATAGCATTAGTAATAGCATTAATAAAATTAATAATACAATTAATAGCATTTATTTATTTTTTATTATTTAATTATTTATTATTTTTTATTTATTTTTTAATTATTTTTTAATTATTTTTTTTATTATTAAATTTATTATTTATTTAAAGTGAGCCTGAGGCAGAGACCCAGTTCTCCTTCAGGTCCGCTGAAAGGGCTGATATTATTAGCATATATTTATTTATTTTTTTATTATTTTTATTGAATTATTTATTACTTTTAATTTTTTTTTTATTATTTTTTTATTATTTTTTAATTATTTTTTTTTATTATTAAATTTATTATTTATTTAAAGTGAGCCTGAGGCTGAGACCAAGTTCTCTTTCAGGTCCGCTGAAAGGGCTCATCTTATTAGCATGTATTTATTTTTTTTTATTATTATTTTTAATTTAATTATTTATTATTTTTTAATTATTTTTTAATTTTTTTTTTATTTTTTTTTTATTATTAAATTTGTTTGTTCCCATTAAAATACATTAGCGGTGTGTCGGCGATTTTATGGCCGGCCACCTGGTTCTATTTGTCGGCCCTAATAATAAAAAAAATAATTAAAAAATAATTAAAAAATAATAAAAAAATAAATTAAAAATAATAAATAATTCAATAAAAATAATAATAAAAAAATTAAATATATGCTAATTATATCAGCCCTTTTAGCGGACCTGAAAGAGAACTGGGTCTCAGCCTAAATAATAAATTTAATAATAAAAAAAATAATTAAAAAATAAATTAAAAATAATAAATAATTCAATAAAAATAATAATAAAAAAATTAAATATATGCTAATTATATCAGCCCTTTCAGCGGACCTGAAAGAGAACTGGGTCTCAGCCTAAATAATAAATTTAATAATAAAAAAAATAATTAAAAATAATAAAAAAATAAATTAAAAATAATAAATAATTCAATAAAAATAATAATAAAAAAATTAAATATATGCTAATTATATCAGCCCTTTCAGCGGACCTGAAAGAGAACTGGGTCTCAGCCTAAATAATAAATTTAATAATAAAAAAAATAATAAAATAAATAATTAAAAAATAATTAAAAAATAAATTAAAAATAATAAATAATTCAATAAAAATAATAATAAAAAAATTAAATATATGCTAATTATATCAGCCCTTTTAGCGGACCTGAAAGAGAACTGGGTCTCAGCCTAAATAATAAATTTAATAATAAAAAAAATAATTAAAAAATAATTAAAAAATAAATTAAAAATAATAAATAATTCAATAAAAATAATAATAAAAAAATTAAATATATGCTAATTATATCGGCCCTTTTAGCGGACCTGAAAGAGAACTGGGTCTCAGCCTAAATAATAAATTTAATAATAAAAAAAATAATTAAAAAATAAATTAAAAATAATAAATAATTCAATAAAAATAATAATAAAAAAATTAAATATATGCTAAATTATATCAGCCCTTTCAGCGGACCTGAAAGAGAACTGGGTCTCAGCCTAAATAATAAATTTAATAATAAAAAAAATAATTAAAAAATAATTAAAAAATAAATTAAAAATAATAAATAATTCAATAAAAATAATAATAAAAAAATTAAATATATGCTAATTATATCAGCCCTTTTAGCGGACCTGAAAGAGAACTGGGTCTCAGCCTAAATAATAAATTTAATAATAAAAAAAATAATTAAAAAATAAATTAAAAATAATAAATAATTCAATAAAAATAATAATAAAAAAATTAAATATATGCTAAATTATATCAGCCCTTTCAGCGGACCTGAAAGAGAACTGGGTCTCAGCCTAAATAATAAATTTAATAATAAAAAAAATAATTAAAAATAATAAAAAAATAAATTAAAAATAATAAATAATTCAATAAAAATAATAATAAAAAAATTAAATATATGCTAATTATATCAGCCCTTTCAGCGGACCTGAAAGAGAACTGGGTCTCAGCCTAAATAATAAATTTAATAATAAAAAAAATAATTAAAAAATAATTAAAAAATAATAAAAAAAATAAATTAAAAATAATAAATAATTCAATAAAAATAATAATAAAAAAAATTAAATATATGCTAATTATATCAGCCCTTTCAGGGGACCTGAAAGAGAACTGGGTCTCAGCCTAAATAATAAATTTAATAATAAAAAAAATAATTAAAAAATAATTAAAAAATAATAAAAAAATAAATAAAAAATAATAAATAATTCAATAAAAATAATAATAAAAAAATTAAATATATGCTAATTATATCAGCCCTTTCAGCGGACCTGAAAGAGAACTGGGTCTCAGCCTAAATAATAAATTTAATAATAAAAAAAATAATTAAAAAATAATAATAAAATAAATTTAAAATAATAAATAATTCAATAAAAATAATAATAAAAAAATTAAATATATGCTAATATCATCAGCCCTTTCAGCGGACCTGAAAGAGAACTGGGTCTCAGCCTAAATAATAAATTTAATAATAAAAAAAATAATTAAAAAATAATTAAAAAATAATAAAAAAATAAATTAAAAATAATAAATAATTCAATAAAAATAATAATAAAACAATTAAATATATGCTAATATCATCAGCCCTTAGGGGGTAGGGGCATAGGTGCGGCGGGTCGGGGAGCGGAGGCGGCTGGTAAGTGATCTACGCGTCGTGGAAGGGGGATGTGGACATAATGGCGGGGAAGTGTGCGGACATAATGGCGGGGGAAGTGTGCGGACATAATGGCGGGGGAGTGTGCGGACATAATGGCGGGGGAAGTGTGCGGAGATAATGGCGGGGGAAGTGTGCGGACATAATGGCGGGGGAGGTGTGCGGACATAATGGAGGGAAGGTGTGCGGACATAATGGCGGGGGGAGGTGTGCGGACATAATGGAGGGAGGGGTGTGCGGACATAATGGGGGGGGAGTGTGCGGACATAATGGAGGGAGGGGTGTGCGGACATAATGGCGGGGGAAGTGTGCGGACATAATGGCGGGGGAAGTGTGCGGACATAATGGCGGGGGAATGTGTGCGGACATAATGGCGGGGGAAGTGTGCGGACATAATGGCGGGGGAAGTGTGCGGACATAATGGCGGGGGAAGTGTGCGGACATAATGGCGGGGGAAGTGTGCGGACATAATGGCGGGGGAAGTGTGCGGACATAATGGCGGGGGAAGTGTGCGGACATAATGGCGGGGGAAGTGTGCGGACATAATGGAGGTGGGAGGTGTGCGGACATAATGGAGGGGGGCTGGGGATCGGTGGTGGTGTGTGGATCGTTAATGGGGGGGGGAGGCACAGCTGTGGGTAGCGGGGAGCAGAGGCGGGTGCGGCGCCTCGGCTCCATGGACCCCGTGCGAGGGTCTATGGTGTGTGGGGGGGGCTGTGTGGACGTGGGGGGGCTGTGTGGACGTGGGGGGCTGTGCGGAGATGGGGGGGCTGGATAGGCAATAGGAGTATAGAAGGGATTAGAGGGTAAAGAAGAAGAAAAGGTAGAGAAGTAGTGTAGATAGTAGAAGTCGGAAAAAATAGGGAGTGTAGAAAGGGTAAAATAAAAGACAAAGAATCTAAAGAAAGATTGTTAGCTCGGAAAGGATATCTTAGCTGTAGGGTAGTTGGGGTCGTCTTGAAGCTTGCTTCGGTAAATCCAGCAGCGAGTCTTCTTGCGGCCTCCGAATCCGGCAGTCCGTGATCGAGGTAGCGTGGAGCAGAAATGAAGAGTGATTTCAAATTTCGCGCCTTATAAACTCGGCTGTGAAATTTGAAACCACAAAATGGCGGGGGGGCGTAAATAAAGTAATGATTGGGCTTTGAATGGAAACTCTATTTACAAAGAGTCTCCATTCAGGTCCGCAGAAAGGCCTCATTGACTTACATAGGGGATAATTCTGGACGCTGATTGGTCGTTTTTTCCCATAGAGAAACATGGGCATGTTAGTCTATGGGAAGTAGCGAGCAATCAGCGTGCAGCATTCTCCGCCATGTATGTGTAGGAGGGCATTGTGCGGACCTGAAGGAGAACTGAGTCTTTGAAGAAAAATTTTTTTTATTATTATTTTTTATTATTTTATTATTTTATATTTTTTATTTATATTTTTATTATTATTATTTTTTTTTTATTATTATTTTTTATGGAATTATTTATTATTTTTTATTTATTTTTTTATTATTTTTTAATTATTTTTTAATTATTTTTTAATTATTTTTTTATTATTAAATTTATTAATTAGGCTGAGACCCAGTTCTCTTTCAGGTCCGCTGAAAGGGCTGATATAATTAGCATATATTTAATTTTTTTATTATTATTTTTATTGAATTATTTATTATTTTTAATTTATTTTTTTATTATTTTTTAATTATTTTTTAATTATTTTTTTTATTATTAAATTTATTATTTAGGCTGAGACCCAGTTCTCTTTCAGGTCCGCTGAAAGGGCTGATATAATTAGCATATATTTAATATTTTTATTATTATTTTTATTGAATTATTTATTATTTTTAATTTATTTTTTAATTATTTTTTAATTATTTTTTAATTATTTTTTTATTATTAAATTTATTATTTAGGCTGAGACCCAGTTCTCTTTCAGGTCCGCTGAAAGGGCTGATATAATTAGCATATATTTAATTTTTTTATTATTATTTTTATTGAATTATTTATTATTTTTATTTATTTTTTTATTATTTTTTTATTATTTTTTAATTATTTTTTTTATTATTAAATTTATTATTTAGGCTGAGACCCAGTTCTCTTTCAGGTCCCTGAAAGGGCTGATATAATTAGCATATATTTAATTTTTTTATTATTATTTTTATTGAATTATTTATTATTTTTTATTTATTTTTTTATTATTTTTTAAATATTTTTTAATTATTTTTTTTATTATTAAATTTATTTGTTCCCATTGAAATACATTAGCGGTGTGTCGGCGATTTTATGGCCGCCGACCTGGTTCTATTTGTCGGCCCTAAAATCGCGGACACACCGCTAATGCATGTCTATGGGCAGTGAGCTCGAATTCTGATTGGTCGGCGTCAGCAGAGAGCGACCAATCAGAAATCGTGCTGACTGCCCATAGAGATGCATTAGCGGTGTGTCCGCGATTTTAGGGCCGACAAATAGAACCAGGTGGCCGGGCATAAAATCGCCGACACACCGCTAATGTATGTCAATGGGAAATGAGGGGCTCTTCTGATTGGCTGAGGGCAGTAGACAGCGACCAATCAGAAGAGCCCCTCACATCTCATTGACATAGAATGGTGGATTTGTCGTCCATTCTATGTTAATGATAAGTGAAGAGGACGTCGGAGCTGGAAGTTGGCGGAAAGAAGACAGAAGATCCCCGGGGCCGGACGAAGAGGCGGAGATGACGGAAAGAAGAGAGAAGACCCCCGGGGCCGGAGGAAGAGGACGCCTGGCCGGACGGAGGACTTGTGGATCGGACGGACGATCAGATGACTAAGAAGGCATGTAAGTGATCGACGGGGACGTTAGGTTAGGGGACGGCGAGGGCTTCGTGTGTAGGGCTTTAGGTGTTAGCGACAGCGGCAGGGTAAAGCGGCGGGGGAAAGCGGCGGGAGCTTAGGAGGCGGCGGGGCTTAGGGGGTAGGGGGTTAGGTGCGGCGGGGCGGCGGCGGACGTTAGGGGTTAGGTGCGGCGGGGCTTAGGGGGTAGGGGCTTAGGTGTGGCGGGGCTTTTAGGTGCGGCGGGGCTTAGGGGGTAGGGGCTTAGGTGCGGCGGGTCGGGGCTTAGGTGCGGCGGGACTTAGGGGGTAGGGGCTTAGGTGCGGCGGTGATTTTAGTTGCGGCGCGGCTTAGGGGGTAGGGGCATAGGTGCGGCGGGTCGGGGCTTAGGGTGTAGGGGTGCGCGGACTTAGGGGGTAGGGGCTTAGGTGCGGCGGGTGGGGGCTTAGGTGCGGCGGGGCTTAGGGGGTAGGGGCATAGGTGCGGCGGGTCGGGGCTTAGGGTGTAGGGGTGCGGCGGACTTAGGGGGTAGGGGTTTAGGTGCGGCGGGTGGGGGCTTGACGGCGGACGGTAGGGGCTTAGGTGCGGCGGGTCTTAGGGGGTAGGGGCTTAGGTGCGTAGGGGTGCGGCGGACTTAGGGGGTAGGGGCTTAGGTGCGGCGGGTGGGGGCTTGGCGGCGGACGGTAGGGGCTTAGGTGCTGCGGGTCTTAGAGGGTAGGGACTTAGGGGCGGCGGAGTTGGGGCTAGGAGCTTAGGTGCGGGGTGGCTGTGCGGACATTGCGTGGTGGGTGTGCGGACATGGGGGGGCTGTGTGGACGACATGGGGGTGGCTGTGCGGACATGGGGGTGGCTGTGCGGACATGGGGGGGGCTGTGCGGACATGGGGGGGGCTGTGCGGACATGGGAGGGGCTGTGCGGACATGGGGGGGCGAATTGTGGGTAGCGGGGAGCGGAGGCGGCTGTGCCGCCTCCGCTCCATGGTCCCCGGGGAGCGAGTTGCGGCTCAGGCAGCGACTCGCAATGGCCTCGCGGCCATTGCTCGCGCTACCTGAGCGGTAAATCGCTAAGGTTGTGGCCGAGCCTCTGGTTCGATTTTCGGCCAGCGACTCGCAATGGCCGCTTCGCGGCCATTGCTCGCCCTCAGCCAGCGACTCGCAATGGCCTCACGGCCATTGCTCGCGCAGCATTGGGCGCTTCGCGCCCAATGTTAAATTCGTATCCACATGACCATGCCGGAAGTAGCGCGCGGAGGGGCGCTTTTCCGATTCGCGATTATATAATAGATATATATATGTAGTTCACTCACGTTGACTGAACAAGTTCTGTCAGTCACAGTATGTCAACTACATGTTCTAGAATACCCGATGCATTAGAATCGGGCCACCATCTAGTTGTTTATAAACTTTGAACCCTTCAAACTTCCTAACTAAAAACAATTTTGTTTACAAAATTGTGCTGATGTATAGTAGACATTTTGTAAATGTTATTTATTAATTATTTCATGTTATATACAAAACTCTCTGATTTAACAGAATAAACATTAAAAGTTTGAAATTGCAAAATCTTCCAAATTTTCACCAAATCGGCGATTTTTTAACAAAGCAATGCAACAAATATCAACTTACATTTACCACTATCATGAAGTCCAATTTGTCACGATAAACCAATCTCAGAATCACTGGGATATGTTGAAGCATTTCAGAGTTATAACCTCATAAACTGACACTGGTCAAAATTTCAAAATGAGGCTTGGTCATTAAGGTGCGAAGTGACTCAGTCCTTAAGGGGTTAACAGCAGTAGTGATTCAAAAGTAAAGAAGGGAAGAAGTAGGAATTACAATAGCTCTGTAAGTGTCCAATGAATCAATCAGAAATTTATAGACCACTGTAGGTAAACTATAAACTGTAAATGGTGTTCAGACAATAATAGACCATCATAAAACATTCTGTAATCCAGTGTTTTCCCTGTGAGGGTTATTGCTGTAGTAAAGATAACAATATGAAACTGATATTTACACTTCTCAGATTTATTCTAGATTGTGGTGTGTTGGGTTTTCTAAGTCTGGCTTCACACAATTGTTAAACACAACCGTTCCCCTTTCAAATTGCCCAGCCCAGTCTCTCCACCGAAGCTAGTGTGTCAGTCGCAAGGGCCAAATTACTTAGTAGCTGGGCCAAAGTTCAGTTCACAGTAGCCGTTCCCAGCAACTGTGGTACTAAATACACATATAAAGGGAGAGGAAGTAGGGGTAAAGTTTTATTTGTGAGGCCAGATGGGATAATCAGTCTTATGTACCTGTAAGGGTATGTGCACATCAGTCGTTTTGTGGGCTGCTTTTGGACGTTTTCCGTCGGCGTTTTCCGCTCCGTTTTATGTTAATTTATGTTAATCCTACCCTCCGGTTGGATTAACATGCTAGTCAATGGAGTTTAGAAAACGCTGTGTACATTACAACGTTTTTCTTCTGGTCGTTTTCAGTGAAATCTGGGTTTTTCCTCCGGTTTCCAAATATAGAGCAAGTGACTTCTTTCCTCCGTTTTTCCACCGGTTTCAGCTGAAAAAGTGCACTAAAAACTCAGTTTTAAAACCGCTCAGAAAAACCGCCGACAAAACGCTGTAAAACCGGGCGGAAAACGAGCAAAAAACGAGCAAAAAACGAGCAAAAAACTAGGACACTGCTGAGCACAGAAAACTCAGTTTCTGCCAGTGTCCACCGATTCCCGGTCGGTCTGCAGAAATGCAGAACCGACTGATGTGCACATAGCCTTACTGCAGCTGATCCCCAGGGTTAGGTGGTATAGCAGCACAGATGAGAACTCTTCCCAACTAGGGTTGGCCCCAGGGAGATGATGAAGGTAGTGGTGGTAGTTGTAACAGAGGAATAAGACAGCAGGAAAAAATCTTTTGCTTTACCTTTTTACTGCAAATCTGTGCAAGGTCTAGGGTTGTACAACAACTATCAGGTGTGTGGTCCAGCCAGTCTGATGGGAATTTCACTTCTCTATTTGATGTTAATGCAGGGCTTCCTGCTATATAAAATCCCTATTCTGGGATAGAGGCTTCTTGAAGCATGAAACTTTCAATACTGCACAAGATTCACTCTGTACACTCTCCAACACACTGGCAGCACAGATCCTGTGAAGACAAATGCTTGGCTGCAATAGTTATCTTCTGATATATCTATGCTGCTGAAAATGTGTTTGCTGTCCCTGCAATTCGGTCAACACAGTAATACTGCACCTATCCAATAGGTGTAGGATCATGGTCTCAGGTAAGATGGGGAAGCTCTGCTGAGATACACCAACACACACCCAACACTATCCAAGTTCCAGACCAGGGAGATGCTGAGCAGAAGAGGCTCATTGATAGAGCAGTCCCCATCTGCTGGCTGGAGGGAGGAGTAAGGTTGAAGGGGTGGGAAGTTAGTAACTAAGAAAGAAGGAGAATAGCATAGAAGTAAGATGGAGTGCATCTGGGGAAGAGAGCGGGACCCGGGCAATGGGGTTGGCTGCTAATCTCCAGGTCTGAGGACCCAAATCTGCAGCTGGCTGGACAGCTGGGCAGAGAAACGAGCTGCGCAGGGGTACAGGCCCTAATTCGGTCTGGGTTCTTCAGGACCAGCTGAGAAACCAGAGGTCACTGATCTTCATGTGCAGTAGCCACCAAGGTGGACTCTCCCAGGCAAAGGAACTGCAGAGGATTAAGAGGACTCACAAGACAGTCGCTTGCAGGACCCGTAGTCACTGGCTCTGGGACGTGTAACCACCAGGACACTAGGGAGGAAAGAAGTAACAAAGTGTCAGACAGCAAAGGGCAGCAAGGAAAGGCCTTATACTCCATATCTCGGCAAAGTGAACCAGGACTACCTGTGAGCTGGCCAAGCTGCAACCTTGGAGAATACAGTACCCCAACTGGGTCGTCTCTGCCTAAGCTGCACGTAAAGTGACCGGTAAGAACTTCAACTCCTGTGTCTGTCTACTCTTTCCTGCACCTCTCTGCATCAACAAATATCATTCACTATCATACATGTGACTACTTCACCTTCACTATAGACCAGGGACCCATTCCATCTGGGGGAATGCGCCATAAAGCTACCACACCACCTATCCTCTGGGGACCACAACAAGCAACGCTGGTCCAATCTGACCAGAAATCTCAGATGGCATTACAATAAACTTTTCCTCTTTAATTTTCCCCTTTTTATCAACGGGTCGTGACCACGACTTTCAGGAAAGGCCACCATGACATTCCCTGAACTGTTGAGCCCTGGATAGATGAGTACCCTGGCCACATGACCGCTGCATGTGGGCTCAGTGCTTCACTGTTGATTGTCCAAATCACATATTTTTCAGCTTGCCACAATACCCTCAGGCAGGGGCGTAACTACAATAGGTGCAAGGATTGCGATTGCACCTGGGACCTGCAGCCTAGGGGGGCCCCAAAAGTCTCTTGGCCCATAGAAAAAGACTAATATTATTAAAGATTTGCAATGATTGGGGGCCCCGTTGGAGCTTTCGCATTGGGACCCCTGAGCCTGAAGTTAGCCACTACCTGCAGGCCTGGATGACCTAGGAGCTGAGCTTCCTTTAGCTATGCCTGCATAGAGCAGCACATGTGCTCTGCACCCAAGCATCCTCCATTATTCCCTGCTCCTTCACTACACACACTGACTAAACACCTCCTCCCTACCAGAGACTGTATCACACCCCAAAACAGGCAAAAGTGCACAGCCTCAGTGAAGGGACAGGTATACATGTGTGGATGTTTGTTAGGCCTCTTTCACATGTCCATGTCTCTGGCACGTGTGCAGCCATATGCTAGAGTCATGGACATGCATTCACAGATGTTAGTGAATGCTCTTTTCCACATGCCTGTGTTTTTGCATTGTGCGTGTCTCCGTGTGGAGCAGACGCATGGCCGTGTGCTCCACATGGAGATATGTCCATTTTTGCACGGAAGCATGGACACATTCAGTTCAGTGGGTCCGTGCAAAAAATGTCCTGCACACAGATATTATCCATTCATCCGTGTGCACAGAAATGAGCCAGGAGTTTTGAGTGTAATAATAAAGAATTTTATACTTACCTGACTCCAGCAATGTCCAGTCCCTCTTACTTCCAGGACTGCTCATTAAGCTCATGAAATATTCACTGCACTGTGAGCTGCAGTGGCCCCGGAAGTGAGAGGGACAGCAGCGCTGGAGAAAGGTAAGTTTCCAAAGACATGCTGTCCGTGTACTATCTGGATTTCACACAGATAGCACACTGACAGCACATGTATGCCCCACCATGCAGGGGACTCTGACACATGGGCCCAAAAAAAGACCTCTTTCACATGTGCGTGTTTTGCACAGATGTGTGAATGAGGCCTTATACAGCAGAGAAATAGAAACTGACATCAAAGCTGGGAATACACATATAAAACATGATATATGAGACCATTTTGTGGCAGGCAGACACAGAGGCACCACAGTAGCTCCTTCATATTTGAAGCAGTTTGCTCTAGTCAGGAACGCTAGGCTGGGTCTTCCAATGTGGGAATGGTTTGTGTTTCATGGATGTATGAAATTGGCCTTAAAAGGGGTTGTCTGTCTTCTGCTAAGTCTACTATAGTCACTCTACACATGTGATCAGGACTGTGGTGTTGGTTAATTTGATGTGATGCTAATATGTGATTTGCATTTTCCTGGCCATGTTCCACCTAGATGTGATCGGACTCTCTCAATTCATTGTACTGAGTGAGGCCAAGCATGTGTAGATGTGTGGGGATGTATGGAGAGGGTTCAGCATGCCGAACAACGTGAGGCCACAGCTTGGATAGTAAATTATGCGAGGAGTGGTAGTGTGATAAAGGGGACAGTATAGAGAATGGGCATTATATGGAGAAACAGTTTGAGAGGACATGTGATGAGGGAGCCCAGTATGGAGAGGACAGTGTGGAGCTCACGGATATGGCAAAAATGGGGAGCACGTTTGGGGGCAATGCTTTCAATGTTTATATGGCTAGGTTACACATAGCAATCCGTTTTTTGGAAGTGTTTTCCATGACCAATCCGTTTTTTTTTTGGGTGCTTTTTGAGCCTCCTTTGCCTCTGACGTTTTTGGATTTAGTCATTTTTTGCCAAAAAATGCTAAAAAAACGATCCGTTTTTTAAGGCACCAAAAAAACAGATCCGTTTTTCCTAGGGCCCATGTTAAAAAAATGGATCCATTTTTAAAGGGCCCCCAAAAACGTTGGGAGCAACGTTTTGGGGTAAAAAACGTTCCTAGCAATGTTTTTAGGTGCAGAAATAAACGGATAGGGTGTTTATTACATACTAGATTAAGGCCCGATGCTATCGCATCGGGAGTGCGGTGAAATGAACAGGTGCCCTAGTAATAGCCGCTGAATAGTACAGTCCTCTCTCCGGAAAGAACGTTGTTGTTGCGGGATTTACATGGTGTATTCTAAAGAATCGGGTAGTCCAGAATCCAAATATAGTGTATTTATTAAGAGTTAACAATAATGCAATTAATACATGATATCTATCCATCAACTACCTATGTTTGTATGGTGTATATAATTTTTTGAAATTTAATTGTTATATGCTAAGGCACTTGGTACTCATACTGGCCAATACTTGTGAGCCCATCAAGTCGCTCAATTTAAGAAATCAATGTTAATAGTCTATGTATTTGCCAGTCTGTGTTTGCCCATCAACCTTGGTAACAAATTTATTTTATGGGCAGAAATGTTATGCATTTGTGTTTCCCGCCCAGTTCCGCCTCTGATGAGCTCACAGAGGCTCACAGAGACGGAACCAGGAAGTCATATGGAGGCATCCGAAGGGGGCTCTCACCGGCAATCACAGCGGTGACATTGCTGGATCACCAGGAGAAGGTAAGGAGACTCCGCTGCTCCGAGCGTCAGGGGCGGACCTACCGTGGTGCAGCTGGTTCAGCTGCACCAAGGCCCTGACTGGGTTGGGGGCCCCTCAAGCATCAGTAGGGGGCCCCCTGTGACCCTGTGACAGAGGAGAGGAGGGTAACTGAGGGAACATCCTGCTTCCCTTGGGTGTTCCTGCCCCTCTTCTCGTCTGGAGCCCAGGTTCTAACCCTAACCCTAGCCCCAACCCTAGCCCTAGCCCTAACCCAAGCCCTAGCCCTACCCTCCTAGCCCTAACCCTAGCCCTACTAGCCCTAACCCTATAACCGTAGCCCCAACCCTAGCCATAGCCCTAACCCTAACCCTAGCCCTAGGAGAAGGGGCAGCGCCACATACCTGTCATGGCGCAGGCGACAAGGGGCAGGTAAGACCTCATGCAGGGGCGTTCCTTCCCCCCGGTCCTCACCCCGCGGCTGCAGCATGGCGGCGGTGGCTCTGACTGCACCCCTACCTCCCCGGACCACACCCGCGGCTGCAGCAGTGGCGGCGGTCTCTGACAGCCCCCGGACTCCTCACCCGCGCCCTGACAGCAAACCCGTCTCCCCCCCGGACTCCTCACCCGCAGCTGCAGCAGGGGCGGAGGTGCTCTGACAGCACCTTTCCCCCGGGATAGGGATGCTGGCGACGGTACCGATGCCGGTAGTGAGGCCTGGGAGCCCCGCTAGCGGCAGAGGTCGGCCATATTGGTTCACCCGAGCGGGTGTATACATGCAGCTTCTGTCCGGATGTGACGTAGGATATGGGTGAATCCGGACGGAAGCTGCATTAGGGCTTTTATACTAATAGATAATCCGTTTATCAGTTTTTGGACTTAGAAAAAAAAAGTGCAAAAACTGATGCCAAAAATGGACCAAGGGCTTATGTGTGACCCTAGCCTATGTTGGGTGCTAAGGACTGAAGTACTCAGCAGCTAGGCTGTCAGTCTGAATCACAGTAGTTGAACCCAGTGCTGTAGCCCTAGTGGACAATGAAAAAGGGGGAAAAAGTAAAAATGAGGAAAAAGAAAATAATAATTGAAAAATAAAGAATGTTTGTGCAGCCAATTGAAGGTTTCCAGCCATTAGGTGGCTGGCACTGCATGTAGGGTTCTCAAGGGATAGGTGTTTTTGCAGTGAGATTGAATACCCCACTTCAGCATGGGGCAAGCCATTGAGAGATGAAGGTAGATGTAGGAGTTTTACAAAAGGAGAACAAAAAGTGGAGCCAAAAGGCGCTTTAACAATGCATACAAAAACTTTTTTATTTATAGAAAGATAAGACACATATTATAAACACATGATGGCCACTTTACACACGGCTACATTTCTAGCTTAGCCACAGGTAACTTACTGGCTGCAGTGAAATCATGGAGACATTATTCCATTTGTACACAGCAACAAGATAGAACCATGTCTCCATGATTTCACTGCAAACCAGTAAGTTACCTGTGGATAAGCTAGAAATGTAGCCGTGTGTAAAGTGGCCATAAGTGTGCAGAAAAACAGCTGACATAGGTGAGAGCACAAAAACACAAGGTATTGTAAAATTCACAGAGGAACCATTGGTCTGACACAATGACAATAATCTGCAAATAGCAGTGAGGATCAATTGCCTTTTGGATGGTAAACATACATGTGTAGCGTTCCCTGTAAGGGGATAGTACATATAACAAAAATAAACCTGTCAATACAGCCCACATGTAACAGTGTATAGTTTCCAATAGACAAAATAAACATAGTCATAATGGTAGTCAAAACCAATTCCAAATCAAGGAATCATACCATAAAGTGCTGTGTGCAAGGAGAGGAAAAAGGGGGGCCTCCTCTAGACCAGACTCCTAACGTACGGTTCGTGTTATTTTAGGACAGGTGCTTCATCATGAGGAGCACTTTATATCCCAAATGCTGGGACGGTCACCTGATATCGTAAGCCAATGGGATGATGCTGGGGCCCGGCGCCGATGTCACTTCCGGCGCTCATCACCTGCAGCTGTAAGTTATAACCTGGTAAACAAACCATGGGGTTGAGTGCGCCTCCATGGCAACGCGCCCAGGCCGGGAACCTGATGTCCATCGTGTGGAGCCAGAAAAGACCAGATTATGAACAGCAATGCGTTAAATACAATATAATTAGAATGTCCACATCATATTTGGTCTTCCATAGTGGTATTAGCAGTCCCACTCCAGCTGTGACATAGACAGGAAAATAGCCCAAATCCAAGGTACATAGTCCCAGTCGGCGAGAATTATGACATAACATAGATTAAAAGCCACTGTCAGCATAAACAGAAGATAACAAATATTTTAAAAACAATCACAAAATAAAATGATAAAATACCAATAATACAATGGTACATAGTGGTGGAATGGGAAAAGGGAAAAGGAAGGGGCAAACTCCTTAATCGTGGATACAAACCGATGGTGGTGGTCAAAATATTGTGCAAACTAGATTGCTGGCCCAAAGAGTATAAATTGAAATACTACAGAAATGGGACAAAACTGAGGGACTCATTGAGGCCTCTGGGAGACACCATGTCCAGTGTCACTACCCATTTTAATTCCCGCTGGGCAAGTGTTTTCTTGAGGTCGCCACCCCGAATACCACCATGCACTCTATCAATAACCCGCACTCTCAAAGTTTTTGCATTACAGTTGTGATGATGGTAGAAGTGATGGAGCAGTGTCTTCAAGGTGGCGATATCCTCAACCTTGCTCACCACACCAATCTCCCTCACATGTTCTCTGATTCTCACACATAACTCTCTTGTAGTCAATCCAACATAGATTTTGTCACAGCTACATGTTGCGTAATACACAACGTGTGTGCTGCTGCTACTGATTAATTGTGTAGTTCTAGATCCATTACTTGAAGTAAAGTCAGAACTGCAAAAGAGATTGGCACAGGCGGCACACCCCCACACGGGAAGAACCCCCTCCAAGGGAGACTTGATCCGAAGATCCCTGGTGCCCTGGGAACATAGTGACTATGAAACAGAATATCCTTTAAATTTGTGATCTTCGTGATGTCATCAGAGGACCCTCTGACAGGACCACCCTTAGAGTAGGTTCTGATAGCAAAACTGGCCAGTGTCTCCTCAGTGCCTGCCTCATGGCTTTCCATTGCTCATCATGGGTGGAGATAAAGCGTATTTCCCCAAATATCTCCTCTCTTTTTTTGGGAGGCAGAAGAAGATCATCACGTTTAGTGCGTTTGACTCTATCATATCCATTTTGATCACTCTCCAACTGTATGCCCTTTGCCTAAACCTAGTCTTTAGATCCAATGCCAATGCTGAAAATTGGCCTCAGTGGAGCATATCCGCCTCACCCTCAAAAATTGTCCAGAAATTGACCGGAATAGCCTTAATAGTGGATGGAACATGGGCGGAAGAGGCGTGTAACAATGCATTTATAGACATCTCTTTCCTAAAGACATCTGTCTGTAAAAACCCATGTCCATCCACCTCAATTTTGATTTCCTGAAAATCAATACTTTTTCTGCTGTATTTATGTGTGAGCTTGATATTCAGGTTATTATCATTCAAGGTCTCCATGAATTAATTAAGCTTTCCCCAGGAAGGAGCGAGCGGGGCAGGATAGAGCCAGGGGAGCAGGATGGATGCGGCGGGGCAGGATGGATATGGGAGGGGCAGGTGAGCAGGGGGGCAGGATGGTGAGCAGGCAGGACGAGTGAGCGGGGCAGGAGGAGACGGAGCGAGCAGGGCAGGAGGAGCGAGCGGGGCAGGATGGAGCGAGCGGGGAAGGAAGGAGCGAGTGGGGCAGGAAGGAGCAAGCGGGGCAGGATGGAGCCGGGAAGGGGGGCAGGATGGACCTGGGGGCAGATGGAGCCGGGGGGACAGGATGGAGCGAGCGGGGCAGAATGGAGCTAGCGGGGCAGGACGGAGCGAGGGCGCAGGAAAGAGCAAGCGGGGCAGGATGGAGCCGGGGGGGGCAGAATAGAGCCGGGAGGGGGGCAGGATGGAGCTGGAGTACATGTATAGCAGCGCTATGGTATATGGCGGTACATTATAGTACATGTATAGCAGCGCTATAGCAGGGCAGGATGGGGCGGGGGGGCAGGATGGAGGTGGGGGCAGGATGGAGCGAGCGGGGCAGGATGGAGCAAGCGAGGCAGGATGGATGCGGGGGGGCAGGATGGATGCGGGGGGCAGGATGGATGCGGGGGGGGCAGGATGGATGCGAGGGGGGCAGGATGGTTGCAGGGGGCAGGATGGATGTAAGGGCAGGATTGATGCGGGGGGCAGAATGGGTGCGAGGTGGCAGGATGGATGCGGGGGGGCAGGATGGAGGCGGGGGGCACGATGGAGCCGGCAGGGCATGGAGCCAGGGGGGCAGGATGGAGGTGGGGGGCAGGATGGAGCCGGCAGGGCACGGAGCCAGGGGGCAGGATGGAGCCAGGGGGCAGGATGGAGTTGGCGGGGGGGCAGGACGGCAGGATGGTGGCTGGGGGGCAGGAAGGAGCGAGCGGGGCAGGATGGAGCCAGGGGAGCAGGATGGATGCAGCGGGGCAGGATGGATGCGTGGGGGCAGGATGGAGCAGGGGGGCAGGATGGAGTCGGGAAGGGGGGCAGGATGGAGCCGGGAAGGGGGGCAGGATGGAGCCGGGAAGGAGGGCAGGATGTGACTCACCGTTGCCGGGTTCTCAGGTCTCAGGCGATGATTCCCATCTCTAAATCAACTGGCAGTTTACCTGGTCTTGCTCGCATCAAATAGGCAAGTGAGTAATTAGTGGAACTAACTAGTATGTGGTTGTAGATATCCACGAGGTCTGGAAGTTTTTCAGGCCATTGATTTCTCTCTTCGAGGGGTAAAATTTTGAGCATGTCAATCACGATGTGGTTTGAGGATAACTTGAGAAAAATCCCTGCAGCACACAGCTACTACCAATGATGCATAAGTGCTAACAAGCCATATATGTTTGAGGAAAAAGTTAAAAACTTACGTTTTTTCAAAAAACTCAATAATCTTATCTTTTAATTCTGGAGTTCTTAGTACATACATTGGCAAATGTCTGCTTGCTCATCAACTACGACAAAGTGACTCCAGGCATGATGAGCCCTATCTGACATCCCTGCCCTCCTTGTCCACCCCCCACTCTTCAGTGGGCAGGCACCATCTATACCCTCGATCACCTGTAGGTTTAATGAGGGTGCACATTGCAGCAAAGGAGCCTGCAACTCCATATAACAAATAATCAGAAAAGCTGCACAGCACTCAGCAGACCAGTGTGAACTGGTGCAAGCAAGGATGCAGAATCAAACAACTTGAGAAAAATCCCTGCAGCACACAGCTACTACCAATGATGCATAAGTGCTAACAAGCCATATATGTTTGAGGAAAAAGTTAAAAACTTACGTTTTTTCAAAAAACTCAATAATCTTATCTTTTAATTCTGGAGTTCTTAGTACATACATTGGCCAATGTCTGCTTGCTCATCAACTACGACAAAGTGACTCCAGGCATGATGAGCCCTATCTGACATCCCTGCCCTCCTTGTCCACCCCCCACTCTTCAGTGGGCAGGCACCATCTATACCCTCGATCACCTGTAGGTTTAATGAGGGTGCACATTGCAGCAAAGGAGCCTGCAACTCCATATAACAAATAATCAGAAAAGCTGCACAGCACTCAGCAGACCAGTGTGAACTGGTGCAAGCAAGGATGCAGAATCAAACAACTTGAGAAAAATCCCTGCAGCACACAGCTACTACCAATGATGCATAAGTGCTAACAAGCCATATATGTTTGAGGAAAAAGTTAAAAACGTACGTTTTTTCACAAAACTCAATAATCTTATCTTTTAATTCTGGAGTTCTTAGTACATACCAGGCCCGGACTGATAGGCGGGAGATTCGGGACTTTTCCCGATGGGCCGGTGGTTGTGGAGTGGGCGGGGCCACAGTGCCCGCCCTCCAGCCGCAGGCCAGCTTTTAAATGATTTTGCGTTGGCCACCACCCGCCAGCATACCGGGTCTGGGGAACGGCGGCGGCTGCTACCTCTTCACAGTCACAGACACACCAATCAGTGGGCAGCCCTGGCGGCGGCTCTTAAGGAGAGGCGCGGCTGTACAGCATGTTCTTTGTGGGTGGAGAGAGCACACACTCTGCTCTCCCGCCCACGAAATGGATCGCGGCCACCCCTGCCATTACCAGGTGGACCCGGCCCCGTGTGCAGGCAGTGGAGCTGGCCTGAAGGCAGCAGCCGGTGACTGTCTCAGTCATAGACTGAGTCTCCTCCTCACTCCTCCTGTGACCCTTCTCAGCTGCGGACCTGGGGGCTGCCAGTGCGGGACACAAGCAAAGCTGAGGCAAGATACTTTCACTTTCGTCTGTCTGACCTGACATGTGTGAGTGTGTGTGTGTGTGTGAGACAGGCTGCTGTATGTGTATTTGTGTGTGTGTGAGACAGGCTGCTGTATGTGTATTTGTGTGTGTGTGAGACAGGCTGCTGTATGTGTATTTGTGTGTGTGTGAGACAGGCTGCTGTATGTGTATTTTTGTGTGTGTGAGACAGGCTGCTGTATGTGTATTTGTGTGTGTGTGAGACAGGCTGCTGTATGTGTATTTGTGTGTGTGTGTGTGAGACAGGCTGCTGTATGTGTATTTGTGTGTGTGTGAGACAGGCTGCTGTATGTGTATTTGTGTGTGTGTGAGACAGGCTGCTGTATGTGTATTTGTGTGTAAGACAGGCTGCTGTATGTGTATTTGTGTGTGTGTGAGACAGGCTGCTGCGTGTGTATTTGTGAGTCTGTGTGTGAGACAGGCTGCTGTGTGTGTGTGTGAGACAGTTTGCTGCGTGTGTATTTGTGAGTCTGTGTGTGAGACAGGCTGCTGTGTGTGTGTGTGTGTGTGAGACAGTTTGCTGCGTGTGTATTTGTGAGTCTGTGTGTGAGACGGCTGCTGCGTGTGTATTTGACCTGACATGTGTGAGTGTGTGTGTGTGTGTGAGACAGGCTGCTGTATGTGTATTTTGTGTGTGTGTGAGACAGGCTGCTGTATGTGTATTTGTGTGTGTGTGAGACAGGCTGCTGTATGTGTATTTGTGTGTGTGTGAGACAGGCTGCTGTATGTGTATTTGTGTGTGTGTGAGACAGGCTGCTGTATGTGTATTTGTGTGTGTGTGAGACAGGCTGCTGTATGTGTATTTGTGTGTAAGACAGGCTGCTGTATGTGTATTTGTGTGTGTGTGTGAGACAGGCTGCTGCGTGTGTATTTGTGTGTGTGTGAGACAGGCTGCTGTATGTGTATTTGTGTGTGTGTGAGACAGGCTGCTGTATGTGTATTTTTGTGTGTGTGAGACAGGCTGCTGTATGTGTATTTGTGTGTGTGTGAGACAGGCTGCTGTATGTGTATTTGTGTGTGTGTGAGACAGGCTGCTGTATGTGTATTTGTGTGTGTGTGAGACAGGCTGCTGTATGTGTATTTTGTGTGTGTGTGAGACAGGCTACTGTATGTGTATTTGTGTGTAAGACAGGCTGCTGTATGTGTATTTGTGTGTGTGTGAGACAGGCTGCTGCGTGTGTATTTGTGAGTCTGTGTGTGAGACAGGCTGCTGTGTGTGTGTGTGAGACAGTTTGCTGCGTGTGTATTTGTGAGTCTGTGTGTGAGACAGGCTGCTGTGTGTGTGTGTGTGAGACAGTTTGCTGCGTGTGTATTTGTGAGTCTGTGTGTGAGACGGGCTGCTGCGTGTGTATTTGTGAGTCTGTGTGTGAGACAGACTGCTGTGTGTGTGTGTGTGAGACAGTTTGCTGCGTGTGTATTTGTGAGTCTGTGTGTGAGACAGGCTGCTGCGTGTGTATTTGTGTGTGTGTGTGAGACAGGCTTCTGTGTGTGTATTTGTGTGTGTGTGTGAGACAAGCTGCTGTGTGTGTATTTGTGTGTGTGTGTGAGACAGGCCGCTGTGTGTGTATTTGTGAGTCTGTGTGTGAGACAGGCCGAGGGTGTGTATATTTGTGAGTCTGTGTGTGAGACAGGCTGCTGTGTGTGTATTTGTGTGTGTGTGTTTGAGACAGGCTGCTGTATGTGTATTTGTGTGTGTGTGAGACAGGCTGCTGTATGTGTATTTGTGTGTGTTTGTGACAGGCTGCTATATGTGTATTTGTGTGTGTGTGAGACAGGCTGCTGTATGTGTATTTGTGTGTGTGTGAGACAGGCTGCTGTATGTGTATTTGTGTGTGAGACAGGCTGCTGCGTGTGTATTTGTGAGTCTGTGTGTGAGACTGGCTGCTGCGTGTGTATTTGTGAGTCTGTGTGAGACAGGCTGCTGTGTGTGTGTGTGTGAGACAGTTTGCTGCGTGTGTATTTGTGAGTGTGTGTGAGACAGGCTGCTGTGTGTGTATTTGTGTGTGTGTGTGTGTGTGTGAGACAGGCTGCTGTGTGTGTATTTGTGAGTCTGTGTGTGAGACAGGCTGCTGTGTGTGTATTTGTGTGTGTGTGAGACAGGCTGCTGTGTGTGTATTTGTGAGTCTGTGTGTGAGACAGGCTGCTGTGTGTGTATTTGTGAGTCTGTGTGTGAGATAGGCTGTTGCGTGTGTATTTGTGAGTCTGTGTGTGAGACAGGCTGCTGCATGTGTATTTGTGAGTCTGTGTGAGACAGGCTGCTGTGTGTGTATTTGTGTGTGTGTGTGAGACAGGCTGCTATGTGTGTATTTGTGAGTCTGTGTGTGAGACAGGCTAATGTGTGTGTATGTGTGAGGACAGGCCGCTATGTCTGTATTTGTGTGTATGTGTGAGGACAGGCCGCTGTGTGTGTGTGTCAGTGTGTGAGGACAGGCCGCTGTGTGTCAAGTGGGTGAGGACAGGCCGCTGTGTGTGTATTTGTGTGTCTGTGCGTGAGGACAGGCTGCTGTGTGTGTATGTGTGAGTGTGTGTGAGGACAGGCCGCTGTGTGTGTATGTGTGAGTGTGTGTGAGGACAGGCCGCTGTGTATGTGTGAGTGTGTGTGAGGAGAGGCCGCTGTGTATGTGTGAGTGTGTGTGAGACAGGCTGCTGTGTGTGTATTTGTGTGTGTGTGTTTGAGACAGGCTGCTGTGTGTGTATTTGTGTGTCTGTGTGTGAGGACAGGCTGCTGTGTGTGTATTTGTGTGTCTGTGTGTGAGGACAGGCTGCTGTGTGTGGATTTGTGTGTGTGTGAGACAGGCTGCTGTGTGTGTATTTGTGTGTCTGTGTGTGAGGACAGGCTGCTGTGTGTGTATTTGTGTGTGTGTGAGACAGGCTGTTGTGTGTGTATTTGTGTGTCTGTGTGTGAGACAGGCTGCTGTGTATGTGTGAGTGTGTCTGTGTATGTGTGAGTGTGTGTCTGTGTGTGAGGACAGGCCATTGTGTAAGTGTGAGTGTGTGTGTGAGGACAGGCTGCTGTGTGTATGTGTGAGTGTGTGTGAGGACAGGCTGCATGTGTATGTTTGAGGACAGGCTGTTACATGTGTGTGGGGACCGGGGCAGGTTGCTGTGTGTGTGTGTGGACAGTCTACTGCTACGTGTGTGGGGGCCAGGGCAGGCTGCTGCATGTGTGTGTGAGGACTGTCTGCTGTGTGTGGTGGTCAGGGCAGGCTGTTGCATGTGTGTGGGGCCGGGGCAGGCTGTTATGTGTGTGTGGGGTCCTGAGCAGGCGCTACGTGCGAGTGGGGGCTGAGGCAGGCAGCTACGTGCGTGTGGTGGCCGGGTCAGGCAGCTGTTTGTGTGTAGGGGCCAGGGCAGGCTGCTACGTGTGTGTGGGGCTGGGGCAGGCTGCTACATATGTGTGTAGGGGGGCCGAGGCAGACTGCTGCATGTGTGTGGGGGCTGGATCAGGCTGCTACATGTGTGTGGGTGACTGGGTAGGCTGGTGCATGTGTGTGGGGACTGGGGCAGGCTGCTACGTGTGTATGTGTGTGTATGTGAGAGGGCAGGCTGCATGTGCGTATGTGTGTAATCCTCAGTATCTGTATTCTTATGTATAATATATTGCACATTACTGCTTCTTCTGTCCTGTATACTGGATGTAATCCTCCGGATCTGTATTATTCTGTATATACACTGCACAGTACCACTTCTCCTGTCCTGTATACTGGGTATAATCCTCATCATATGTATTATTCTGTATATATACACTGCACAGTACCACTTCTCCTGTCCTGTATACTGGGTGTAATGCTCCGTATCTGTATTATTCTGTATATATACACTGCACAGTACCACTTCTCCTGTCCTGTATACTGGGTGTAATCCTCAGTATCTGTATTATTCTGTACATACACTGCACAGCACCACTTCTGTCCTGTATACTGGGTGTAATCCTCAGTGTCTGTATTATTATGTATGTATTCACTGCACAGTACCTCTTCTCCTGTCATGTATACTTGGTGTAATCCTCAGTATCGTATTATTCTGTATATATACACTGTACAGCAGGGATCTCAAATTCCAGGCACACGGAGAAGTTTTTCAGGACTCTCTTTATATTGCACAGGGGTTGGAATAATCACCAGTTCCGGTGATTATATTGTCACCTGTGCAATATAAAGGAAATCCTGAAAACCTGCGCCGTGTGCGGCTCTCGAGGCCTGGAATTTGAGATCCCTGCTGTGCAGTACCACTTCCCCTGTCCTGTATACTGGGTGTAATCCTCTGCATCTGTATTATTCTGTGTATATACACTGCACAGTACCAATTCTCCTGTCCTGTATACTGAGTGTAATCCTCAGTATATGTATTATTCTGTATATATACACTGCACAGTACCACTTCCCCTGTCCTGTATACTGGGTGTAATCCTCTGCATCTGTATTATTCTGTATATATACATTGCACAGTACCACTTCTCCTGTCCTGTATACTGGGTGTAATCCTCGGCATCTGTATTTTTCATTATATATACACTGCACAGTACCACTTCTCCTGTCCTGTATACTGGGTGTAATCCTCAGTATCTGTATTATTCTGTATATATACACTGCACAGTACCACTTCTCCTGTCCTGTATACTGGGTGTAATCCTCTGCATCTGTATTATTCTGTATATATACATTGCACAGTACCACTTCTCCTGTCCTGTATACTGGGTGTAATCCTCGGCATCTGTATTTTTCATTATATATACACTGCACAGTACCACTTCTCCTGTCCTGTGTACTGGGTGTAATCCTCAGTATATGTATTATTCTGTATATATACACTGCACAGTACCACTTCTCCTGTCCTGTATACTGGGTGTAATCCTCAGTGTCTGTATTATTCTGTATATATACACTGCACAGTACCACTTCTCCTGTCCTGTATACTGGGTGTAATTCTCAGTATCTGTATTATTCTGTATATATACACTGCACAGTACCACTTCTCCTGTACTGTATACTGGGTGTAATCCTCAGTATCTGTATTATTCTGTATATATACACTGCACAGTACCACTTCTTCTGTCCTGTATACTGGGTGTAATCCTCAGTATCTGTATTATTCTGTATATATACACTGCACAGTGCCACTTCTCCTGTCCTGTATACTGGGTGTAATCCTCAGTATCTGTATTATTCTGTATATATACACTGCACAGTACCACTTCTCCTGTCCTGTATACTGGGTATAATCCTCATCATATGTATTATTCTGTATATATACACTGCACAGTACCACTTCTCCTGTCCTGTATACTGGGTGTAATCCTCAGTATCTGTATTATTCTGTATATATACACTGCACAGTATCACTTCTCCTGTCCTGTATACTGTGTGTAATCCTCAGTATCTATATCATTCTGCATATATACCCTGCACAGTACCACTTCTCCTGTCCTGTATACTGGGTGTAATCCTCAGTATCTGTATTATTCTGTATATATACACTGCACAGTACCACTTTCTCCTGTCCTGTATACTGGGTGTAATCATCAGGATCTGTATTATTCTGTATATATACACTGCACAGTACCACTTCTCCTGTCCTGTATACTGGGTGTAATCCTCAGTATCTGTATCTTATATACATGCACAGTACCACTTCTCTGTCCTGTATATGGGTTAATCTCAGATCGTTTGTATTATACACTGCACAGTACCACTTCTCCTGTCCTGTATATGGGTGTAATCCTCAGTATTGTATTTTCTGTATATATACACTGCACAGTACCACTTCTCCTGTCCTGTATACTGGGTGTAATCCTCAGTATCTGTATTATTCAGTATATATACACTGCACAGTACCACTTCTCCTGTACTGTATACTGGTGTAATCCTCACTATCTGTATTATTCTGTATATATACACTGCACAGTACCACTTCTCCTGTACTGTATACTGGGTGTAATCCTCAGTATCTGTATTATTCTGTATATATACACTGCACAGTACCACTTCTCCTGTCTGTATACTGGGTGTAATCATCAGGATCTGTATTATTCTGTATCTATACACTGCACAGTACCACTTCTCCTGTCCTGTATACTGGGTGTAATCTCAGTATCTGTATTATTCTGTATTATACACTGCACAGTACCACTTCTCCTGTCCTGTATACTGGGTGTAATCCTCAGTATTTGTATTTTTCAGTATATATACACTGCACAGTACCACTTCTCCTGTCCTGTGTCAGAGAGGTGGTTTTAGAACTTTGATTTTCAGCATTTAAATGTTGCTTATTTGTTTAATCCTATATGAACAGTCATCAACTTCTCTTTTGATATAAGGTGAATGAGACTTGCCTTTCGCTGTGTATCTGACTGCTGGGACCCCACAATCCTGAGAAATGTGGCTTTGTAGAGCACCATGTGAATGGAGCTGTGGTAGAATGTATACTCTGCTGCACCATTCACATATGGCTCTTCAAATAACTCCTTTAAGAAAGTGATGAGGACACGGCAACTTAAAGGGAACCTGTCAGCTCCATAAAGCCCCCGAGGCTATCACTACCTGTCCCTGAACCTTCCTGTTACTATTCTAACTATCCCTTTCTGTGCTAAATATGCCCTGTGACTGTGTAATAAAAGCTTTTTATCACTCACTGATTAGTATGATAATGATCCAGGGGGCTACCGTTGCTAGACCCCCTGGGAGTCCTCTCTGTGTCCCTTGGCCGCCTCCTGTATAGTCTATCATGCTCTGATGGGCGTGATGTTGACATCCAAATGTGCACCCCCCAGCCTGGCTCGCTCCACTCTGCAGAATGGCAGGTATGACGCCGAGCGTTGTCATTTCCGGTACTCATCCACAGAGCTGCGCATTGCGCATGCTCTGTGGAGCACATTACGTTAGCTCATCACAGATATCATCACAGATGAGCTGACGTAATGTGTTCCATAGAGCATGCGCACTGTTCAGCCTGAAGTCCGGCCTGCGGAGTGCCGGAAATGACGCGTTTGAGTGATAAAAAGCTTTTATTACACAGTCACAGGGCACACTTAGCACAGAGAGGGATAGTTAGAGAAGTAATAGGAAGATGCAGGGGCAGGTAGTGATAGCCTGGGGGGGCTTAATGGAGGTGACAGGTTCTCTTTAAAAGCAAACTTCACTGATCGGGGCTAATGGGTGATATAGTGTGTGGGCTGGTGGGTTTGTTTTCCAGGGCTGCTTTCTGGTCCCAGTCCGGCCCTGGTACATACATTGGCCACTTATGCATCATTGGTAGTAGCTGTGTGCTGCAGGGATTTTTCTCAAGTTGTTTGATTCTGCATCCTTGCTTGCACCAGTTCACACTGGTCTGCTGAGTGCTGTGCAGCTTTTCTGATTATTGGTTTGAGGATGATATGGTGTGGTCCTGATCTTTTTACAACCATAAAGTCCTAGAAATGCACGAAACAGGTCTGATTCAAATGCTGGTCCTTGGTCAGTTAAGACTTGGTCTGGGTACCGATGGGGGCGACAAAAGTAACTTTGAAATGCTTTAGCTGCTACTTCTGCAGTTAGGTCTTTAACTGGAACAACCACAAGGAATCTTGAATAATGATCAACCATGGTGAGTGCGTAGGTGTAACTTGTACAACTTGGGGTTAACTTTACGTGGTCGAGAGCAACTATTTCGAGAGGTCTTTTGGTAACGATGGGCTGTAATGGAGCTTTCTGACTCAAGTGGTCTTTTCTCCGGAGATGTAAAAGAAAAGAGAAGGAGCACAAATGTGAAGCACCTCAGGGTAAACCGTATTGCAGGGAAAGCGGGGTTTCCACTCACCTTGTGGAGTTGTACTGGCTGGGTACAACTCCAGTGATAGCCTCCTGTAGAGTAATACCAAACAGGGCGTCCCCAAGAAAATCCTCGTGCCAGGGAGAGAGCAGCTTCACTTCCACCGGTCACGTGATCCGAGGCGGTGACATCAGAAAGGTCCTAGTAGTCCTTCAGACTTGGATAAACAGGTCCTTCAATAAACAATGCCTCTCTTCCAAAGCTGCTGAACCGCACGATCCCTCAGAAGGGAGAGAAGTGCACAGGAGAAAAAAGTTGCGGCTCTGATAGCGCTAAGGAAGGAGGGCAAGTGGAAATTGTTGTGGTGAACAGACCTTTATTAAAAACACGGTCCCTCAAACTCCGCCACGAGTTTCGACGTTACCGTCTTCATCAGGAGGTGAAGACGGTAACGTCGAAACGCGTAGCGGAGTTTGAGGGACCTTTTTTTTCATAAAGGTCTGTTCACCACAACAATTTCCCCTTGCCCTCCTTCCTTAGCGCTATCAGAGCCGCAACTTATTTCTCCTGTTTTCTCCGGAGATGACACGGTCCACAGTTTTTACACCATTTGTCAATTGAACGTCGCATACCGACCCAGTAGAAACGGTCTTTCAGTAGCATTTCCAGCTTCTTCCATCCGAAGTATCCTGCATCATCATGGTAGGCTTCAAGGATCATTCGGAGTTCAGTTTTTGGAACTACAATCTGCCATATGAGTTTGTGTGTTCTGGGGTTCAGATACCTTCTGCATAGTTTCCCTTGGTAGACGAATAACTTCCCTCTCTCCTTCCACAGGCGCTTGGCATTTGGTGAGGCATCAAGATCCATACTGTCGTGCTCTTGGGTTATTAATTCCCTGACTAAGCTGACGTCTGGATCATTGGCTTGAGTCTGTTTCCAGTCGTGATGAGGCAGAGGGTTTACGGTCCTCTCTCCACGTCTCTGACTCGCCTGATGACAGGTTGCCGTACCCGTGCAATGGAAAGCTGGTAATTCTATCTCTTCCAGGTCATTAGCGTTGCCGTTTTTGTTACCTGCCCGGTACTTCACAGTGAATTCATAGTTTGACAATCTTGCTACCCAACGCTGCTCTAGGGCTCCAAGCTTTGCATTCTCCAAGTGTGTTAGAGGATTGTTGTCAGTGAAAGCTGTGAACGGGGCGGATGCCAGGTAATGCTTGAAACGCTCTGTGATTGCCCAGACCAGGGCCAGGAACTCCAGTGTGAACGAGCTGTAGTTCTCAGGGTTCCTTTCCGTGGGACGGAGCTTTCTGCTGGCGTAGGCGATCACCTTTTCTTTCCCTTGCTGGCGTTGAGCTAGGACTGCTCCTAGGCCTTCATTGCTTGCATCGGTGTACAGTAAAAATGGTAAATTGTAATCAGGATAGGTCAGGATTTCTTCCCCCGTTAAAGCATCTTTTAACTTTTGGAAGGATTGTTCCTGTTCTGGTCCCCACCGGAACGGGGGTCCCCTGATCTTGCCATTTTTAGATTGACCTACTAAGAGATCTTGCATCGGTGCTGCTATTTTGGTGTAGCCTTTGATGAATCTCCTGTAATACCCGACCAGTCCTAAGAATTGACGTACCTCTTTGTGAGTAGTTGGCGCTGGCCAGTTTTTGATGACGGTAATTTTGTCCGGGTCAGGCGCCACGCCTTCTGCACTGACCACATGTCCTAGGTACTGGACCTTGGGTTTCAGCAGGTGACGCTTGGACGGCTTCAGCTTCATACCGTACTTAGACAGCGACTCGAACACTTCACTCAGGTGTTGCAGGTTATCTTCATAGGTCTGGGAGTATACAATGACATCATCAAGGTATAACAGCACAGTCTCAAAGTTCTTGTGACCCAAGCAACACTCCATCAGTCTCTGAAATGTTCCTGGGGCATTGCACAACCCGAACGGCATACTGTTGAATTCGCATAACCCCATGGGTGTTGTGAAGGCCGTCTTCTCACGATCCTCCTCTGCAACGGAGACCTTCCAGTACCCACTGTAAGATCTAATGTGGAAAAGTAGTTGGCAGACTTAAGTGCAGCTAGTGACTCTTCTATGCGGGGCAACGGGTATGCGTCCTTGTGTGTGACTTTGTTGATTTGCCTATAGTCTACGCACATCCTCATACTACCATCTTTCTTTTTAACCAGGACCAGTGGTGCTGCCCAGGGACTACAGCTATCCCTAATGATCCCTGCATTTTTCATGTCCTGAAGCATTTCTTTTGCTTTTTGGTAGCCTGTGGGTGGTATAGGCCTGTACCTCTCTTTGATGAGTGCATGGTCACCTGTGGGGATATGGTGTTGTACCCCTTTAATCCTCCCAAAATCAAGTGGGTGTTTGCTGAACACTTGCTCGTACTCCCGGACTACCCGGTAAACTCCATTTTTCTGATGAGAAGGTGTGTTGTCCGTTCCTACGCTGAGCTCCTGACACCATTTCTCTAACTGATCTTTGGAGTGAGGGGGTTCATCAGTCACTGTTTGGGAAAAGGATTTCACATCATGTATAGCATTGTTTTCAACCTAAAACAATTTTGCAACAGTAGAATATCTTGGCAGTCTGACTTCGTCATCACCATAATTTAATATGCGTACGGGGAACCTCCCTTTTCTTACGTCAACCAACCTTCTGGCTGTCAAGAGCGTAGGACTACTATCAGACATTACAGGTTCAACTACAGCTTGGTAGTCCTGCCCTCTGAGGCCTATTGCTGCCCAGCACCAGATCATCATTTCACTTCTGGGTGGTACCACAATTGGAATGGGATCTGTTACCCCTACACTGCCAATTTCACCGTTTGACATTTTTACCTGCTGTTGATACACCAGAGCTCGGATCTCTCTTTGGATAGCTCTCCTTTCTCTTGGTTTACCAATATCAGCACTCTGGAGCTTCCAATTGCCCCTCTATTGTAACTAGCAAACCATTAGTTGCTTCAATGTTCAAATCAGGGTTTGGGGGTTCCAGCTTAACATCTGGCCAGAACCGTTTGTAAAGGATACTCAGGATGGTTGTCACCAGGGATCCAGTATCTATCAATGCTGTGGTAGCGGTGCCGTCGATGATGATTGACAAGTACGGACGGTCTCCCACGTACTTGTACTCCCAGTTGGTTGGGCCTGGATAGTCTACTCCTGGGGTTGGCCCTTCTCGCCCAGGGGTTGCTCGTTTAAAGGACTGGAACGGTAGGTACGTCCTTTTTTGTCGCTTTTCTGGCAGATGCGATGTCCATCAGGGCAGTATCGATCTGTAGGTTTTCCTCGCGGTGGCGGTGTCTTCTTCCTCATCCACGGGACGTCGTCGAGGCTGTCAGCAAGCTGGATCCTGTCTGATGACCTTGCTTCTGTCTTGGGTCTTCTTTCACCTCGGAGCTTGGCCATATCCTTCATTAGCTGCTGCACATCGGTGCACAGTTTATCAAACCTGTTGGGTGTTATAGTCTGTGCGCTGGCCTGAACCGTGGGGGGCGGAGATGCTGCTGCCGGCACGGAGGGGTGTTAGAAAGCTGCGTCTGTGAGGTTAGATCTGGCACTGCAGGGAACTGCTGTCCCCGCAAAGTCTCTTAAGGTATCAAACTCTGCATCAGGATTTTGCAGAGCCCACCAGCGTGCCTGTTTCTTATCATCAGGTAGTCTAAGTCCCACAATGAATTGTCCAATTAACGCTTTGTTTTCATCTCTAACACCATCGGGATCGACCTGTTTTAACAATCTCAGTGCTTCCTGTAAGCGTAGTGCATAGTCCAGGACCCTTGCCCCTTGTTTGCAATGGTAAAACAACAGTCTTAGTTCCGGTTCGGTGTGATGTTCAAAAACCCGGTTTAATTTAGCAAATATCTGCTCGACAGACTCCTGAGCTTCTATAGACCAGTTTCGGGTCTCCAGCTCTGCTGCATCTGTTAACTGTCCCATTATTACTGAAGCTCTCTGCTTACCGTTCATGGCGTACATATCCAGCACTTGGCATATCTTCCTCCAAACATATCCAGGGTACTGGGTTTACCGCTGTACTTTGGTAACCAGGCCGCATTCGGGACGTACGGCAGAGATATCGGCATTATCGGAGCGGGTTGCTGTGGCATGACTCCGATGGGTGGCTGACCGACAGGGGTATGTTTGGTGGCCCCGGTGGAGAAACCGGTGGATATACTTGCGGGGATACCGCGTCGCCGGAATCCGAATCACTCATCCTCGCTCCCCCTTAGTTAAGCGCGGCCAGCCCTTTCGATTTCAGCGGAAGTTGTCGGCCTAGCGGTGAGGGGTGAGGCACCACGGGAGTTTCCGGTTCCTGCTGCGTTCGAAGGAACTCGTCGGAGTGTGGGGCGGGGCCTATCTTCGCGCCCTTTGCACAGTAATGTCCCTTCTTTTCCCGCCTTCTGCGCAGCAATGGCGGTTCAAATGTACAGTTCAATATTCACAGTCATTAAATAGCACACAATACCCGTTGGGAAACGGATCTGTTCGCATCCTGTTCGTGATCGCCAAGATTTGACTTACCGTTGCCGGGTTCTCAGGTCTCAGGCGATGATTCCCTCGTCACGGTTCCACGCCTGAGGCTGTGGGGCCCGGTGGTCAAATGAAAAGGGATTAAAGGATGGGGATGTTTCTTGATTGTGGTGACGCCACCTGTGGGAGTTCGGTGATGGCACCGGCGCTGCTTGGGCCTCCGGGGATGGAATACGGCAGCTCGGTAGTTTTAAGTATTAATCCAGGAAGAATACACAGACGCATGGAGTCTTTTCTGTACCTTTTACTGATGTCAACAGGTACACTCGACCGGGTGATGAAGTAGACACTCCTGGAGGTTCCACAGCAAGCAGTGGTATAGGCTTCCTGATATACACAGTTCTAACTTGATCTGGTGGATATGGAATCCTACCAAACCGGATTGCACGTTCTGGTGCGACTTGATACACCCGAGTTTGCTGCACTGAGGGCACTATAAAGGAATGTTGATGCGTCCGTCCCCCTCCCGGGCTCTCATTTGTTGGTGCTTCAGGTGTCCAGGGAGCTAAACTCCCTTGGTGGGGGTGCTGGTTTGTCTGCAGCCTCCGCTGTGGCTCCTGCAGCTCGGACCCAGTGACCGCATTGTTAGGGTGAGTTGAAGTAACTCCTCTGTCCCTGTAAGGTATTTGCCTCCTGTTCCTATGACACCTATTGCGAGGGTCTCCCACTTTCCGGGTGTGCTGGTATCGGCCTAGTGTGGCTCCAGTACCACGTCAGCTCTCCTAGCTGTTCACAGTTCTAAAGTAAACACACACTGTATGCTGTTAGGATTCTCTGATGCCAGTGGTGAGCTTGGGGGGTAAGTATGCGGTTTACATACATGCAGTCACATGCCAACTAGATATGGGAGGACTTGATCAATGAAAATTAATCAAGCAAGGACCGACAATCCTAGTCAGAATTTGGCCAGAAATATACAAATCATATGCTTGAGTTCACATGATCACCCAATCTTGCCATTGGCAAGGGAGAATCCTAGTGTGCAGCGTAAGAATTCAGAAGACTGTAGTCACCTAGAATTACTTTAGACTAGCATCTTAAACAAGCCCTGTAAATAAATTAAGCAGTGTATCCCAATCCTAAGAACGTGGAATATACCCACTGTCAGGATTCAGTTCTGCTTGGTATTTCCAGCAGTCATCACGTGGCCACCCCACTCATATGCAATTTTCATACTTACAGTCATGTGGCAGATTTTCTTCTGGCTTCTCTGTTTTTCACTGATTATTGTAAGAATTAGGAAAAGCAATTCGTCAGCACGTGACTGTATGAAAAATGCATATGAATGATTGGTCACATGGCAACTACTCAAATTGCTTTGGGGGGGCGCCAAACTGAATTCTTGCCCCGAGTGCCAGAAAACCTAGATATACTTCTGGGATTCAGGGTGAAGTCTGGGTCACTAATTAAAAAAAATGTAAAGTAAAACTGAACCCCGTGAACCTGAAAATCCACAGGTCCACTCACCTTTAATTACTATTTAATAGTCTTCAGCTCAATTTTGAGCCATGGCAACTTGATGTATGAATGCTCTGTAGAAAGATTGAACTTGTACAAGCCTAGATAGATCAACCCAAGATTTTCTCTTCTGGCATGTTTGAAAGCCGAGGGGAAGGTACCAAAAGATAGCGATAGATTGAAGAGGTGGGTTAGGGCTGGGATGAGCATGTTAGTGAGGTTGGGGAGGCGGTGGGGAGGGATTGTGTCAAGTGCACAGGTGGCAAGGTGTGATTTGGATAAGAGATGAGTAAGCTCTCCTTCAGTGATGTTGGAGAGGGAGGTTATGAGGAAAGGGCAGAGGTCTGGTATATGGAATGGTCGTGGTGGGACAATAAAGGTTTGCCTTGTTTGGTCGATCTTATTTTTGAAGTATGTGGCGAAGTCTTCATTAGAAATGAGGGAGGTGGGAGAGGGCAGCAGTGGGCGGAGGAGAGAGTTAATGTTATATATATATAGGGGTTGGACAAAATAATGAAAACGCCTGGAAAAATCAAGAAAAGTTAGTTTAATATGGTGTAGGTCCCTTTTTTGCGGCGATTACAGCCTCAATTCTTCGAGGTATGGATTCATACAAGGTGATATCATTGGCCCGGCGGATCTCCACAAAATAGCACCCCAGATCATCACATAACCTCTGCCATGTTTTACAGTTGGGAGAAGGCAGTCTGGATGGAATGCTTCTTTCGGCTGTCTCCAAACGTACACTCGGCTGAAGGTCGGAAAATGGGGTAAACGATGATTCGTCTGGGAATATCACATGTTTCCACTGCTCGAGGGACCAATTCTGGAGGTTTCTACACCACTCTACACGCTTGGAAACATTTGTCATTGAGAGCAGCGGTTTTCTAATTGCATTGCACCTCTTCCGTGGAATCCAGATTTGTGCAGCTCCCAATGAACAGTTTTAGTGGAAACTGGGTTCTGTAGGTGTTCATTGAGCTCAGCAGTGATTTTCGGAGTCGTGGTCTTGCGATCCTCTATCACAATTCGCTTTAGAGTCCAATGGTGTCTCTCACTCAACTTTGACTTTCGGCCGGACCTGTGCTTTGCTGCGGATATTTTCCTTCTCTTTCAAATGAAGTCATTACTTTGGAGACAGTACCTCTTGACACGTCAAGCATTCGGGCACTTTCTGTTGCACTAGCGCCTGCCATATGAGCACCAACAATTTGACCTATTTGAAAATCCGAAAGGTCTGCCATTGGTATCAGGTTCTCATCAATGTTCTTACAATTCAGCAAAACAAACAGTTAATTCACATGCACATATCACCTAAGGCTGAAGGCACATCATCCGACATGGATCCCAGTGCCTCGCACGAGTGCAATGCGAGATAAACTCGCATTGCACTAGGACAAGTGGTTCTCTATCATGTCGGGCACACTGGTGCGCATTTTAAGCATTGAACTCGCAAAGCGAGTTTCAGTCGCGGCATGCTGCGACTGCATGCGAGTTGTACGCATGAGCCATCAATAGAAACATGAAAAACATGAAAAACCACACTTCCGGCACACACGGCAGACCACCGGGAGCCAAAGCCCGCAGGCTGCGCAGAGCCTCCTGTCGGTACTGAGGCTGTGATCCCGGCTGGGGATCTCTGCAACAGCCGGGACCTGTGTGCGGCTTCACCCCCGCGCTGCTGGTGGTGGGGGCGGATGCACTCCCCCTCTTCAGGCCTCCCCCTTCTCTAGATGGCCCCCACCTGTCACTGCCCCCCCACCCCCGATGCCGGGTCTGTTCATCCGCCGCGCTGCTATTGGCGGGGGCGGATGCCCTTCCCCTCTTCAGAGCTCCCCCTTCTCCGTTCGGCCCCCACCTGTCACTGCCCCCCCCACCCCCGTTGCCGGGTCTGTTCACCCCGCCGCGCTGCTGGCGGCGGGGGCGGATGCCCTCCCCCTTCTCCAAACGGCCCCCACCTGTCACTGCCCCCCACCCCCGTTGCCGGGTGTGTTTGCGGCTTCACGCGCTGCTGGGGGCGGGGGCGGGGGCGGACGCCCTCCCCATCCCCTGGATGGCCCCCACCTGTCCCTGCCGTTCACCCCCCCCCCATCCCCGTGTCCGATCTTACCGCTCCTCGATCCCGCCGGTGTAGCTGCCGCTCTGCCTCCTCTCCTCGCTGGAACGCCCCTCCTCCAGTGCTGCTCCGCCCAGAGGTAAGTACCGAATGAATGAATGAATGAATTAATGATTGATTGAGTGAGTGGGTTCATGGATGGATGGATGTGTGGATGCGTGGGTGTGTGGGTGTGTGGGTGCGTGGGTGTGTGGGGGTGTGGGTGCGTGGGTTAGTGGATGCGTGGGTTAATGGATGTGTGGGTGCGTGGATTAGTGGATTGGTGGGTGCGTGGGTTAGTGGATGCGTGGGTTAGTGGATGCGTGGGTTAGTGGATGCGTGGGTTAGTGGATGCGTGGGTTAGTGGATGCGTGGATGCTTGGGTGCGTGGGTACGTGGATGCGTGGGTACGTGGATGTGTGGGTACGTGGATGCGTGGGTACGTGGATGTGTGGGTAAGTGGATGTGTGGGTGCGTGGGTTAGTGGATGCGTAAGTACGTGGATGCGTGGGTACGTGCATGCGTGGGTACGTGGATGCGTGGGTACGTGGATGCGTGGGTACGTGGATGTGTGAATGTGTGGGTGCGGGGATGTGTGGATGCGTGGATGTGTGGGTGCGTGGGTTAGTGGATGCGTGGGTTAATGGATGTGTGGGTGCATGGGTTAGTGGATGCGTGGGTTAGTGGATGCGTGGGTTAGTGGATGCGTGGGTTAGTGGATGCGTGGTTAGTGGATGCGTGGATGCTTGGGTGCGTGGGTACGTGGATGTGTGGGTACGTGGATGCGTGGGTACGTGGATGTGTGGGTAAGTGGATGTGTGGGTGCGTGGGTTAGTGGATGCGTGGGTACGTGGATGCGTGGGTACGTGCATGCGTGGGTACGTGGATGCGTGGGTACGTGGATGCGTGGGTACGTGGATGTGTGAATGTGTGGGTGCGGGGATGTGTGGATGCGTGGATGTGTGGGTGCGTGGGTTAGTGGATGCGTGGGTTAATGGATGTGTGGGTGCATGGGTTAGTGGATGCGTGGATGTGTGGGTGCGTGGATGTGTGGGTAAGTGGATGTGTGGGTGCGTGGATGTGTGAGTAAGTGGATGTGTGGGTAAGTGGATGTGTGGGTGCGTGGGTTAGTGGATGCGTGGGTTAGTGGATGCGTGGGTACGTGGATGCGTGGGTTAGTGGATGCGTGGGTACGTGGATGCGTGGGTACGTGGATGTGTGAATGTGTGGGTGCGGGGATGTGTGGGTGCGTGGATGCGTGGGTGCGTGGGTTAGTGGATGCGTGGGTGCGTGGATTAGTGGATGTGTGGGTTCGTGGGTTAGTGGATGCGTGGGTTAGTGGATGCGTGGGTTAGTGGATGCGTGGGTTAGTGGATGCGTGGGTTAGTGGATGCGTGGGTTAGTGGATGCGTGGGTACGTGGATGCGTGGGTGCGTGGGTTAGTGGATGCGTGGGTTAATGGATGTGTGGGTGCGTGGATTAGTGGATGTGTGGGTTCGTGGGTTAGTGGATGCGTGGGTTAGTGGATGCGTGGGTACGTGGATGCGTGGGTACGTGGATGCGTGGGTACGTGGATGCGTGGGTATGTGGATGCGTGGGTACGTGGATGCGTGTGTGTGCGTGGTTGTGTGTGTGCGTGGGTTAGTGGGTGCGTGGATTAGTGGATGTGTGGGTGCATGGGTTAGTGGGTGCGTGGATGTGTGGGTAAGTGGATGTGTGGGTAAGTGGGTAAGTGGATGTGTGGGTGCGTGGGTTAGTGGATGCGTGGGTTAGTGGATGCGTGGGTGCGTGGATGCGTGGGTACGTGGGTACGTGGATGTGTGGGTACGTGTATGTGTGGGTACGTGGATGTGTGGGTACGTGGATGTGTGGGTACGTGGATGTGTGGGTACGTGGATGTGTGAATGTGTGGGTGCGGGATGTGTGGTTGCGTGGATTAGTGGATGTGTGGGTGCATGGGTTAGTGGATGCGTGGGTGTGTGGATGTGTGGGTGCGTGGGTTAGTGGATGCGTGGGTTAGTGGATGCGTGGGTGCGTGGATGCGTGGGTACGTGGGTACGTGGATGTGTGGGTACGTGGATGTGTGGGTACGTGGGTACGTGGATGTGTGGGTACGTGGATGTTGTGGGTACGTGGATGTGTGGGTACGTGGATGTGTGGGTACGTGGATGTGTGAATGTGTGGGTGCGGGGATGTGTGGTTGCGTGGATTAGTGGATGTGTGGGTGCATGGGTTAGTGGATGCGTGGGTGCGTGGATGTGTGGGTGCGTGGGTTAGTGGATGCGTGGATGCATGGGTGCATGGATGGATGTGTGCGTATGTGTGACTGCATGTGTGGATGTGTGCACGAATGGATGTGTACATGCGTGGATAATGGATGGATGGATGCAACAAGGTATCAAGTGTCCTCTTCTAGTCTCAGGGATCATAGTCATGGTGCACTGTATGACAGATCATTGCCATACAGTGCACCATAACTCTGACCCCAGAGACTGTAGGAAGAGGACACTTGATCCCTTGCTGCAATCTCTGGAGCAGAGGCGATCGAGCATCGTGGGACCTTCGTTGTGGACTACGTCGGAGGCGATCGAGCGTCGCGGGACCTTCGTTATGGACTACGTCGGATCTTTCTAATAAAGATGGAGTCTGAATTTTGTTTGTGTTTTTTTGCAAATAAAAATATTTTTACTCTGTGTGTATTTATTGACTACTTACCAGAGATTCCTAATGGCGGGTCTAACATTGGCCCAATATTATGAATCTCGGGCTTAGTGCCAGCTGCCAATAAAAAGCTGACATTAACCCCTTTATTACCCAGTTTGCCACCGCACCAGGGCAACTGGAAGAGCATGGGTACAGCACCAGAAAATGGCGCTTCAATAAATGCGCCATTTTCTGGGGCGGCTGCGGGCTGCAATTTGCAGCATGGGGGGCCCAGAACGCTTGGGCCTCTCCATGCTGCGGATTCCTGCCCCCAGCTGTCTAGTTATACCTGGCTGGACTAAAAATATGGCGGAGCCCCACGTCATTTTTTTTTTCTAGAATTTGTTCTAGAAATAAAAAAATGGGATTCGCTGTATTTTTGGTTGCCAGCAAGGTACAACAAGGCAGCTGGGGGTTGGTGGCAGTCTGTAGCTGCCAAGTTGTACCTGGCTGGACCAAAAATATGGCGAAGCCCCACGTCATTTTTTTTAATTACTTCTACCAATAAAATGACATGGAGCTTTGCCATATTTTTGGTAGCCAGCCAGGTACAACTTGGCAGTTGGGGGGCTGCAATCCTCATCATAGAGAGATCCAAATGTTGTGGGCCCCTCACGCTGCAAATTGCAACCCACAGCCACCTCAGAAAATAGCGCATTCATTGGAATCTTCCAGTTGCCCTTGCGCTGGTGGCAATGCTGGTTGCACACAGGGGCTCTCCATGCGCGACATGGTGTCCGTTAACAATTGTTAGCGGACACCATGTTGCATATGGAGAGCCCCTGTGTGCCTAAACATTGGAGCTCCCCCACAAGTGACCCCATTATGCATCTGGATTTGTTCCTTGGGGGTCTAGTTTCCAAAATGGGGTCACTTGTGGGGAGCTTGAATGTTGAGGCACACAGGGGCTCTCCATACGCGACATGGTGTCCGCTAACAATTCCAATTGTTAGCGGACACCATGTCGCGTATGGAGTGCCCCTGTGTGCCTCAGCACTGGAGCTCCCACACAAGTGACCCCATTTGGAAACTAGACCCCCAAGGAACAAATCTAGATGCATAATGAGCACTTTGAAGCCCAGGTGCTTCACAATTTGATCCGTAAAAATAAAAAAATAAGATTTTTGTGGAAGAAAAATATTTTTTTCATTTTTACGGATCAATTTGTGAAGCACCTGGGGCTTCAAAGTGCTCATTAATGCATCTAGATTTGTTCCTTGGGGGGTCTAGTTTCCAAAATGGGGTCACTTGTGGGGGAGCTCCAATGCTGAGGCACACAGGGGTTCTCCAAACGCGAACATGGTGTCCGCTAACAATTTGAATGGAAATCAGCTGAAATTGTTAGCTGACACAATGTCGCGTTTGGTGAGCCCCTGTGTGCCTAAACATTGGAGCTCCCCCACAAGTGACTCCATTGATTGACAAATAAGTGGCAGCAAATCAGTGCAGTCTTGACACCAGGAGAAGGTGCTAGTCTGTCGGATCGCAGTAGGAATGAAAAAATCTCACTAGCACCCCACTAGCACCCACCTAGCACCACACTAGCACCACACTAGCACCGCACTAGCACCGCACTAGCACTACTACACGCATCAAACTCGCATCAGTATTGCGCTTCAAAAACGCGCCGTTTTAGAGGGATCAGTGTGCCTTCAGCCTTAGGCTGAAGGCACATCATCCGACATGATCCCAGTGCCTCGCACGAGTGCAATGCGAGATAAACTCGCATTGCACAAGGACAAGTGATTTTCTATGATGTCGGGCACACTGGTGCGCATTTTAAGCATTGAACTCGCAAAGCGAGTTTCAGTCGCGGCATGCTGCGACTGCATGCCAGTTGCACGCATGAGCTACCAATAGAAATCAATGTTGTGATCCCGGCTGTGATCTCTGTGACAGCCGGGACCTGTGTGCGGCTTCCCCCGCCGCGCTGCTGGCGTTGGGGACGGATGCCCTCCCCCTCCTTCAGGCCTTCCCCTTCTCAAGATGGCCCCCACCTGTCACTGCCCCCCACGCCTGATGCCGGGACCTGATTGCGGCTTAACCGCCGCGATGACCTCCCCCTCCTCTGGCCTCCCCCTCCTCTGGCCTCCCCCTCCTCTGGATGGCCCCCACGATGTCGGGTCTGTTTGCGGCTTCAGCCGCCGCGCTGCTGGGGACAGTGGCAGTGGCAGGGGCGGGGGCGGATGCCGATGACCTCCCACTCCTCCCCCCCGATCCCCGTGTTCGGTCTCACCGCTCCTCGATCCTCGTGTCCGATCCCGCCGGTGTAGCCGCCGCTCTGCTCCTCTCCTCGCTGGAACGCCCCTCCTCCAGTGCTGCTCCGTCCCGAGGTAAGTACCGTATGAATGAATGAATCAATCAATGATTGAATGAGTGAGTGGTTTTGTGGGTGTGTGAATGCGTGGGTGTGTGGGTTAGTGGATGTGTGGATGTGTGGGTTAGTGGATGTGTGGGTGTGTGGATGCGTGGGTTAGTGGATGTGTGGGTTAGTGGATGTGTGGGTGCGTGGATGTGTGGGTATGTGGATGCGTGGGTTAGTGGATGTGTGGGTGCGTGGATGCGTGGGTGTGTGGATGTGTGTGGATGCGTGGGTGTGTGGGTTAGTGGATGTGTGGGTGCATGGGTGCGTGGATGCGTGGGTGTGTGGGTGCGTGGGTTAGTGGATGTGTGGGTGCATGGGTGCGTGGATGCGTGGGTTAGTGGATGCGTGGGTTAGTGGATGCGTGGGTGTGTGGATGCGTGGGTATGTGGATGCGTGGGTTAGTGGATGTGTGGGTGCGGGATGCGTGGGTGTGTGGATGTGTGTGGATGCGTGGGTGTGTGGGTTAGTGGATGTGGGGTGCGTGGATGCGTGGGTGTGTGGGTGCGTGGGTTAGTGGATGTGTGGGTGCATGGGTGCGTGGATGCGTGGGTTAGTGGATGCGTGGGTTAGTGGATGCGTGGGTGTGTGGATGCGTGGGTTAGTGGATGTGTGGATGCGTGGTGTGTGGATGTGTGTGGATGCGTGTGTGGGTGCATGGGTGCGTGGATACGTGGGTGTGTGGGTGCGTGGGTTAGTGGATGTGTGGATGCGTGGGTGTGTGGGTGCCTGGGTTAGTGGGTGCGTGGGTTAGTGGATGTGTGGATGCATGGGTGTGTGGATGCGTGGGTGTGTGGATGCGTGGGTGAGGATGTGTGTGGGTGTGTGGATGCGTGGGTGTGTGGATGCGTGGGTGTGTGGATGCGTGGGTGTGTGGATGCGTGGGTGCGTGGGTGCGTGGGTGTGTGGGTGCGTGGATGCATGGTGTGTGGATGCGTGGGTGTGTGGATGCGTGGGTGTGTGGGTGCGTGGGTGTGTGGATGCGTGGGTTAGTGGATGTGTGGGTGCGTGGATGCGTGGGTGTGTGGATGCGTGGGTGTGTGGGTGCGTGGATGTGTGGGTGCGTGGGTTAGTGGATGCGTGTGTTAGTGGATGCGTGTGTTAGTGGATGCGTGTGTTAGTGGATGCGTGTGATAGTGGATGCGTGTGTTAGTGGATGCGTGTGTTAGTGGATGCGTGGGTTAGTGGATGCGTGGGTGTGTGGATGCGTAGGTTAGTGGATGCATGGGTGTGTGGGTGTGTGGATGCTTGGGTTAGTGGATGCGTGGGTTAGTGGATGCGTGGGTGTGTGGGTGCGTGGGTTAGTGGTGCATGGGTGTGAGGATGTGTGTGGATGCGTGGGTGTGTGGGTTAGTGGATGTGTGGGTGCATGGGTGCGTGGGTGTGTGGGTGCCTGGGTTAGTGGGTGCGTGGGTTAGTGGATGCATGGGTGTGTGGATGCGTGGGTGTGTGGATGCGTGGGTGAGGATGTGTGTGGGTGTGTGGATGCGTGGGTGTGTGGATGCGTGGGTGTGTGGATGCGTGGGTGTGTTTGTACGTGGGTGTGTGGGTGCGTGGATGCATGGGTGTGTGGATGCATGGGTGTGTGGATGCGTGGGTGTGTGGGTTAGTGGGTGCGAGGATGTGTGTGGGTGCGTGGATGCGTGGGTTAGTGGGTGTGGGTTAGTGGATGTGTATGTTAGTGGATGTGTGGGTTAGTGGATGTTGGGTGCGTGGATGTGTGGATGCGTGGGTTAGTGGGTGCGTGGATGTGTGCGTTAGTGGATGCGTGGGTTAGTGGGTGCGTGGATGTGTGCGTTAGTGGATGCGTGGGTTAGTGGATGTGTGGGTGTGTGGGGGCGTGGGTTAGTGGGTGTGTGGATGCGTGGGTTAGTGGATGCATGGGTGCGTGGGTTAGTGGATGTGTGGGTGTCGATGTGTGGGTGTATGGATGCGTGGATGTGTGGATGCATGGGTGTGTGGGTTAGTGGATGTGTGGGTGCATGGATTAGTGGTTAGTGGATGTGTGGATGCGTGGGTTAGTGGATGTGTGGGTGCGTGCGTGGATGCGTGCATGGATGGATGTGTGAATGCATGTGTGGGTGTGTGCACGAATGGATGTGTACATGCGTGGATGATGGGTGGATGGATGGATGCAACAAGGTATCAAGTGTCCTCTTTTAGTCTCAGGGATCATAGTCATGGTGTACTGTATGACAGATCATTTTCATACAGTGCACCATAACTCTGACCCCAGAGGCTGTATGAAGAGGACACTTGATCCCTTGCTGCAATCTCTGGAGCAGAGGCGATCGAGCATCGTGGGACCTTCGTTGTGGACTACGTCGGATCTTTCTAATAAAGATGGAGTCTGAATTTTGTTTGATTTTTTTTCCAAATAAAAAGATTTTTCTCTGTGTGTATTTATTGACTACTTACAAGAGATTCCTAATGGCGGGTCTAACATTGGCCCAATATTATGAATCTCGGCTTAGTGCCAGCTGCCAATAAAAAGCTGGCATTAACCCCTTTATTACCCAGTTTGCCACCGGCACCAGGGCAACTGGAAGAGCATGGGTACAGCGCCAGAAAATGGCGCTTCAATGAATGCGCCATTTTCTGGGGCGGTCTGCGGGCTTCAATTCGCAGCATGGGGGGCCCAGAATGCTTGGGCCTCTCCATGCTGCGGATTCCAGCCCCCGGCTGTCTAGTTGTACCTGGCTGGACCAAAAATGTGGCGGAGCCCCACGTAATTTTTTTTCTAGAATTTGTTCTAGAAATAAAAAAATGGGCTTCGCTGTATTTTTGGTTGCCAGCCAGGTACAACGAGGCAGCTGGGGGTTGGTGGCAGTCCGTAGCTGCCAAGTTGTACCTGGCTGGACCAAAATATGGCGAAGCCCCACGTCATTTTTTTTATTACTTCTACCAATAAACTGACATGGAGCTTTGCCATATTCTTGTTGCCAGCCAGGTACAACTTGGCAGTTGGGGGGCTGCAATCCTCATCGTGGAGAGATCCAAATGTTGTGGGCCCCCCCACGCTGCAAATTGCAACCACAGCCACCCCAGAAAATAGCGCATTCATTGGAGGTGCCATTTTCTGGTGCTGTACCCCAACTCTTCCAGTTGCCCTTGCGCTGGTGGCAATGCTGGTGGCACACAGGGGCTCTCCATACGCAACATGGTGTCCGTTAACAATTGTTAGCGGACACCATGTTGCGTTGCCCATTTTGACCAAACTTGAAGCTCCCCTAGAAGATTGACTTGTACAAATAGATAGGCCAAGATCTCTGGATTTTGTATGCCTGGGGGAAGTACCAAAAGATAGGTAATTAGTGGGTAGGCTTCCATTATGTTGGAGGCACTGGGGGCTCTGCCATGCACATGGTGCAAGTATTGGAAGGATGAGAGCTCCAGTGATGTTGGAATGGGAGGAGGCCACTGAGTTGGTATATGGAAGGTCGTACACTAAAGTTGACCCTTTTGGTGAACTTAGAGAGTGGCGGAATCATTCATTAGAAATGAGGACGTTGGGAAGCCCAGTGGTTCGAGAGATTTAATGTTAAAAATAAACAAAATAATGAAATCGTGGAAAAAAGAAAATTTTTTTAATTTTGTAGGACCCCATTTTTTGCGGCAACCTGCTTCAATTTTTCATATGATTCTAAGAATTTGCCGGGGGGATTCCCAAAATGGCGTCACTACTAGTACGGGGGAAGGCTAATCTGATGGAAGCTTCTTCGGCTCTCCAAACGTCACCATGAGGTCGGAAAAATGGGTAATGAATCTCTGCAAATTGTTTATGCTGAGACCATTCGAGTTTGTACCCTTGGCTAACATTTGGAGCAGCTTTTCTAACAATGCACCCCACCATTGGACTAATGAAGTTTTAGTAAATCTGTCTGTCAGTTTTTGACACAGTGATTCGGAGTCGTGTTTGTCGATCGCATATAACAAATCGCAAAGAGTCCATGTGCCTCACCAACTTACTCGCACCACACGTAGCATTGCTGCGATACTCCTGCTCTTAGACAATCATACTTTGAGCAGACTCTACACTCAAGCATCCATCTGGCACCGCACTCCCACTATAACCAACTGCTAGATCAAAGTCTGCTCATATCAGGTCCTCAATAAACAGCAGAACACGTTAATCACTTGCCTTCACCTAACACAAATATTCAACTACAAAACATTAACATGTCACGGTTTGCATGTTTATAACATGTTCGAAGATTATGATGCCAAAACGTTAGGTGTTACCATTATTTGTCCAACCCCTGCATATATATATACAGTCATGGCCAAAAGTATTGACACCCCTGCAATTCTGTCAGATAATACTCGGTTTCTTCCTGAAAATGATTGCAATCACAAATTCTTTGGTATTATTATCTTCATTTAATTTGTCTTCAATGAAAAAACACAAAAAGAATTGTCCTATAGCCAAATTGGATATAATTCCACACCAAACATAAAAAAGGGGGTGGACAAAAGTATTGGCACCTTAGAAAAATCATGTGATGCTTCTATAATTTGTGTAATTAACAGCACCTGTAACTTACCTGTGGCACCTAACAGGTGTTGGCAATAACTAAATCACACTTGCAGCCAGTTGACATGGATTAAAGTTGACTCAACCTCTGTCCTGTGTCCATTTTGTGTACCAAATTGAGCATGGAGAAAAGAAAGAAGACCAAAGAACTGTCTGGGGACTTGAGAAACCAAATTGTGAAGAAGCATGAGCAATCTCAAGGCTACAAGTCCATCTCAAAGACCTGAATGTTCCTGTGTCTACCGTGCGCAGTGTCATCAAGACGTTTAAAGCCCATGGCACTGTGGCTAACCTCCCTAGATGTGGACGGAAAAGAAAAATTGACGAGAGATTTCAACGCAAATTGTGCGGATGGTGGATAAAGGACCTCGACTAACATCCAAACAAGTTCAAGCTGCCTTGCAGTCCAAGGGTACAACACTGTCAACCCGTACTATCCGTCGGCGTCTGAATGAAAAGGGACTTATGGGTAGGAGACCCAGGAAGACCCCACTTCTTACCCCGAGACATAAAAAAGCCAGGCTGGAGTTTTCCAAAACTTACCTGAGAAAGCCTAAAACGTTTTGGAAGAATGTTCTCTCTTTTAGGGCAAAGGAATCAACATAGAGTTTACAGGAGAAAAAAAGAGGCATTCAAAGAAAAGAACACAGTCCCTACAGCCAAACATGGCGGAGGTTCCCTGATGTTGTGGGGTTGCTTTGTGTCTCTGGCACTGGACTGCTTGACCGTGTGCATGGCATTATGAAGTCTGAAGACTACCATCACATTTTGCAGCATAATGTAGAACCCAGTGTGAGAAAGCTGGGTCTCCCTCAGAGGTCATGGGTCTTCCATCAGGACAATGACCCAAAACACACTTCAAAAAGCACTAGAAAATGGTTTGAGAGAAAGCACTGGAGACTTCTAAGGTGGCCAGCAATGAGTCAAGACCTGAATCCCATAGAACACCTGTGGAGAGATCTAAAAATGGCAGTTTGGAGAAGGCACCCTTCAAATATCAGGGACCTGGAGCAGTTTGACAAAGAAGAATGGTCTAAAATTCCAGCAGAGCATTGTAGAAATGATGTACCGAGCGTTGATCGAGTTTTTGGCTAAAGGTTGTGCAACCAAGTATTAGGCTGAGGGTGCCAATACTTTTGTCCGGCCCATTTTTGGAGTTTTGTGTGAAATGATCAATGTTTTGCTTTTTGCTTCATTCTCTTTTGTGTTTTTTCATTTAAGACAAATTAAATGAAGATAATAATACCAAAGAATTTGTGATTGCATCATTTTCAGGAAGGAACTGAGTATCATCTGACAGAATTGCAGGGGTGTCAATACTTTTGGCCATCACTGTATAATATATATATATATATATATATATATATATATATATATACATATATATATTTACATTATATACATCAACATCTAGTAATTGTGCTCTAGAACAAGTGAATATAGTTTTTTTTAACCAAATCCTTGCCCTTCAGTCTTGAATTCGCCGTACAGTGCCCGATGTCCTGCACCTGTGCAGTGGAGTCACTGGCTTTTCAATAGGGCCCAGTGAGGCGCGCCACTGTGCAGACGTGAGATATGGTGATTGTGTGGATGACATTGTGACGTCATCCACTTGCACACAATTAGGTGGGGCAATGTTGCATGGAGCTGGGCGGCACTGACTGCAATCAGACATCCATATGACTGAACCATGAAATTAGCATATGCACAGGACAGAATAAAACTAATTTTCTGAGGTATCCAGGGGGACATCTGGAGATATAAAGGGGTTTCAGGATCCCCAATTACATCATGTTTAAGGTGGTGAGCAGGGTTTAGAATCCCCAAACTGGTGACAGGTGCACTTTAAGTTTCTACAATGATGAATTTTTGATGCTATGTGTTGCTATGAACAAAATGCAGCATCTTAACCCTATTACGACCAATGACGAGTTTAGCCGTCATAAAAAGATGTCAGTTCCCGCATCATGACGGCTAAACTCATCATGGCTTTGAACTGTCACTGCTTGTAAACAAACAGTGATAGTTCAAATCTAACAGCTGTCAGTGACAGCTAAGGGTCAGGGGCAGAGGTGTGGGGACCCTTTTTAGTGGTCCCCACACTCAGAGTGATGTGATCGGTCAGTCAATCTGACTGACCGATCACATCATATTTGCGCAGGGAAATGCTGAATGTCAGCACTTCCCTGCATGATCTCTGCAGGAGCCGGGATGTCGGCTGTGCCCAGCTCTTGCAATCATCCCCACTGCCCGTCCACTGCTGTGCCCCCTCTCCTGCCTCCAATCCCTGCTTTCCGGTCTCCTGCCTCCACTCCCCTCACTCCTCTTCTCGCTTCCTCCTCCTCTCTCTCCTACCTCCGCTCCTGGTCTCCTCCATCCTCTCCCGCACCCCTCCCTCCTCTTCTTGCTTCCTCCTCCCCTCTCTCATGCCTCTGCTTCTGGTTCTCCTCTGTCCTCTCTTCGCTCTCCTCCCTCCTCTCCCTGCTTCCTCCTGCTTCCTCTCCCTGCTTCCTCCTCTCCTCTCTCCTTTCTCTGCTCCCCAGTCTCCTCCAACCTGTGCCCCGCTCACCTCCTCTGTCGGCTCCCCGTTCTCCTCCTTTGTCCACTCCACGCTCTCCTCCATCCTGTGCTGCCCGGCCGATCACCGGCTCTGCCCCTCTCCACTCAGCCTCATCCCTTGCATGGAGAAGATGAGGCTGAGAGGAGCAATCTAACATCCAGAGGCAGCGATCACTATGTGGTCGCTGTCCCTGTGTCACCCGCTAAGTGCTATTTAGGGTTTGGGGAGAGGGAGTGCAGGGTTACTCCCCTCTCCCCATGGTGATTGGACCATCATAATGTAATTGTGACAGGCCGATCACCATGGTTACCACATGATCTCTGAGGCTTGGGTCAGGTTACTCTGGTAACTTGGTACTTGGGTCAGGTTATCAGATGTCGCCATGGCAACCTGAGGTTGCTATGACAACATCTGGTAACCTGACCCAAGCCTCAGAGATCATGTGATCTCTGGGACTTGGGTCAGGTTACTAGATGTCACCATGGCAACCTGAGGTTGTCATAGCAACCTGAGTTTGCCATGGCGACATCTGGTAACCTGACAGCTGTACTGTATGGCAGATCATTGCCCTACAGTGCAGCATGAGTGTGACCCCCTAGAGACTGCAGCTAAATGACCATAGATCATTTACTGCAGTCTCTGGAGGCGACTGACCGTCATGGGACCATCATTGTGGAGCTGAATGACTTGGGTGAAACATTTTGGATATCCTTCCACAGGCATGGGAGTAACAAAGATGGAGTCGAAATATGTGTTTGTGTTTTTTGTTATAATAAAATTATGTTTTTCACGGTGTGTTGTGTCTTATTTATCATTGACTTAGAGGTTCCTAATGGCCGGGTCTAACATTGACCCGACATTATGAACCTCAGCTTAGTGTCAGCTGCCAATACAAAGCTGGCGTTAACCCCATTATTACCCAGTTTGCCACCGGCACTGGGCAACTGGAAGAGTCTGGGTACAGCGCCAAAAAATGGCGCTTCTAATAAATGCGCTATTTTCCGGGGTGGCTGTGGACTGCAATTTGCAGCGTGGTGGGCCCAGAACGCTTGGGCCTCTCCACGCTGTGGATTCCAGCTCCTAGCTGCCCAGTTGTACCTGGCTGGAAGCTAAAAATATGGTGAAGCCCACGTAATTAAAAAAAAAAAATTATTTCAAGAAATAATTTTAAAAAAATGGCTCCGCTGTATTTTGGTTACCAGCCAGGTACAACTAAGCAGCTGGGGTGGGTGACAGCCTGTAGCTGCCTAGTTGTACCTGGCTGGAAACTAAAAATATAGCGGAGCCCACGTTTTTTTTAAATTATTTCAAGAAATTTAAAAAAAAAAAGGGCTCCGCTGTATTTTGATTACCAGCCAGGTAAAACTAGGCAGCTGAGGGTAGGTGGCAGCCTGTACCTGCCTGCTGTACCTGTGCTGGTGACCAAAAATACAGCTGAGCCCCAACTCATCAGTGCAAAATCTCACTTGTGGGGGAGGTCCATTGTTTAGGCACATCGGGGAATCTCCAAATGCGACACGGTGTTCACTAAAGATGTCAGCTAATTTTCCACTTGGGGAGTGTCAACTAGCACTCCTTCCCTTCCGAGCCCTGCCGTGCACCCAAATAGTGGTTTTCCACAACATATGAGGTATCAGTTTATTCAGGAGAAATTGCCCAATAAATTTTAGGATCCCTTTTATCCTGTTGCCCTTGTGAAAATGAAAAAATTGAGGCTAAAAGAACATTTTTGTGAAAAAAAAGTACTTTTTCATTTTTACAGATCAATTTGTGAAGCCCTGAAGGTTACAAATTGCTCACTATGCATTTAGGTAAGGGGCTGTCCATACGCAACATGGTGTCTGCTAACAATTGGAATTGTTAGTGGACACCATGTTGCATATGGAGAGCCCCTGTGTGCCTAAACATTGGAGCTCCCCCACAAGTGACCACATTTTGGAAACTAGACCCCCCAAGAAACTTATCTAGATACATAGTGAGCACTTTGAACCCCAAGGAGCTTCACAAATTAATCCATAAAAATGAAAAAAAAAATTTTTTGTGAAAAAAATACATTTTCATTTTTAAGGATCAATTTTTGAAGCACCTGGGGGTTCAAAGTGCTCACTGTGCATCTAGATAAGTTCCTTGGGGGTCTAGTTTCCAAAATGGGGTCACTTGTGGGGAGCTCCAATGTTTAGACACACAGGGGCTCTCCATACGCGACATGATGTCCGCTAACAATTCGAGCTAATTTTCCACTCAAATTGTTAGCGGACACCATGTCGCCTATGGAGAGCCCCTGTATGTCTAAACATTGGAGATCCCCACAAGTGACACCATTTTGGAAACTAGACCCCCCAAGGAACTTATCTAGATGCATAGTGAGCACTTTAAACCCCCAGGTGCTTCACAAATTGATCCGTAAAAATAAAAGTACTTTTTTTCACAAAAATTTTGCTTTGGTCTCAATTTTTTTGATTTTTTCTTGAGCAACAGGATAAAATGCATCCTAAAATTTGTTGGGCAATTTCTCCTGAGTACACTGATACCTCATATGTAGTCATAAACCACTGTTTGGACGCACGGTAGGGCTCAGAAGGAAAGGAGCGCAATTTGACTTTTGGAGCTAAGTTTATATTCAAAAAGTCAAATGGCACTCCTACCCTTTCAAGCCCTCAGGAGAAATTGCCCAACAAATTTTAGGATGCATTTTATCCTGTTGCTCAAGAAAAAATCAAAAAAATTGAGACCAAAGCAAAATTTTTGTGAAAAAAAGTACTTTTATTTTTACGGATCAATTTGTGAAGCACCTGGGGGTTTAAAGTGCTCACTATGCATCTAGATAAGTTCCTTGGGGGGGTCTAGTTTCCAAAATGGTGTCACTTGTGGGGATCTCCAATGTTTAGACATACAGGGGCTCTCCATAGGCGACATGGTGTCCGCTAACAATTTGAGTGGAAAATTAGCTCGAATTGTTAGCGGACATCATGTCGCGTATGGAGAGCCCCTGTGTGTCTAAACATTGGAGCTCCCCACAAGTGACCCCATTTTGGAAACTAGACCCCCCAAGGAACTTATCTAGATGCACAGTGAGCACTTTGAACCCCCAGGTGCTTCAAAAATTGATCCTTAAAAATGAAAATGTAATTTCTCCTGAGTACACCAATACCTCATATGTGGTCATAAACCACTGTTTGGGCGCATAGCAGGGCTTGAAAGGGTAGGAGTGCCATTTGACTTTTTGAATATAAACTTAGCTCCAAAAGTCAAATTGCGCTCCTTTCCCTCTGAGCCCTACCGTGCGTCCAAACAGTGGTTTATGACTACATATGAGGTATCAGTGTACTCAGGAGAAATTGCCCAACAAATATTAGGATGCATTTTATCCTGTTGCCCATGTGAAAATGAAACAAATTGAGGCTAAAATGTTTTGGAAAAATTAAAATGTCTATTTTTTCGTTCCACTTTGCTTGCGTCCCTGTGAAGCACCTGAAGGGTTAATAATCTTTTTGAATGTAGTTTTGAGTAGCTTGAGGGGTGCAGTTTTTGGAATGGTGTCACTTATGGGTGTTTTCTGTCATGTACACCCCTCAAAGGGACTTCAAATGTGATGTGGTCACTAAAAAATAATGGTTTTGTAAATTTTGGTGGAAAAATTAGAAATTGCTGATAAACTTTGAACCCTTATAACTTCCTAACCAAAAAATTGTTTTTTACAAAATTGTGCTGATGTAAAGTAGACATGTGGGAAATGTTATTTATTAACTATGTTGTGTCACATAACTCTCTGGTTTAACATAAAAAAAATTGAAAATTTGAAAGTTGTGAAATTTTCAAAATTTTTGTCAAATTTTTTATTTTTTCACAAATAAACACAAAAATTATCGACCTAAATTTACCACTAACATGAAGCCCAATATGTCATGAAAAAACTATCTCAGAATCGCTAGGATCCGTTGAAGTGTTCCAGAGGTACACCTGTCAGAATGACTAAAAACGGTCTGGTCATTAAGCTGCAAAGTGACCTTAAGGGGTTAATGGTCTAGCTAAGTGGATGGGATTTTTTGAAATCTTGTGCCCACTGTGTTTTTTTTAAGCTGTATAAACTGCAGTGTGTTTGAAATACACAGCATGTACAGTTCTGGCCAAAAGTATTGACACCCCTGCAATTCTGTCAGATAATACTCAGTTTCTTCCTGAAAATGATTGCAATCACAAATTCTTTGGTATTATTGTCTTCATTTAATTTGTCTTCAATGAAAAAACACAAAAGGGAATGAAGCAAAAAGCAAAACATTGATCATTTCACACAAAACTCCAAAAATGGGCCGGACAACAGTATTGGCACCCTCAGCCTAATACTTGGTTGCACAACCGTTAGCCAAAATAACTGTAATCAACCGCTTCCGGTAACCATCAATGAGTTTCTTACAATGCTCTGCTGGAATTTCAGACCATTCTTCTTTGGCAAACTGCTCCAGGTCCCTGATATTTGAAGGGTGCCTTCTCCAAACTGCCATTTTTAGATCTCTCCACAGGTGTTCTATGGGATTCAGGTCTGGACTCATTGCTGGCCTCCTTAGAAGTCTCCAGTGCTTTCTCTCAAACCATTTCTGTGCTTTTTGAAGTGTGTTTTGGGTCATTGTCCTGCTGGAAGCCCATGACTTCTGAGGGAGACCCAGCTTTCTCACACTGGGCCCTACATTATGCTGCAAAATTTGTTGGTAGTCTTCAGACTTCATAATGCCATGCACACGGTCAAGCAGTCCAGTCAGTGCCAGAGGCACAAAGCAACCCTAAAACATCAGTGAAACTCCGCCATGTTTGTCTGTAGGGACCGTGTTCTTTTTTTGAATGCCTCTTGTTTTCTCCTGTAAACTCTATGTTGATACCTTTGCCCAAAAAGTATTTGTATGACGAACATTCTTCCAAAACGTTTTAGGCTTTCTCAGGTAAGTTTTGGCAAACTCCAGCCTGGCTTTTTTATGTCTCGGGGTAGAAGTGGGGTCTTCCTGGTTCTACCATACAGTCCCTTTTCATTCAGACGCGACGATAGTACGGTTGACAGTGTTGCACCCTCGATTGCAGGGCAGCTTGAACTTGTTTGGATGTTAGTCGAGGTTCTTTATCCACCATCTGCACAATCTTGCGTTGAAATCTCTCGTCAATTTTTCTTTTCCGTCCACATCTAGGGAGGTTAGTGACAGTGCCATGGGCTTTAAACTTCTTGATGACACTGCGCACGGTAGACACAGGAACATTCAGGTCTTTGGAGATGGACTTGTAGCCTTGAGATTGCTCATACTTCCTCACAATTTGGTTTCTCAAGTCCTCAGACAGTTCTTTGGTCTTCTTTCTTTTCTCCATGCTCAATGTGGTACACACAAGGACACAGGACAGAGGTTGAGTCAACTTTAATCTATGTCAACTGGCTGCAAGTGTGATTTAGTTATTGCCAACACCTGTTAGGCTACTTTCACATAACGATTTTTGAGGGAGCCGATGCTGTCCGATAAAATCGGACAGCATCGGCTCCCTTCTGATGCCTGGAATCGGATGCCAAATAGGCATCCGATTACGGCAAATAAAATCGCTCCCTCCGGGCTGATTAACAAAATAAAAATATGTATGCTCACCTGTCCCCGAGGCCCCCGCCGTCTCCCGCACAGTCCCGCAGGCTCCCGGTGTCCTCCCGGTGTCTGCAGAGGTCTTCTTCTTCTGAAAAGGACCTGCCGTGATGTCACAATCACGTGACCGCCTGTTAACATGGTGTAACAGATGGTCAGGTGATTGTGACATCACGGCAGGTCCTTTAAAGAAGAAGAAGACCTCTGCAGACACTAGGAGGACACCGGGAGCCTGTGGGACCGTGCTGGAGACGACGGGGGCCTGGGGACAGGTGAGCATACTTTTTTTTTTTTTTAACCCCTGCTATCCTGTTAGGAGCAGTTTTACTGTACTGAGCATGCTCAGTACAGTAAAATCTGGTCCGAGGACACATCAGATGTTTCCTCGGACCCTGCTCCATAGGGCCCCATGTTAAAAACATCGGGTCGGGTCGGATGTGCACTAAATGCCATCTGATTTGGTCCAATCCGATTTTGTCTGATTTTATTTTCGGTGCAAAAATCGGAGCATGCTGTCTGAGCTCATGGCGTGATGTGAAAGGTGAAAAAAAAGCATTTAGGCTGGCTTCAGACTTGCGTTCGCCTCCGCGGCGTCTTGCGGACGGCGAAAGCAAGCCGAGCGCAAGCACTTCCCATTCCTACGTTTAACATGGTGACACACAGTGATGTGACTCAACCGTGGCCGGGACTCCGGTTTAGACAGACAGTAGCTCCTTCCTCCTTGTCACGGGTGGATCACGACCTGCCGGTAGTGGGGCCCGGTTGAGTGCAGATCAAAAGTGAAGACGTCTTGTCGGAACAGATTAAGAGGTAATTTGTCGTGACGCCACCTATGAGAGATTCGGTAAGTCTTACCGACGCTGCGGGGCCTCCGGGGGATGGATAGCAGCAAGATGGAACGCTCACCACAGGCTGAGCGGTGATCCCCGGAGGCTGGAGCTGCTGAAGATGTTGTGCGGCAGCTGCGGTTACCTTGTGTGCAGACGGACGTAATCATAAGGAAGCACGGACACTGGAAGTCTCTATAACGGGTCTTTTACTGTAACCAGCAAGCAGTACATAGTATACAGTTGTAGGTAGCAGACCAGGTGGACTCAGCAGTGATAGGTGTCCCTCAGAGATCCGCGGTGTTCCTCCATTCTATCTAAGTAAGTTGCCGTTGTCGCCCAGGAATACCAGGGCAGGTACAGGGAGGCTGCTTGAATGCCCTATCCGGGGTATACATTCCGGATGCTTTGGGGAGCCTTGGGTCCCTTGGTGGGTACACCGCTGGTTAGACGACTGGATTTGGCGGTGGTGGGGTGCTCCTGTAAAGCTGCTCCTCCACGCCTCTAGTTCGCATAACAGAGCTGAACTGCTGCTAGCTTCGGTACCAGCAAACCGGCTGTATAAGGGCGCGGGGTGGTTTTGGACAAGCATGTTGATGCCCAAGTTCGGTTGGTAATGCAGCGGGAGTAATGGTGCTCAACCGTGGTAAAGGTGAGAGATGGCCGGTAGAAGGTTGCAGAGCTGGGATTCTGCAGAGGTCTTCTAAGTTGCTGTTACTTCTCCAGACTTGAGGCTAGAACTCTCTAAGCTGGACTAAACTTCCACTACACACTACCCTTGCACTCCTCCCACCAGGACCTTAATTGGCCCTCTATGCTAAGTGAGGCATGCAGGGTATGGATCTCTGAGTTAACCACATAACCGCTGGGTCAGAGAATATTGCTGCTGCATTTATGGCTGCAATACCCTCCTGTGACGCATTCGTTGTGGGGCACCACAGATGCGTCGGCTGCAGATGGGCATGCACACTGATATACTTCCGTTTGTGATTTGTACGCATGCGGATGCTTGCGTACAAATCATACATTCTCGTCCGCACCATGAACGTGACATGTTGCATTCATGGTGCGGACGAGAATGTATGATTTGTACACAAGCTTCCGCATGCGTACAAATCACACATGGAAGTCTATCAGTGCGCACGCCCACCCGGAGCCAAGCGCATCACCGTGCATCCCCATGTTAAACATAGGGATGGGTGGTGCTTGCGCTCAGCTTGCTTTTGCCGTCTGCAAGACGCTGCGGAGGCAAACACAAGTCTGAAGCTACCCTTATACACTTACATTTTCTTATGTAATTAGACAGTCAGTGTCCAGCTTGGAGGACGAAGACTGTTTGGCAGGTTAATAGTTAACATTTCAGCCTTATGTTAGAACATGTTGGTAGACCTGATGTGATGTCATAACCATGTGACTACAATAGGCGGAACTAAGTCCCTATAACATAATGAGTTTGCTCGCTTAGCTCCGCCCACTATAGTCACATGATCATTACATCACACAGGTCATTTAGCCATGCAAGTTAATAGTGAGTTAACTATTATGGCCACTTTACACGTCCCAACGTCGGTCCGATATTGGATACAACAGCGTGGGAGCGCGCTTTTTCTGGGCAGAATTCCAAGATCACATAGGAGATGTTACACAGTGTGATATCAGCAGGCAATGCCACTACGATGTCTACGCCCCCCCTTGTACGGCCGTCCCAGGAATGATCATTTAACATGGGAGAGAATAGGGGACGTTGTACTTCACATCGTTGTTGGGCTTTTACACAGCACGATCCTGCCACAACGCCCATCCAATATCAGGCCGTTGGAGAGCAGGCTCATTTGATCCCTGATATCGTTTTGGCGTCGTTCGTGCATCGTATTGGCCATTTACACCATACAACGCACGAACGATATCGGGCTAATGCACGAACCACGTGACTTTTGGTCGGAGTTGGACGCCGATATCAGGACGTGTAAAGTGGCCATTATCCTGCCAGATAGTCTCCCTCCTCCAAGGTGTAGACTGAAATGTAAGCGTATAAATGCTTTTTTCACCTTTTACATTACACTCTGATGATTAGAATAGGATTAGAATAGGACTATGAAGCTGCAGATAGTGATGGCTGGGGGAGCATAAACCACCTGACAGGTTCCCTTTAAAATAAAACATACAAAAAAAGAGACAAAAACCACAGTGTTAAAAATGCTTTAGGCCACGTGCACACGCTGAGTATTTGATGAGTTTTTTACCTCAGGATTTGTAGCCAAAACCAGGAGTGGATAAGTAAATACAGAAGTGGTGCAGGTGTTTCTATTAGACTTTTCCTCTGATTGCTCCACTCCTGGATTTGGCTACCAATCCTGAGGTAAAAAAACTCATCAAATACTCAGCGTGTGCACATGGCCTAAAAAATGCATGTAAAAAAAAAATCACACTCAAAAAACACTGGTAACCTAATCTAATATATAAAGCTGAATGTGTGTATGTATGTGTGTGTGTATGTGTGTATATCCGGGATTGGCATCTACACCGTCGCAACTACAGCTACAAAATTTTGCATAGTCACACGTCTGGACCCCGGGAGCGTCATAGTCTATGTTGTGAGGCGAAATTTTAACCCTGCGCGTTCCAGTTCACCAAACAATTTTGCCCCTTATATCTATATAATGGGGAAAAGGTGCATGGAAAAGTGTTGGAGGAAAATCGACAGCTGTCAGCTATAGAGACAAAATTTTGCACAGTCACACGTCTGGACCCCAGGAGCGTCATAGGCTATATTGTGAGGCGAAATTTTAACCCCGCGCATTCCAATTCACCAAACAATTTTGCCCCTATCTATATAATGGGGAAAAACTGACAGTTACCAGATGACAGTTGTGAATAAGAGGGGCTTAATGATAGCACCAAAGACTAACAGCACATACCAGCATATAGTCACTAAGATGGGGCCCCAACATGAGATATTCACCACGCACGGCGACATGTATACACACCACATGCACACAAACAGTAACAGCAAGTGTATAGTCGCTAAAGTGCAGCCCCAACATTGGATACTCACCACTCACCCGAACAAACACACACACACCACAAAGAGACACACAACACAGAGACACACACCTCCCCCAAGGGGACACACACACACACTCTATAGCGACACATGCACTCACCCCACAGGGACACACACCTTAAAGAGACACACATAACACAGACACACACACCACACAGACCCCCCCCACAGGGACACACACACATAGCCACCCTATAGGGACACATGCACTCACCCCACAGGGACTCACACCACAAAGAGACACACACAACACAGATACACACACACACCACACAGACCCCCCCCACAGGGACACACACACATACACTCCCTATAGGGACACATGCACTCACCCCACAGGGACACACACACCACAAAGAGACACACACAACAGAGACACACACCACACAGACCCCCCCACACAGGGACACACACATACCCACCCTATAGGGGCACATGCACACACCCCACAGGGACACACACACACCACAAAGAGACACACACAACACAGATACACACACACACACCACACAGACCCCCCCCCACAGGGACACACACATACACTCCCTATAGGGACACACACACCACACAGACAAACACAGATGTGCACAAATCACCTCACACAACTCGCCTCATACGTGTGCTATCTTTATTTTCCAAACATAAACATCTGATTACAAACAGCCAATGTGCAACACATGTGCCATATAGGGAATTAAGGCAGATGTCAGTCACATGAGCCGTCTATTATGTGTATGTGTGAGGTAACATATACTGCCCGGCCAGGGGGAGGGATTACTGTTGGCTGGAGATTTATTAGGCTGCCTATAGCAACCAATCACAGCTCAGATTCTATTTTCCTACAGCTCATTAATATGACATATTCAAATTCAATGTTGTTATAGCTAACAGCAGTTATTTATTAACCCGGGCGCAGCCGGGTACTACAGCTAATCTAATATATAAAGCTGAATGTGTGTATGTGTGTATGTGTGTGTGTATATCCGGGATTGGCATCTACAAGCTACAGCAGCAAAATTTTGCAGAGTCACACGTCTGGACCCCGAGAGCGTCATAGGCTATGTTGTGAGACGAAATTTTAACCCTGCGCGTTCCAGTTCACCAAACAATTTTGCTCCTATTTACATAATGGGAAAAAAGGAAAGGAAACGTGTGGGAGGAAAATCGAGAGCTGTCAGCTATAGAGACAAAATTTGCACAGTCACACATCTGGACCCCGGGAGCTTCATAGGCTATGTTGTCAGGCAAAATTTTAACCCCGCGCATTCCAATTCACCAAACAATTTTACCCCTATCGACATAATGGGGAAAAAGTGACAGTTACCAGTTGACAGTTGTGAATGAGAGGGGCTTAATGATAGCACCAAAGACTAACAGCACATACCAGCATATAGTCACTAAGGTGGGGCCCCAACATGAGATATTCACCACACACAGGGACATGTATATACACCACATGCACACAAAGTAACAGCAAGTGTATAGTCGCTAAAGTGCAGCCCCAACATTGGATACTCATCACGCACCGAACAAACACACACCACAAAGAGACACACACAACACAGAGACACACACACACCCCCAAGGGGACACACACACACTCTATAGCGACACATGCACTCACCCCACAGGGACACACACACCACAAAGAGACACACATAACACAGACAAACACCACACAGACCCCCCCCCCACAGGGACACACACACATAGCCACCCTATAGGGACACATGCACTCACCCCACAGGGACACACACACCACGAAGAGACACACACACACCACACAGACCCCCCCCACAGGGACACACACATACACACCCTATAGGGGCACATGCACTCACCCCACAGGGACACACACACACACCACAAAGAGACACACACAACAGAGACACATACCACACAGACCCCATCCCCCAGGGACACACATACACACCCCAGGGACACACACACACACCACACAGACAGACACAGATGTGCACAAATCACCTCACACAACTCGCCTCATACGTGTGCTATCTTTATTTTCCAAACATAAACATCTGATTAAAAACAGCCAATGTGCAACACATGTGCTACATAGGGAATTAAGGCAGATGTCAGTCGACATGAGCTGTCTATTATGTGTATGTGTGAGGCAACATATACTGCCCGGCCAGGGGGAGGGTTTACTGTTGGCTGGAGATTTATTAGGCTGCCTATAGCAATCAATCACAGCTCAGCTTCTATTTTCCTACAGGTCATTAATATGACATATTCAAATTCTATTTTGTTATAGCTAACAGCAGTTATTTATTAACCCGGGCGTAGCCGGGTACTACAGCTAGTTCACATATAAATTCAGAAATCCTGCAGAAAATCTGCAACATCAAAACCTCATCAAACACTTAGGGTGCCGTTACACGTCGCAACATTGCATGCAATTTTACTTGCAACTTGCTGGTTGCAGTGAAATCATGGACACATTGCTCCATTCTGTGGCTGTGTACAAATGTAACAATATGTCCATAATTTCACTGCAACCAGCAAATTGCAAGTGAAATTTCATGCAATATTGCGACGTGTAACGGTACCCTTAAGGCCACTTTACACACACAGATATCTGTGTCTAACTTCTGAACAGATCTCTGGTTGCAGTGAAATCATGGACACATTGTTCGATTTGTACACAGCAACAAAATGGAACAATGTGTCCATGATTTCATTGCAACCAGAGATCTGTTCAGAAGTTAGACACAGATATCTGTGTGTGTAAAGTGGTCTTCAGTCGGAATGTAGCCTTAGAAGTGTAGTAAATTTGCCACCCAAAAGTCACACGTAACATTGTAGCCGTACAGCTGTAAATTTCCATAAGGTATTACTGACACCATAATGCCTGGACTACATGATGCTTTCCAGAAACACCAAATGTGACATGTCCACACTCCCTGTGTGATTTACCATCCCGCTGTCTATAAACCATACTGATTTCAAATACCTTGGCTTCAATCACCTGATGTGATCAATCCTGCCAAAAAAGAGAACATGTAATATATTATACAGACATGATAGAGGCGCAGATTTACAAACATACATTGATTTCACCCAGCTGGCAGATTTGCACCCCTATGTTATGTGCCGTGGCATAATTAACACTAATGAAATGAACTAAGCTGTATGAAATAAGAATGTCTTTAAAATGCCGGGTTTATTTAATTACCACATTATGTGGAATACCTAATTCAGCTTGGATAAATTACAAAACACACTGCCGGAACATGTGCGAATATGGCGTACAGAGAAAATACTGTATTGATAAGAAGCTGCCTTTGGTTAATGTTAAATAGTGTGATATGGGGAATGTTGACAGCAGCAACAAAGATTTCTCAAGCCGGAAGCTACAATTAATCAATATCTCATATAAATATCCAACCCGGATACACCAGAGAATCAAAAAAGTCCCAAAGACACAAAGGCGGATGTAAACAATTCACAATTTTTATTTTAGGACACTTGACAACAAGTTTATTCCATATGCAATTCAGTAAGTGAAAAAAAGAGGAAGACATATAAATATCAGCAGAGAGGGCTTCTGGATATTTTTACAATAGCAAAAACATATAAATAAAAGCAATATCCGGCGGTACAGTTATAGGGGAGGCCCGGTGATTATACAGTAGCCATGCAAATATTGAAAATCATCATTAGACATATATGATGGGCCAATTAGTCTAATATACTTAGTGACAATCGACCCAATATGATCAATTATAGAATGCTATCTATATGTCGCAGTATGCTCAAACGTGGACCCTCCACACCAAAAAATAGATCCACTCCAGGCAACTGACTGACACAAGAGACTCTATACCTCAATATCGACCCTCTTTTATCATCTAAAAAGACCTAATTAGGCACAATTGCAAACAATGGATCAGCAATAATAAATCGGACGATAGGTTCTACATTTACGCTTCACATTACATAGTGTCATGTGTTTAGACTGCACCCCAGTCAGTGAGGCTGCATAAGGTTCAACGTAGTGGATGTGCACCAACACGCTAATCCACCACCACTATGACCAAATGACAATGCCACCTGAACAAGCTCTGCACAGTAAAGAACTATGTCACAAATATTGTATCTAGAAAGATCCGAAGTAAAGCTACCACTCTCTGCAAAATATCAATGATGGACAATCATTACATACCTCCGTAGATGTTAACACCAGTCACCTCCAGGCCCACCCTAGACCCCTACGCGTTTCATCGTAGGACTTCCTCAGGGGGTGGTGTACCAGGCGGGGACCCATCTCGGGGGTTTTTATAGTGAATGGGGGTGATTACTAATCTAGAAACGCTGTGTGCTGCCTCCACCGCCGCTATTATCGGCGCCGGGATCACGTGACAGCTCCCGATCATGTGACCAGCCCCACTTCCGGTCTTTGGAACGCAAAACCGGAAGCAGCGTCAATTCAGACGCTCTTCCTGGATCGCGCCCATGTGACCGGGAGGGGGCGTGTCCGAGAAGCCACACAATCACGGCGCTCACAGGGAAGAGGAGGGAGGACGCAGACAACTACAAAAACAAAGTGTGTTGCTAGGCTACGCTCAACTCATGGAATAAGGGGCAAAACATTAGTTTATAAAGTGAATCTAAACAAGACAATTATAAAATATGCATCATAGCACACCTCAATCAAAAATTATTAAGTTCTCATACAATTCATTGTAAAGTGCTTACAATAGTGCAAAAGAGTGTCATATATAATCATAAAAATAGAATTGTATACATAGATCAAAAAATATGCAATTTACAGGCATTATATATATCAATTGTCCAATCATAATAACGCCAATGATTAATAAGGTAAAGTGAATCAAGTGCAGAAGTACATTGTCCCTATGTAGAAGTCCAAGATGTTTCTATTTCATCATTCCAACCGGTCCACTATCAGGATATTCATATGATGACAATTCAGGAAAAACAATAAATATCTACGAAAAATAACAAAAAATGTTAAAATCATCATTAAGAACATCTAAAACCACAGTCAGTACCCACTCTACTGATGCATAAAATAGGAATCTGTATCAATACAAGCTACAAAAACGCACCAAAACCAAAGTGTTCATTAATGGTCACGTCACACGCATCAATATTGTGAACGATTGTCCGAGCGATCTCCCGTGGTCGACATCGCCCAGACAATCTGTCCACATCGTTCGTGAGATGTCACACATGTAGATATCGTTGAAGACACTTGAGCGATTTAACGATTTTGCCATCGCTTTGCGAGCAAGTAAACGATCTAGCGATCGTTCAGAGGCAGGGCCAGCACAACATCTTAATGGAGTTTTCTTTTTAATTGTGGGCGTAGTAATGTGATGTATGTTCGTACATGGGCGTCCTTGTTTGTGACTTTACCACGCCCCTATTACTCCTATTGGTGGGCATATCTTGAGTTTTGTTTGTTCATTGTTGTGTGTCTCTTCCGCTTCTTTCAGCGTCTCAGCTAGTTTGTTCCTGCGTTCTATTATTTGTTGCGCATGTGCGTTTTTTTATTTTAATTTTTTTTTTTTTTTGTGTAAACAACCCTCTTGTGTTCTGTTTTTTTCTTTTATTTTTTGCCTTTTTGTGGTAGTGATTTAATAATTCCTTCCTCATAATGTGAAAGGACCATACCGAGAGGACACAGTTGCGTTGTTGTGTATGGCAGAAATTAATTGCAATTGTACATTTATTGTGTGTCAAATTTTTAATTTTGATATGTTTACTAACATGACATTTCCTTAAAGAATCATATGATAAACCACACGGATGCTTCATTAGCTATCATATACAATGCTTATGTTCATTGTTCCCAAAATTACGTCCAGAATGTTCATGTCATCACTGAGATATAGTGTTGTCCTTTTGTTCCTATGTATAACAAATGCTTAGATCATTATGGCGCACGGCTTTTCTCCTTTTTTTTTGGTAATCCTGTTTTATTTGTTCTGTTCGGAATTGTTTGATCCAACATGTGTTTAGAATATAGTCTCTGTTTCTCCTTTTTTTGGCGGATGCCAAATGTAGGTATTATAGACCTCATTGTGTTTGTGGTTGGTGTCTGTGAAGGCAATGGTGAAATATTAGTATTCCAAAAGTGTATTGTAAAAACAATTCAAGTCTCTGTAGTACAGTCAATTACGATGCACCTCTACATAATGATTATCTGGTTCTTGAAAATGTTCAAGGTGTCAAGTGTAGCTCCTGATTGCATTATATTTGTGCGGATCTCAACATATGGCAATATTTGTATTTGATACATAAGTCATTTCGGAAAATGTGTTAAATGTGAATGGACCCCTAAAGTTATTTATTTGTTTATGTTTTATTAAAAACCGCACCATTAAGCGTTATGAAACCGTTCACTTTCTTGAGTCGTAACATAAAATGTTTAATAGCTTGACCTTCCATTGATATCCCCTTATTATGGTGTAGGCCATGGGACATATGTTCGCACTGTGATCTAACAAGTCCAATGTCATCTAGGCCGAACCAGTCGTTTTCAGGATCTAATTGCACAAGCAATGATACCCTTCAATAGTAGACTGAAACGCACTTTCGCCAGAGCTGATTGGAATCTATTATCTGTAAACTCAGTAAAACAACAGTGTGTACGTGAATTTTTCAGCAAAAACATAATGTTGCTTACTTAGCATACCTTACATGTTAACATATACCATGAAATTACACTTACCAGGATGGTAACACAGCCAGGCAGGTGGACACATTCTTCCAAAGTGTCATCAGCCTCTTGTTACACGACACCGGAGAAAGTACACATTCTACACCATGAAGAGCTACACAACGTGATGCTGCCAAGCAACAGCACCAGGACCATTGAGGTATGAGCAGTACTGTTCTCTGTTGGTCCTTGCATTCTGCTGTCTGACCCCATGATCCAGCGGCTGGAGGTGCGCCACACCTGGGTCATCTGCCCGCCACTCACCGAGACTGATTTCACCATTGTTGGGGTCTGCATTGTCACCATAACTTGCGGGAGAGTATGATGTGTAGTCACGACGCCTCAGGAAATTATGGAGAACACAACACACCATCACTACTATGTCAATAGACTCCAGCTTCATATTAATTGGAGTATGAAAGATCCGGAATCTATTGGCCATGATCCCAAATGCATTCTCAACCACACGACGTGCCCGGGATAATCGATAGTTGAAAATGCGTTGTTCAGGGCTTACAGCCCTTTGGGGATATGGCCTGAGTAGGTTAGCATGAAGTGGAAATGCCTCATTCCCAACAAAAACAAAGTTCAGTTGGCCGGTGTTGTCAGAATTGGGTGGTAAGTTTAGACGAAAGTTCTTGAGCTTTTGGCCAAAGTTGCTGTTGTCTAAAACCCCGCCATCTGACACACAGCCATTCATCCCCACATCCACAAACATGAACTCATAATTGGCATTGACCAAGGCCATCAGGATCACACTAAAATATCCCTTGTAGTTAAAAAAAAAATGACCCGCTGTTATGGGTTTGGGTGATCCTCACATGCTTCCCATCCAATGCCCCCCCGCAGTTGGGAAATTGCCACTTGCGTCAAATTCTGTGGCTATTTGCAACCATTCTGCAGGGTTTTGAGGCAACCCCATATAGGATGGAGCAAGGTTCCTTACAATAGCCTCACATGTCTCAGGGATGAGGACGCTCAGCAGTGGGCGTGATACAGCAGAAACATACTGTAGGCTGTCATTGTGTGCCCTGTTGCAAGGTACAGTAGAGTCACAGCCAACCGCTCCTCTGGTGTGACAGCAGCACGCATCACTGTGTTTTGGCGGACTATATATGGCTTTACATGTTGCAAAAGTATTTGGAAAGTATCCTCAGACATCCGTAGGTAGTTTCTGAAGTCATGCGGATGACGATCCTCCAGCTGACGAAGCAGCCGCATGTGAGTCAGGTTAGACCTTTGCAGGAGCCAGTCCCGACACCACACGCGACGTCGCCTTCGCCTCCGCAGCCTCTCAGAACTCTCCTCCAGGTGTGAGGCCTCATCCAACAATGCAGCAGCCACAACTATCCGCTCCGCTGCATTCATGGTGTATGTTTGTGTTACTTTGCAATAACTGTTATTTGGAAAAACAAGGAGGCTTTTATCATTAAAAGTGTTAACTATATTTAAATTCTATTAATTAATTTTCTTATTTTTTAAAATCGCAGCATTCAAATCATATTTATACATTACGCCAAATTGTTAACACTGTTGAAAAAAATGATTTTTGAATTAACTTCAATACATATACATAATTTAAATGTAAAAAATATACATGGCAAAAGTCCAACAACCTACATTTCCACGTACCGTAAAGTCAGCAGTGTCCTAAACCCAATGTGTAGCTCCAAACAATGTTCCAAAAAACAGCAGGATCTGCTGAAGTCCTTATTTTTAAATGTGTTGCTTCTTAAAATTAAACGCAGATGCGTCCTTGATTAAGCTCAAATTTCCTTTACAAAAAAAAAAAGAAGGATAGTTTGCAAAACACACAAGCATTATAGCATAAACATAACCATATGCTATATACTGTATATATAATAGTTACTGTGCTGTAAAAAGAAATGTCCTGGTTGTTATGTCCCCAAACTCATTCCCCTGAATTCCTCCTAATTTTCAGCTAGCATTACCCCCAACTATACTAAAAACCTTCAAATGGAGTTTTTTAATACACAACTCACATTCTTGTCAGCTCACCTTATTTCAGGGCTCCAATTTCAGCAGTGTAGTTGATGTTTGGAGTAGGAAATTGCGTTATCCACAAACATAAAAGCAGTTCCGTTGCTCCAGATGTATCCAAAGCGTTTGCGCATGCGTCTTGAAAAGTGCGTTAAAGCAATGCCACCTGATGAATCACATTCTCATATTAACAAGGTGTGCGCATAAGTAATTATTGGAAGACCCAATTAGCCAATCATCTCGCTGCTGCGTCATGAAATGGGCGTTCCGTACGCACTGCACGGGCCGCTAGTGCTAATTGTAATGACGCACTTGCTTTTTCTTTTTAGCGTTCAGAAAAAATCGTAGTGGAGCTCCTGCTGGGCTTGTGCTCGTTTTGCTTGTGTGTAGGCGTATGTGCATGTGTGTACTGACTTCAAGGTATGTAATACTCTGTTGTGTCTATTGTATTTATTTTTAACACACTCGAACTTTGTTACAAATACCCCTAGATTTGCACAAACAAGTGATTCAGAATGCTTCATTGCACAGTGCACCTGCAATCTACTAATGGAGGTGGTTTTACAGCCACCTGTTGTAAATATTATTGAAATGCATTTGTAACCAACATGTGCAGTAATGCGATTTTTGTTATCAATACAGATGGCCACTTCCAGAGCTTTTTTGACGGCATTCATTGATCTGTACAGGACACATGACTGTCTGTGGAAAACTTCATCAAAAGACTATAGCAACAAGAGCATGAAAACTGCAGCATATGGCGAGCTGGTTCAAGTGTGTCAGCAGTACCATGTGGGTGAAAATATTAGCATTGAATTTGTTAAAAAAAAAATACAGCGATTGCGCACTGTCTTTAAGAAGGAAAATGACAAGGTGAAGAACTCCATGAGGTCTGGCAATGGGACCGACTCAGTGTATGTCCCTAAACTCTGGTATTATGAGCTGCTCCGCTTCACATTAGACCAAACCACCCCAAGGCCCATGATGGAGAGCCAAAGTTTTTCACAAACTACTAATGAAGATTCTGGACAAACTGAAGTACAAGTTGATGTAAGTAAACATTAAAAATGTCACCTGATGTTCTTTTTTTTAATGATATGACAAAAGATTTGATAACTTAAATTATTTTTAATGAAGGTTTTTTGTTTTTTTTAAAGTTAACTTTTTTTTTTTTTTTTTAAATTAAATAGCAAATGTTTTGTTGTTAATTCGCTATAATTTCTAATCTCACCAGACATTTGATTTTAAAATATTTAAATTTCAACAATTTTAGCACCATAAAGTAGTAATGTTCCGAACTTTAAAATTACATTTAATACAGTCTTTGTTAACCTAACTCAGGGGTCTCCAACTTCAGAACTCCAGGGCCGCACACAGTCGAGGGTTTCTGAATTTCATTACATTTTTACAGTTGCTAATTTGATTGCCAACTGTGAAATGCAATGGAAATTGTGAAAAAATGGACTGTTTGCGGCCCTCGAGGGCTGGAGTTTGAGAAACCTGACCTAAGCAAGATAGTGGTAGAAGTTAGTCCAAAAATTTACATTTTTTAAAGTTGTAACGATGAAAGGCATTTTCTGTTAACATATGAGAGCACTTTGGTTGACCTAGGTTAACTTCATCACATCCCTTTAAATTTAGGCCTACCAAGGTAACACTGCATTGTGTGGTCTGTGATGTGTAATTATAGCCCTCTGATACCTTTTTTGCCCTATGAAATTCCAAATGTAGCTAGTAACTACTTTGTGAAAATACTAACTTTTAATAATAATTAGAAAGAGTCCTGGAACCACATATAACTGCAGTGTACATTTTTTGAACAGGCTAGTGACATAATTACCAACAGCTACTTGTGTTATGGAAACATCTGTTGGCCAATGTATTAAAATACACCTCTACATGTTGGGAGACTAGTGTTGTTGGTGGGATAAAACTTCTGTAATTAACGCTGCCCTAAAGTCTTTGTTTGGCCGTGTAAATGTCAAAAAGTGTACTTTACATGCTTCACCATTTTTTTTGATATTTAAATATACAGGATGACCAACAACCAAGCAGGAGTGAAGCTCCAGGACCCATAGTTAATACAGAAGGTGAGAACACAGTGGTGGAGGACACATCCGGGGATGCTACTGACCAGCCACAGCCTGTCTTCATGCGACACTCAAGAAGGAGATCATTGCCGGCAACCTCAGAATCCTCTGAGCTGGCTAATTTAGCCAAAAGGCTGCTTCTTCAACAGCAGAAGGAGCAAGTTTGTGCTATAGCCCAATTTGTCCATGAGCGGGTAGCCCATCTTGAGGATGAACAGCGCAATCGTGTTGAAATACTCATCCATTTAGCACTGGACGATGCACGAGCTGGTAGATTAACAACATCAAGTCGCTTATGCCACGAACCCCAGCACATGTCACTGTATCAACCTTTGCAACCTTCAATTAATGATGCTGGTCCAGCTCACGATGGCCACAGGCTTGGCCGCACAGCATACCAGCAGCCAAGGGCCCCTACTTTTGGTTATCAAAATATGCCGGTCACTGCTTCAAGCATTAATGCTAATGATTTTGGCCGTGACCAAAATGTTTATCACAATATGTAATAAAGAAATGATGTTTACTTAGGGTGGGGGGGGGGAGTTTTTGAAGTGAATCTATTTCCATTTTGAATTTAATTGTGGCACTCACAATGTTTGAATTTTTTTTTTTTTTTTTTTTTCAGGCCTACACTGTTGTTATTTTTTTTTGGAAATTTTGGCCTTGATTTGTATTTTATTTTAGAAAGGTAACCATCACGAGCATTGGTTTTGGACACAGGAAGGCGTGAGGGACTGAAGTGTTGTGTTGAGTAGGTTGACAAACATTGTGTCCTTGTACAGCTTATTTTTCCAGCATTTACACTGACTTTAAGTGTGTTCTGGGTCAGTCCGCTGTCAAAATGACAAGGCAGGTCAAACTCTCAGGCAAATGCAGGATGTTTTTGTAAAATGGTAGCAATGTGCCATTGTATTGACATCTCAGCATTATAATTTGTGTTTCATTTTATTTTGTTAACTTCCCTTAAAGATGCTTAATTAAAAAGTATGTGTCCATGGGCCAAAACAAATTGCAATAAAAATTTGTATTGCCTTTACCTACGTCATCAATGAAAGGTGGAAATCCAACACTACATAACATGGTACTGTATTTGGGCAACATTAAGCACATACGTGTAAACGCCGTAATGACAGATGCCTTTGTAAAAATAACACCAAAGAGGTTGAGCGTCCTCAGCAGGCCCATGCTTACTTATATTAGAAGTCAATTCTGCTACATTACAGACACATTTATTTTCAATAAACAGAAACATTCTCACAACATTTGTATGAAAATAGACAATACACACATTCTAAAATGAGAGGCTAATCTGCTAACAAACACATGTTTGGAATAGCAATGTAAAAACTTGTGCTCCAAGCACATGTGTCCATAATTTTACATAAAACTTAGTTTTAAAACATAGTGTACACTAAAAGCAGCATGTAGTAACTTTAAATTTTTAAATTACAATAATGTACAACCTAAAACATTAACAATGGCTGAAGGACCTTTAAGTACTCTATGGGTCTGCACGGTGACGAGCAGATAACATCTGTCGCAGGAGCCAGCCCTGCCGTTCAACCTCCTCCTTGATTTTTTGATTTGAAGCCAGCAAATCCTCCAGGGTTGGGCCTTCTAGACACAAAATAAAGAAACCTGCATCAATACGCAAAGGGATGGTTTGAAAGGTATCATACACATTATATTATACTTACGGGCCAAATCCTCATCAACTTCATTAAAATCGGAGTTCACACACACAATTGCCCTTTGGGAACAGACAGATGCAGCTAGGCCTATGTGACAATGGAAAGGCGCAAATTGTTTACTTTCACAACAAAAACATGTGTTAGGGCCACGTCACACACAAAGATATCTGTGCAGATATTGTTCACACATCTCTTGTTGAAGTGAAATCATGGACACATTGTACCATTTGTATTCATCAACAAAATGGAACAATGTGTCCATGATTTCACTGCAACCAGACATCTGCAAACAATATCTGCACAAATATATGTGTGTGTGACGTGGCCCTTAAACACATGTCAACACTCCTAAAAATACATAGATAATGGGCCCTTACCTGAAGATGGCACACCAACCCCAATATGAGGTGATTGTGGGGACAATTGGGCACGCACTGAAGAGCCAGAGCTGGGCAAGTTGGGGCTGTGGGTGGCAACAGCAGGTGGTGTGTCTTCTTCAGTCACTACACAGAGTGGGATGTTTGATGGCTCAGACTGGACTGAACCTTCAGCTTCATCCACGAAGCTGAATGTCCTGGTGGGCTTGATGATGGATTGGCCTCTTCATGACCCTCACCTTCATCACCAGATGGTGACAGTGATGGTGTGGATTCTCTTGCAGGAGGCACCTCGGGAGACGCAGTTGGAGATCGTGCTGCTTCTCTCCTTTGTCCTGTAAAATGTTTGAACAAGGTTACATATTAGAAATACAATAGTAATGTCATGAGACAAAGGTTTTATAACCTTTGGTTTAAATTTGGTGATTTTGAGGACATTGCACAACTAACTGCTGATGTCCCATTTTTAATACATCCATACACCATCTGGAATGCTTCTTTAACAGAAACTGAGCAGGGCCACAAAATTAAAATTAGTTATGTACACAATGTGTCATGGCTATGCAGTTTAAGCATCCGTCTTTCCAGGTAATAAATGTTAAAGCCAAAATCGAGAAATTAAAACAGAGGACGCCAATACAACAAGCCTATGTCAGGGCTTTAAAAAACATGTCACATACATTCAATAACCAATTACTCCACAGAGTAATTTCCTTATTGCCAGAATAATGATCACATTAATTGAAAAGATTATAAAATATGTTGACAGTGGTGTTTGGCGCTTCCAAAAGGGTTGCATATTGGTCATCCAATGTGTCCCCCCCTGCTTAGCACACATCCCAACTTAGCATCATCATAATCCACGTAATAAATGAAAACATAGAGGGCACACTTGGATGTGTTTGATGTGTAGATGAGGATGTTTGTCATCCCCATTTATTTTGGGTGGGGGTGGAACATTCTTTAGGTCATATCCACATATAGCTTACCACGACGTCTTTGCAGCCGCTGACGGATGCTGCAAATTCTGTCCGGGGTTATAAAACGCAAATCCGCTATTTTTTTTCTTATCTGTTTTGGTGTGCGCTGAACACCATCCTGCGCTGGAGTAGCTGTTGCACACGCTCAAGCACGGCATGCTTATGTAGGAGCGGGTGTTCATGGTGCATATTGCACCAATAATCTCTCCTGTTCAACACAGAAATCAATAACATGATTTCGCCGTCCCCCATGCTGGTGAACGCTGGACAGCAGCCATTTCTCCGCTGGGGCACAACAGGAAGCAGAAGCTAGAGGCGGGAACTTGTAGTAACGTCATGACGTCATCACGCAAGCTACAAACCAAAGTACGCAGGAGCGTACGCATAACAATCACACACTGTCGTCCGCAACAGGGAGCGACACGTTGCATTCCTGGAGCGGACGAGAGTCTGTGATTTGTGTGCGCCCATCTGCCTGTGCACAGATAACATATGGTAGTGAATGGGTGCGCACGGTCATTGCACTGTGAAGCGCATCACCGTATGCTCCCATTATGAAGACAATAATAGCTTGCGGCGGCTGCGATCACAAGCGGATCACATCTTCAGAACGCTGCGGAGCGGTCCGCAAATGAGAAACCAGACTAACAATGGGAGTGCCTTCATAAGCTTCCATTTAAGGAACATGACGCACACATCAGATTTGTGCGTAACACAATGGCATTTCAAATGCGCACATACAAAAATAACAAAGCAGGGAGGAAATTAGATGATAAATTCTAATATTCAATGAGTGAACATGGTTCTAACAAATACAAAACTGAGAATGAGACGCGAAAAAGTGAAAAAACAACAACTACGATGAAAATGGCGCCTTTACGATCACATACAAACAGCCAATAGGAACACTATTGCATCAACAAATCAACGCAGACGAGGCGTGTCGATAAAATTAAAAGTCACGCCTATTCTCAGTGGCTGGGAACTAGAAAATATCGTTTAAACAATGTCACACACAACGATCCGCTACTTTGAGCGATGTTGCTTTGAACGATGAACGACGGATTTTAGGTCCAGATCACAAATCTGCGATGAGCGACCACACGATATTTAATCAAGAAATCGATCGTTTACACGCAGCGACGCACAGACGATATCGCTTAAGCGATCAAAAAAGCAGATCGCTTAAGCGAGATCGCTCATAAGATTGATGCGTGTGACGTGGCCTTAAGACCAAATGGAGCCACAGTATTGAGTCTGTAGATCCACTTGCTCTCAGTCTGTCCCAGGACTTTGCTCAAATTTCCACCTCTTTGGCCAAGTGATATCCTATCAATGCCCACAATCTTCAATAAACTCGAATTGCTCCGATGTTTATGGTAAAAATGTCTCGGTATTGTCTTAAGAGTGGAGAGATTTTCAGTTCCTGCTCCCTTTTCTATGTCGAGAACATGTTCCCTTGCACGAACACGTAACTCGCGGGTGGTCATACCTATATAAATTTTGTTGCAAGGGCATTTGGCCAGATAGATAACCCCTTTTGTGGAACAAGTAATATGTTGTCTTATTTCATATGTCCTGGAATTGTCGAAGTTATGAAATGTCTTACTCTTTACCATGTTTGCGCATGCTTTGCAGCCCATACATGGAAAAAAGCCCTTGATATCCAACCAATTGCCCTCACTCATTGAGTTTCTCACAAAATGGCTACGAACCAAGGTATCTTTCAGGTTAGGTGATCTCCTCGCTGTTACCATTGGTTTTGGAGAAATGCAGTGTTTAAGGATTGAGTCATTCAATAGGATGCTCCAATGCTTATTTACAATTTCCAGAAATCCCTTCCACTGTTTATGGTATGTGGTTATCAATCTGGGAAAACCAGATTGATCCTCATTATTCTTATTCTTCATACCACATAGAAGTTCCATCCGATTGCACTTTTCTGCCTTGGAGTATCCTTGTTTCATAGTTTTTTTTACTTACTGAATTGCATATGGAATAAACTTGTTGTCAAGTGTCCTAAAATAAAAATTGTGAATTGTTTACATCCGCCTTTGTGTCTTTCGGGACTTTTTTGATTCTCTGGAAGCTACAATTGCATATATTCCATTTGCCCAATCCCATGTATATATTGTCATGTCTTAGGTTAAATTCACACTAGTAACAAAAATAGTGAGCCAAGCACACAGTGAACAAGTCTGTAGGACAGTGTTCACACCACCTAGAAGCTGAAGCAGCTTATGTTACTTTTTTTGCAAGAAAAGTATCAACCAAATGCCTGGCTTTTTTACATTTTTTTTTATCAGCACTTGCTTCTTACTTTATTTAATACAGCAGAGTATTTTTACGTTTGATGAACTATTTTTTCTGTATTACGTGGTGTGAACACTGTCCTACAGAGTTGCTCACTGTGTGCTTGGCTCACTATTTTGTTTCTAATTTGTTTCTTGTGTCTGCAAGAAAAGGAGCCTCCTGCCCTGTGAGCCTAGCACGTAAAAAGCTGTCTCCTGCAGCGTGTCCATGTCAGACATGTTCCTGTCTGAGGGTGCGTGCACACAATCAGTATACGCAGCGTTTTGGACGCAGCGTCTCTGCAATGAGCGGGTTGCCGGGAGTCCGCGCCTCTGCAGCATATTCATTTCATGCTGCGGAGTCGGAAGCGGCTCCCATCGGGTGACTGCAGGGAGAAGCCGCCCCGCACCTGCCGCACACGGTGAGTACAGGGCGGCTGCGGTCTCTCTGCGGCCACCCGCGGCTTCACTCAGGTTCGGAGAAACTGCGTCCAATACACAGCTCCTCCGGACCGTGTGCACGCACCCTGAATCCTGTCTTAGGGTGTGTGCCCACATGAAGGTTTTGCTGCGTTTGAGATCAGGTTTTGCCTTGGTTTTATGTAAATCTATGCTAATCTAAGGCCCCTTTCACATCTCTGCGTCAGCTGCGTTTTGCTTCATTTGCGTTTTTTCCGCGTTTTTACCGCAAAAACGCATGAAAACGCATGCGTTTTTGTCCCCATTGATTTTAATGGGAACGCATGGAAAACACAAGCGAAAACGCATGTCAAAATGCATGTGCGTTTGCAAAAACGCACAACGCATGCGTTTTTGCAAACGCAGCTCAAAACGTTGTTTGCCACGTTTTGAGCTGCGCTTGCAAAAACGCATGCGTTGTGCGTTTTTGCAAACGCACATGCATTTTGACATGCGTTTTCGCTTGTGTTTTCCATGCGTTCCCATTAAAATCAATGGGGACAAAAACGCATGCGTTTTCATGCGTTTTTGCGGTAAAAACGCGGAAAAACGCAAATGAAGCAAAACGCAGCTGACGCAGAGATGTGAAAGGGGCCTAATACTGAGTTTTTGGTTTCCAGCAAAACCTATGTTATTAGGGAAAAGCTTTTACACACATTGGTTTTTGTTCTCTGGAGACAGTGTAAACACCAAAGGATTTGCTGCTTTTTTGTTTTCCAGCAAAACCTATGATTCTAGGATTAGCTGTCCCAACACATTGGTTTTTGTTTGGTGATGAAAGTGGAAATACCTCAGGTTTTGCTGTGTTTTAGGCCGGGCTTCACACCACGGTAAGATCCAGTCCGCTGCGGTCCTGACCTGTCAGCGGCTGCAGCTGCGTGCGCTGCACACCGGACCGGAGGGCATAACAGCCCCCCAGTCCTGTGTGCTGATCCAGTCCGCAGCTGTCAGGGTCCTCCCGGACAGCCCCGGTCCGGATCGTGCCGCAGTGTGAAGCCGGCCTCATGGTGGGTTTACACACACCAATCATTGTATCCAATCTCTGAACCAATCTCTGGTTGCAGTGAAATCATGGACAGATTGCTCCATGTTGTACACAGCCACAAAATGGAACTATGTGTCCATGATTTCACTGCAACCAGAGATTGGTTCAGAGATTGGATACAATGATTGGTGTGTGTAAACCCACCATCAGAAAGAATGAGCATGTCAATTCTTTGCTGAACTTTTTCTAAAGTGGAAACACCTGTGGTATTTCCATTTTCTGTAGAGAAAAAAAAAGAGTGTGTGTGCGAAAGCTTTTCCCTGCACACATAGGTTTTGATGGAAACCAAAAACTCAGGATTAGATTCGCATAGATTTACATAAAACCAAGGCAAAACCTGATCTCAAACGCAGCAAAACCTTCCTGTGTGCACATACCTTTATAGGTACTATACATCTGATAAGATTTTTAAATACATCAGTTAGGGACTGCTCTGACACGGGTTACCTTGATGCATTGGTAGAGCAGCTTACGTTACTTTTTTTGCAAAAAACATACCAACCAAATACCTGGCTTTTTAAAAAAATTTTTATCAGCATTTGCTTCTTACTTTATTTAATACAGCAGAGTATTTTTTATGTTTCATTCACTATTTTTTCTGTTTAAGTTCACACTAGTGTTCGTGTCTGCATACGTCTGACATACAGACGCAAACACAGTGCCAAACGCTGCCATACTGATGTGAACGCAGCAGAGATTCTCCGCATGTGTTCACATAGAATGGTGCCCGGCCACCTAATCAGCGGTCTCAGTGGCGGCTGGGAGATCAGGGAAGAGATTTCAATGTGATCCTCAGCGTTCTCCTGCGCTGTCATGCGGAGGACACTGCGGATCCACTGACTTTCATTCATTCTTAGTGCGCTTGTGGATGCTTGCTGATAAAACAAGCCCCCGCAAACACACAAAAAATGCATCATGTTGCGTTCAGAGGGCGCACAAATTATGCACATCCGAACTCAACTGCAACGGAACGCAGCCAAACGCAAGTACTATGTGTTCCCATGTTAAACATAGGAATGCAGTGGCATTTGTTTGGCTGCGTTCGGTTACGCTGCGTTCACAACACAAATGTGAACCCAGCCTTATTGTTCTGTTTGTTTGAAGAAAGATTCAGCCACTGATACCAAGAATATTCTGAGGAGACTTAATGCAGGGAGATTGCAGGAATTAAGAAACCAAGGGATTTTAGGGATTTTGTAATAATAAACGGGCAATCTGCTGAGGCCACTGTGTTAACCTCTTATGTTACAGTTTAACAACAAAATGACACATATAAAATAAGGTAAAGAATATTTATACCGTGTTAGCCAGTAGATAGAGAATCTGTGTCATTACCAGCCTGAAGAAGGGAACTTAGTGTCCCGATAGCTTGGTATGTTTACCATCTTTTCAGTTAGCCATGAAAAGGTATCAACCACTGAGGACTCTCAGATTGCAATACATATAAAATAGCAAAATAAATAAAGGTTTACCCCATCAGATGACACAACTGTTCTTCTAAAAATAAAAGATGAACTGATGATTACGTGCGCACCCAGAGACAAAGTGAAAAACGTTCTCGTAAATGATACTTGAGACAAGATAGAGATGGGTACATGGATAATATTTGTTGGATCCTATAGGGACCTAATGACTTCTGTTCTCCTTCTCATTAACTGTGCCGGCAAAAGGATTTCCTTGCAGATTTGTGAAAAATCTGCAAACAAAAATGCTTTAAAAAAAACACACACAAAAAAAAAAAAAATGCAACGTGGGCACACAGCCTTATTGTTTTCTTGAATCTCTACAGATAACTGTTATATGAAATTCAAAGAAACTACCAATCAGTGTCTTCATAGGGGCAGCAGTTGAGGCTCCCAAGCCATGTGACAGTTGATACACAGAGACTTTTAATGACAAAAATGTAAAGAATAGTGTTGATAAATGTAGCAGAGGTAAGTTTGTCACTAAAACCACAATGCAGGGGCGGACTGGGCCAGGTTGCAGGGAGGCATTTGCCCCCCAGGCCGGTGAATTCAGGGCCGCCGTTAGGGCCACACCGAGGCTGTGTGTTCTCGGGTGAGTCACAATGCACAAAAAATACAGCACCAGCTCTGATACATCCTACTATATAATTGTCTAATCACGTCTTTCTGTCTGTAACGGAAATCCTCCGTGACAGGAGGAGCGGTGACAGGAGGAGAGATGGAGGAGTGGTGACAGGAGGAGCGATGGACGAGTGGTGACAGGAGGAGAGATGAAGGAGGCGGGATAGGAGGAGTGGTGACAAGATGAGTGATGGACAAGCAATGACAGGAGGAGAGACGGAGGAGCAGTGACAGGAGGAGCGGTGACAGGAGGAGAGACGGAGGAGAGGTGACAGGAGGAGCGATGGACATGCAGTGACAGGAGAAGAGACGGAGGAGCGGTGACAAGAGGAGAGACGGAGGAGCGGTGAGAGGAGGAGAGACGGAGGAGCAGTGACAGGAGGAGAGATGGAGGAGAGGTGACAGGAGGAGAGACAGAGGAGCGGTGACAGGAGGAGCGATGACAAGGGGAGAGATGGAGGAGCGGGGACAGGAGAAGCGGTAACAGGAGGAGAGGTGACAGGAGGAGCGGTGTAGTTCACTCACGTTGACTGAACAAGTTCTGTCATTCACAGTATGTAAACTCCATATATATTCTAGAATACCCGATGCGTTAGAATTGGGCCACCATCTAGTGTATAATAGTTATGAGTGTAAAAAAAAAAAGGAAAAACAGCACAAAAATATTGAAAAAAGTGGACTTTTTTGCCTAATGACTGTAGCCACGCATTGGTTCTTGGTTCTGCTCTCTTATCTCTGGTAAGCTCAGTTCTGTTTCCTTATCTCTGTAGTAAAGTCCGTTGTGTTCCCATATCTCTATAGTAAGCTCGGTTCTGTTCCCATATCTCTGTAGTAAGCTCAGTTCTGTTCCCATATCTCTGCAGTAAGCTCAGTTCTGTTCCCATATCTCTGTAGTAAGCTCGGTTCTGTTCCCATATCTCTGTAGTAAGCTCGGTTCTGTTCCCATATCTCTGTAGTGAGCTCGGTTCTGTTCCTTTATCTCTGTAGTAAGCTCAGTTCTGCTCTCTTATCTCTGTAGTAAGCTCAGTTCTGCTCTCTTATCTCTGTAGTAAGCTCAGTTCTGCTCTCTTATCTCTGTAGTAAGCTTGGTTCTGTTCCCATATCTCTGTAGTAAGCTCGGTTCTGTTCTCTTATCTCTGTAGTAAGCTCAGTTCTGTTCCCATATCTCTGTAGTAAGCTTAGTTCCGCTCTCTTATCTCTGTAGTAAGCTCAGTTCTGCTCTCTTATCTCTGTAGTAAGCTCGGTTCTGTTCTATTATCTCTGAAGTAAGCTCGGTTCTGTTCCCATATCTCTGTAGTAAGCTTGGTTCTGTTCCATATCTCTGTAGTAAGCTCGGTTCTGCTCTCTTATCTCTGTAGTAAGCTCAGTTCTGCTCTCTTATCTCTGTAGTAATCTCAGTTCTGCTCTCTTATCTCTGTAGTAAGCTCAGTTCTGCTCTCTTATCTCTGTAGTAAGCTCAGTTCTGCTCCCTTATCTCTGTAGTAAGCTCGGTTCTGTTCTCTTATCTCTGTAGTAAGCTTAGTTATGTTCTATTATCTCTGTAGTAAGCTCGGCTCTGCTCCCTTATCTCTGTAGTAAACTCGGTTCTGTTCCCATATCTATGTAGTAAGCTCGGTTCTGCTCTCTTATCTCTGTAGTAAGCTCAGTTCTGCTCTCTTATCTCTGTAGTAAGCTCGGTTCTGTTCTATTATCTCTGTAGTAAGCTCGGTTCTGCTCTCTTATCTCTGCAATAAGCTCGGTTCTGCTCCATTATCTCTGTAGTGAGCTCGGTTCTGCTCCCTTATCTCTGTAGTAAGCTCAGCTCTGCTCTCTTATCTCTGTAGTAAGCTCGGTTCTGTTCCCTTATCTCTGTAGTAAGCTCAGTTCTGCTCTCTTATCTCTGTAGTAAGCTCGTTTCTGTTTTCTTATCTCTGTAGTGAGCTCGGTTCTGCTCTCTTATCTTTTTAGTAAGCTCGGTTCTGTTCCCTTATCTCTGTAGTAAGCTCAGTTCTGCTCTCTTATCTCTGTAATAAGCTCGGTTCTGCTCACTTATCTCTGTAGTAAGCTCGGTTCTGTTCCCTTATCTCTGTAGTAAGCTCAGTTCTGCTTTCTTATCTCTGTAATAAGCTCAATTCTGCTCTCTTATCTCTGTAGTGAGCTCGGTTCTGTTCTCTTATCTCTGTAGTAAGCTTAGTTATGTTCTCTTATCTCTGTAGTAAGCTCGGCTCTGCTCCCTTATCTCTGTAGTAAGCTCGGTTCTGTTCCCATATCTCTGTAGTAAGCTCGTTTCTGCTCTCTTATCTCTGTAGTAAGCTCGGTTCTGTTCTATTATCTCTGTAGTAAGCTCAGTTCTGCTCTCTTATCTCTGTAGTGAGCTCGGTTCTGTTCTCTTATCTCTGTAATAAGCTCGGTTCTGTTCTCTTATCTCTGTAGTAAGTTCGGTTCTGCTCCCTTATCTCTGTAGTAAGCTGGGTTCTGTTCTCTTATCTCTGTAGTAAGCTTAGTTATGTTCTCTTATCTCTGTAGTAAGCTCGGCTCTGCTCCCTTATCTCTGTAGTAAGCTCGGTTCTGTTCCCATATCTCTGTAGTAAGCTCGGTTCTGCTCTCTTATCTCTGTAGTAAGCTCAGTTCTGCTCTCTTATCTCTGTAGTAAGCTCGGTTCTGTTCTATTATCTCTGTAGTAAGCTCAGTTCTGCTCTCTTATCTCTGTAGTGAGCTCGGTTCTGTTCTCTTATCTCTGTAATAAGCTCGGTTCTGTTCTCTTATCTCTGTAGTAAGTTCGGTTCTGCTCCCTTATCTCTGTAGTAAGCTGGGTTCTGTTCTCTTATCTCTGTAGTAAGCTTAGTTATATTCTCTTATCTCTATAGTAAGTTCGGTTCTGCTCTCATATCTCTGTAGTAAGCTTGGTTCTGTTCCCTTATCTTTGTAGTAAGCTCGGTTCTGCTCCCTTATCTCTGTAGTAAGCTCGGTTCTGCTCCCTTATCTCTGTAGTAAGCTCGGTTCTGCTCTCTTATCTCTGTAGTAAGCTCGGTTCTGCTCTCTTATCTCTGTAGTAAGCTCGGTTCTGTTCCCATATCTCTGTAGTAAGCTCGGTTCTGCTCTCTTATCTCTGTAATAAGCTTGGTTCTGCTCCCTTATTTCTGTAATAAGCTCAGTTCTGCTCTCTTATCTCTGTAGTAAGCTTAGTTCTGTTCCCATATCTCTGTAGTAAGCTCAGTTCTGCTCTCTAATCTCTGTAGTAAGCTCGGTTCTGCTTTCTTATCTCTGTAGTAAGCTTAGTTCTGTATCCTTATCTCTGTAGTAAGCTCGGTTCTGCTCCCTTATCTCTGTTGTAAGCTCGGTTCTGTTCCCTTATCTCTGTAGTAAGCTCGGTTCTGTTCCCATATCTCTGCAGTAAGCTCAGTTCTGCTCTCTTATCTACTATATGTATCAGCCTGCTTTTAAATCCTTTTACCTCTGCTGCTATAATGTAGCGGCCAGTGATAAACTGGCCAAAGTTGGGCTGCCGCTGCAACTCGCGGGCCACTACCTTGTGATTGCCCCCCAGGCTGAAAAGTGCCAGTCAGCCCCTGAATGTCAGTGATTTTTGTTGTTTGCAACAAACAAACAAACCTCAGGGCCGCTTTACACAAACCAACTTATTAGTGATGAGCGAGCATGCTCGCCACTACTCGGTACTCGCACGAGTATCACTGTACTCGGTCTACTCGGCGAGCACCGAGTAATCTTGCGATACTCGTGCTGTGCTCGTGGTCATCATCTCTGCATGTTGGCGCTCTTTTGAGAGCCAGCCCACGTGCAGGGATTGGCTGGCAGACCACTGCAATTCCACAGCCCTGTTAGTTGTGGCATTGCAGTGATTGGCCGGCCTGCACAGCGTGACCGAGCCTTTATAAGACCCGGCCGCGCTGTGCTCTGCACACAGGCATCCAGACAGTGAGTGTAGGGACAGTGTCTGCTGCTGCTTAGGGACATATTTGCGGCCCTCATAGGTAGATCCGGAGCAGGGCTGCAAACTGCTGCTGAGCTGACCACAACAATCCTTCTCAGGACTAATCTCGGAGGATATAGGCAGGGTGATCCAGATCGGAGTCCAAGCTTTTCTGTGACCATTACAGTCACCAGACTGTTGTACGTACTACTTGATCAGGTTAGCATAGGGACTAAAATTCTCATCTCTGTGACCATTAGAGTCACCAGACTGGTGTACGTACTACCTTGATACAGGTTAGGGACTAAAATCCTAATCTGTGACCATTAGAATCACCAGACTGGTGTATGTACTACCTTGATACAGGTTAGGGACTAAAATCCTACATCTCTGTGACCATTAGAATCACCAGACTGGTGTACGTACTACCTTGATACAGGTTGGGGACTAAAATCCATCATCTCCTGTGACCATTAGAGTCACCAGACTGGTGTACGTATACCTTGATACAGGTTAGGGACTAAAATCCTATCTCCTGTGACCATTGCATTCACCAGACTGGTGTACGTCATACCTTGATACAGGTTAGGGCCTAAAATCCTAATCTCCTGTGACCATTGCATTCAACAGACTGGTGTACGTTCATACCTTGATACAGGTTAGGGACTAAAATCCTTATCTCCTGTGATCTGAGCAGTCACCATACTGGTGTACGTCATACCTTGATACAGGTTAGGGACTAAAATCCTAATCTGTGCATTGAAGTCACCAGACTGGTGTACTAATACCTTGTTACAGTTAGGTAAATCTAATCTCCTGTGATCTGACATCACTAGACTGGTGTAACTTTACCTTGATACAGGTTAGGGCTAAAATCCTAATCTCCTGTGATCTGACAGTCACAACTGGGTACATACCTTGATACAGGTTAGGGACTAAAATCCTAATCTCCTGTGATCTGAACAGTCACCAGACTGGTGTACTAATACCTTGATACAGGTTAGAGACCTAAAATCCTAATCTCCTGTGATCTGAACAGTCACCAGACTGGTGTACGTCATACCTTGATACAGGTTAGGGACTAAAATCCTACTCTCCTGTGACCATTGCATTCACCAGACTGGTGTACGACATACCTTGATACAGGTTAGGGACTAAAATCCTAATCTCCTGTGATTTGAATAGTCACCAGACTGGTGTACGTCATACCTTGATAGAGGTTAGGCCTAAAATCCTAATCTCCTGTGATCTGAGCAGTCACCAGACTGGTGTACTAATACCTTGATACAGGTTAGGGCTAAAATCCTAATCTCCTGTGATCTGAGCAGTCACCAGACTGGTGTACGTCATACCTTGATACAGGTTAGGACTAAAATCCTAATCTCCTGTGATTTGAACAGTCACCAGACTGGTGTACTTATACCTTGATAGAGGTTAAGGCCTAAAATCCTAATCTCCTGTGATCTGAGCAGTCACCAGACTGGTGTACTTAATACCTTGATACAGGTTAGGGCCTAAAATCCTAATCTCCTGTGATCTGAGCAGTCACCAGACTGGTGTACGTCATACCTTGATACAGGTTAGGGACTAAAATCCTAATCTGTGACCATTAGAGTCACCAGACTGGTGTACGTACTACCTTGATACAGGTTAGGGACTAAAATCCTAATCTGTGACCATTAGAATCACCAGACTGGTGTCGCTGTATACAAGCAAAATGCGCAAGGGCGTTGGCAAGGAACAAGGAAGTGAAAGTGATGGTGGTGCAGGCAGAGGCCGGAGGTCGTGTTCAAGCACTAATTTCGTAACAAGAAAGGGGCACATCTACTCACTCACACGTCCTGTCCCAAATTCTTGGGGCCCGCTGCAGTACACCGCTCTTGAACCAACACCAGTGTCAACAGGTTGTTACTTGGATAGCGGATAATGCTTCAAGTCAGATTGGCACCTCCACAAACACCCTGTCTTCCACACGGTCAAGTGTCAGTAGCCGTGATACTGCACCCACATTTTCCAACCTGATCCTCCTTCCTACCACCAGGCGAGTACACGTCCACGGACATTACTGATCCCACACTTGGACACTCAGAAGTCCAGAAGTGTGTACCCATGGGTGAGTGGAGGTACATGGCAAATTCCCATAACAAAATTTAAATTCAGTTGTCATTTGTTGGTGGTGTGTTGAAGTCTGGCCCAATCCAACCCTTGTTCATCTTGATCAGAGTCAGCCTGTCAGCATTTTCAATTGACACGCAGGTGCGTTTATCAGTAATGATTCCACCTGCGGCTCTGAAAACACGCTCTGACAAAACGTTAGCGGCAGGGCAGGCCAGGACTTCCAAGCCGTAGAGAGCCAATTCATGGCACGTGTCCAGCTTGGAGACACAATAATTGTAAGGCAAAGAGGAATCTAGCAGTACAGTTGTTTGATCTGCAAGGTACTCCTTCAGCATCTGGCCAAACTTAGCATTTCTTGTGGCACTACCCCGCACCTCAGAGGCTGTGGTACTTGAGGGGCTGAGAAAACTGTCCCACATCGTAAAGACTGTTCTTTACCTCTGGCGGATTGGACTTGTGCCTCTCTCGGCCGTACGCCTTGGTTGTCCACCGATTCCTGACCTATGCCGGTAGCGTTTTGTGAGGGTAATGATTTGCCTACTTCCGTGACTATGGCCTTCTGGACATATTGCATTTTGGCTGACCTCTCCGCCTCAGAAATGAGAGACATAAAGTTCTCCTTGTAGCGTGGGTCTAACAATGTTGCCAACCAGTACTGATTGTCGGCCAAGATGTTGTGAACGTGAGGGTCACAAGCCAGGCAGCTAACCATAAAGTCAGTCATGTGCGCCAGACTCTCAACAGTCATCACTTCAGTATCCAGACCAACACGATGACTGAACATGCTGTCCTCCTCCTCCTCCTCCTCATCTCCACTGTCCTCTGGCCAGCCACGCTGAATCGAGGGTATGAGTGGTGTGCATGTCATATCCTCAATTTGGCCAGAGAGTTGCTCCATGTCTTCATCCTCCTCCTCCTCGTCATAGTCCTCCACTGCACATTGTGATGAGATGAGGCTGGGCTGTGTGTTTTCACACACACCCACTACTGTTTCTTGCTCCAAGTCATCTCGCTCGGCCTGCAATGCATCCTCTTTGTTTTTCAGCAGAGACCGTTTTAGAAGGCAGAGTAGTGGTATGGTGATGCTAATAATGGCGTCATCGCCGCTCGCCATCTTGGTGGAGTCCTCAAAGTTTTGGAGGACGGTACATAGGTCTGACATCCATCTCCACTCCTCAGGTGTTATGTGTGGAGTTTGATCCATTTCCCGACGGCTTAGGTGATGGAGGTAGTCCACAACTGCCCTCTTCTGCTCGCATATCCTGACCAACATGTGCAGAGTTGAATTCCAACGCGTGGGGACATCACACCCAGTCTGTGGGCCGGAAGACGCAAACGGCGCTGAAAGCCGGCAAGGCCGGCTGAAGCAGCAGGTGACTTGCGAAAATGTGCAGACAGACGGCGAACTTTTACCAGCTGTTCAGACAGCTCTGGGTATGACCTTTAGAAACCTCTGAACCACCAGGTTGAGCACATGGCCCACGCATGGAACATGCGTCAGCTGGCCTCGCCTCAAAGCTGCCACCAGGTTCTGGACATTGTCACACACGACCTTTCCTGGCTTTAGGTTCAGAGGTGTGAGCCAGTGATCTGCCTGCTGTTTCAGAGCTGTCCACACCTCTTCTGCATTGTGGGGTTTGTCACCTATGCAGACTAGCTTCAGCACAGCCTGTTGCCGCTTCGCGGAGGCAGTGCTGCAGTGCTTCCAGCTTGGGACTGGTGTGGAGGGTACAGTGGATGAGGATGATGAGGAGGAGGATGAAGAGCATGACATTCCGGAGCTGTAGAGTGTCGGTCAAACCCTGACAGAGGTAGGGCCTGCTATCCTTGCTGTGGGAAGGACGTGTTTCGTCCCTCGCTCAGACTGTGTCCCAGCCTCCACAATATTAACCCAGTGTTTTGTCAAGGAGATGTAGCCACCTTGCCCACAAGCACTTCTCCACGTGTCTGTGGTTTGGTGGACTTTGACTGAAACAGCGTTGTTCAGGGCACGTGTGATGCTTTTGGACACGTGGTTATGCAATGCAGGGACGGCTCATCTGGAGAAATAGTGGCGGCTGGGGACCGAGTAACGTGAGACAGCAGCCACCATCAGGTCGCGGAATGCTTCCGTCTCCACCAGCCGGAAAGGCAACATTTCTACCGCTATGAGTCGCGAAATGTGATAATTCAGGACTGTGGCATGTGGGGCGTTGGCAGCGTATTGGCACCTGCGTTCAAAGGTTTGCTGAATGGATAATTGAACGCTGCGCTGGGACAAGGACGTGCTTGATGGTGGGGTTATTTGTGCGTGCGCAACTTCAGGTGCAGGGCCGGAGGCTTGTTCACGGCCAGCATGTCCAGGGGATTGGCTCGCACGCACAACATGCAAAGACGTAGCAGTGACATCAGCAAGCACCGCTCTTCGAATCTGTTGTACTTCCCACAAAGTCGGGTGCTTGGCTGACATGTGCCTCATTATGCTGGTGGTGGTCAGGCTGCTAGTTTTCGTACCCCTGCTGATACTGGCATGGCAGGTGTTGCAAATGGCCTTTTTAGAGTCATCTGGAGCCAACTTAAAAAACTGCCAGACTCGGGCACACCTCACATTTGCACAGGCACCTTGTGTCGTGTTGTTGTTCCGGGGAACGGTTGCTGCCGTCTGCCTGCGGACCCGACCCTGCTTCGTACTGCCTGTTGGGATGCTAAGCCTCCCTCCCCCTGTGCACTGCTGTCCTCGCTCTGCATATCCTCCTGCCAGGTTGGGTCAGTTACTGGATCATCCACCACGTCGTCTTCCTCTTCCTTGGCTAATCGCTGGACTGCTCCTCCTTCTCCTCTGTGCCACCATGATGACCGTTACAATAGTTATGCAGGCAATGGAATAAAGCGATGTTTGGGTGAGCGCTGGGATCCCAGCGCTCACCCAAACATCGCTTTATTCCATTGCTTGCATATCTATCTCCCTTCGGAGAGAGCGGTGGAGGAACTCCGGAGGAGAAGACAAACCTAACAGAGGAGAGGAAAACACGTGAGGGATCACGTGCAATTACACAGGCGGACACCGAGGAAAAAGGGAAAGAAATCCACACCTCATAGAGAGAGACCCCGTGCACTCACTACGTGAGCCCCCCTGTTGTGCAGACAGCACAACAGGAAAAGGTGAGCGTAACGGTGACTTAACGGAGGGTGGACATAGAACATAAAGCAGCATGGCGCAACCAATTTCCATATCTCATTACGTTACAATAGTTAGGCTGTTGTTTCAGGTATACCCCCAGTGGTAAATTTTTACGCCCATTCTTTTTGAATGGCCATTACAACGACAGGATACCCGCTCCTTTTCAATGGGAAAAATGTTTTGAGGCCCTCATGCACGTCTCTATCCAGGGACAATGTGGAGCCTCCCCATTTTTGGCTGCCCTGCCAAAGGGCTATACTACAATACACCCACTTGAGGGTTACAGGCCCTGCTACATGTCTGTATGCATGGGTCATTGTTGAACCTCCCAATTTTTGGCTGCCCTGGCCAAAGGGCTATACTACAATACACCACTTGAGGGTTACAGGCCCTACTACATGTCTGTATGCATGGGTCATTGTTGAACCTCCCAATTTTGGCTGCCCTGGCCAAAGGGCTATACTACAATACACCCACTTGAGGGTTACAGGCCCTACTACATGTCTGTATCCATGGGTCATTGTTGAACCTCCCAATTTTTGGCTGCCCTGGCCAAAGGGCTATACTACAATACACCCACTTGAGGGTTACAGGCCCTACTGCATGTCTGTATGCATGGGTCATTGTTGAACCTCCCAATTTGTGGCTGCCCTGGCCAAAGGGCTATACTACAATACACCCACTTGAGGTTTACAGGCCCTCCTGCATGACAATGAGTGAGAAATGCTTCCAGGGGTCTTCCCCATGGTGTTGCCATGTCATTTGAGCACTCTTCTGAGACTTTTGTGACATTTTTAGGGTTTTTCCATGCTGCCGGCAGTCATTTAATAAAAATACTCGTGTCTCCCATAGGATAAACATTGGGCTCGGTACTCGGGCCGAGTACATGAGTATCTCGGGATGCTCGGCCCGAGCTTCGAGCACCCAGCATTTTAGTACTTGCTCATCACTACAACTTATCTGTCCAACTTCTGACCAACTTACTGGTTGCAGTGAAATCATGGACACATTGCTCCATTTTGTGACTGTGTACAAATGGAACAATGTGTCCATGATTTCACTGCAACCAGTAAGTTGTTCAGAAGTTGGACAGATAAGTTGGTGTGTGTAAAGTTGCCATAAATACTTGCTGCAATATTAAAAATGGACAGCACTCAGATGTTTGTGGTCAGTGATTATTCACGGACCAACAGACATTTACAGCTGATTTTGATCCATTACTCGGATGAAAAATGGACATTTCCCTGATTTGTTTAGCAGATAATGGTCCATAAAAGAATGGACATGTAAACAGCCCAATCTATTATATAATTGCCGTAGCGACTTCCGTCGCACACGGCGCTACTTCCGTGGCTTTGTTCGTGGCTTTATTCGCGGATTTGTTCGCGGCACACGACTCACTCGACGACCGACGAGAGCCGAGACCCGTGGCCGAAAATAGAACCAAGGGCCCGGCTATACTTTGCTCGAAACACCGCTATGTATCTCTATGGGAAGTGAGGCGCTATGCTGATTGGTCGGCGCAGCACACAGCGACCAATCAGCATAGCGCCTCACTTAAGCGGGAAATTTGAAACTCAAAGTCTTCCATTATATCTCTATGGGAAGTCAGGCGCTATTCTGATTGGTCGCCGGCAGCACACAGCGACCAATCAGAATAGCGCCTCACTTCCCATAGAGATATAATGGACGGCTTTTCGTCCATTATATCTCTATGGGAAGTGAGGCGCTATTCTGATTGGTCGCTGTGTGCTGCCGGCGACCAATCAGAATAGCGCCTCACTTTCAGCGGTAAATGTGAAACTCAAAGTCGTCCATTATATCTCTATGGGAAGTGAGGGGCTATTCTGATTGGTCGCTGTGTGCTGCCAGTGACCAATCAGAATAGCGCCTCACTTTCAGCGGTAAATTTGAAACTCAAAGTCGTCCATTATATCTCTATGGGAAGTGGGGCGCTATTCTGATTGGTCGCCGGCAGCACACAGCGACCAATCAGAATAGCGCCTCACTTCCCATAGAGATATAATGGACGACGTTTCAAATTTACCGCTCAAAGTGAGGCGCTATTCTCATTGGTCGCCGCCAGCACACAGCAACCAATGAGAATAGCGCCTCACTTCCCATAGAGATACATAGCGGTGTTTCGAACAATGCATGGCCGGCCCCTTGGTTCGATTTTCGTCCACGGCGCTCGGCTGTCGCCGGCCCAAGAAAATCGCAATGGACCTACGTGCCGGACTTACCGCGGCTGCAATGACTCACCTATCTATCTCTATCTCTCTATCTATCTATCTATCTATCTCTATATCTATCTATCTATATCTATATATCTCTATATCTATCTATCTCTACATCTAAAAGAAGAAACAAAAATTTCACTGCTGCACTCAATCTAACCAAAAGTGTATGCTAATAAGCAAATGGTTTGAGAAAAAAATTGAAACATCCGTTTCTTTCTAAAAAACTCAATACTCACTTTTTTATTAAAAACCGGGGCTCTTGGTACACCCATTGGCCAATGTATGCCTGCCCTCCGGCCACTTCTCGGCGGCCCCGGGGTCCGGAGGGTCCTGCGCTGACATCCCTGCCAGATCCTTGTCCGTGGACTCCCTGGTCCTTCTGACCTCATCCTGATCCCTGAGCACCTGGGCCCGGTGGGGGTGCAATCTACAGCTGGGTGGAGCCAGCCACTCCACCTTGTCTGATATATACTAGGGAAAAAAAACTGCAATGCACTCGCTACATTGTGCGAGAGGTGCAAGCTGTGTCGCTGGATCAACAAGAAACAAAAAATTCACTGCTGCACTCAATCTAACCAAAAGTGTATGCTAATAAGCAAATGGTTTGAGAAAAAAATTGAAACATCCGTTTCTTTCTAAAAAACTCAATACTCACTTTTTTATTAAAAACCGGGGCTCTTGGTACACCCATTGGCCAATGTATGCCTGCCCTCCGGCCACTTCTCGGCGGCCCCGGGGTCCGGAGGGTCCTGCGCTGACATCCCTGCCAGATCCTTGTCCGTGGACTCCCTGGTCCTTCTGACCTCATCCTGATCCCTGAGCACCTGGGCCCGGTGGGGGTGCAATCTACAGCTGGGTGGAGCCAGCCACTCCACCTTGTCTGATATATACTAGGGAAAAAAAACTGCAATGCACTCGCTACATTGTGCGAGAGGTGCAAGCTGTGTCGCTGGATCAACAAGAAACAAAAAATTCACTGCTGCACTCAATCTAACCAAAAGTGTATGCTAATAAGCAAATGGTTTGAGAAAAAAATTGAAACATCCGTTTCTTTCTAAAAAACTCAATACTCACTTTTTTATTAAAAACCGGGGCTCTTGGTACACCCATTGGCCAATGTATGCCTGCCCTCCGGCCACTTCTCGGCGGCCCCGGGGTCCGGAGGGTCCTGCGCTGACATCCCTGCCAGATCCTTGTCCGTGGACTCCCTGGTCCTTCTGACCTCATCCTGATCCCTGAGCACCTGGGCCCGGTGGGGGTGCAATCTACAGCTGGGTGGAGCCAGCCACTCCACCTTGTCTGATATATACTAGGGAAAAAAAAACTGCAATGCACTCGCTACATTG
>JARQOC010000004.1:464664557-464841604 GCA_033576535.1 Allobates femoralis
CACTCTGACCCTCACTGAGTTATTGCTGCAGCTTCAACTTTCCTGCAGATTGGGTGCTTGTGACTCCCTCTGACAGCAGAACCTTATCTGTGAGAAAGTTCAAGCTGGACAATAAAGGCTATGTGCTGAGGCTGCAGAATTTTTTGCTGTGATTTTACCACTTTTTTGTGTATTTTTGACAGTTTCACAGTACAGCAACTTCCCTGCAGAGTGTATTGGAAATTTAAAGTGTAATCCCCATACTGCTGATTTTCCTGCGGCAGAAATGGCGCCCATTTTCCCAATGAAAAATCTGCGCCTGTCAATCCTATCAGCGTATTTTCCCGCGATTTTCACCTATAGAGCTTAATAGTGGCTTGAAAGTATGCAGTACTGGTCCTCAGACAGTAATTGCTGCATATTTTGCGCTGATGACATAGTGCTCTGCTGTATTTTTGGTCACCAGCTCAGGTATAGCAGGCAGGTACGGCTGCCACCCACCCCTACCTGCGTAGTATTACCTGGCTGGTATTCAAAAACACAAGAGAACCCGTTAATTCTTGAAATAATTTTTAATAAATATGATGTGGAGCTTTGCCATAGTTTTGGTTGCCAGCCAGATAGAACTAGGCAGCTTGGGGTCAGAATCCTCAGCGTGGGAAGACCCAAAGCATTCTGGGCCCCCTTGCTGCGCACTGCAACACGCAGTCGCCCCAGAAAATGGCACATTCATAGAAGCACCATTTTCGGAAGCTGTACCCTACTCTTCCAGCTCACCTGTAGGTTTGGCAGGCTGGTTAATCAGAGGTTAATTCCAGCTATGTATTTCCAGCTGGCACCAAGCCCATGGTTAATAATATTGGGCCATTCTTAGACCCAGCCATTATGACCTCTAAGTAAATAGTAACTAATACACCACATAGTAAAAAATCATTAATTTGTAGCTGAACACAATCACAAACCTATTTCCCATCCAATCACTCCCAAAAACACTCTACGATAATCCTCTGTGACGTCCGATCACAGAGGGACCCGAAACTGATAGTTTCTGTGAGCAGGATGACGTTACTGTCAGATTTATCTCAGGTCAGCTAGAGCAATGCAGCCGAGCTCTGACCTCAAATGAACTGTCGCACATCACCTCACAGCGGGATCCGAAACTCCGTCATCCTGCTTGTGATGTAATCCTGGCTAGACTTCTGGTTAACAGACAATATGCAATATTAACATTGTATTTTAATAACCTGCGTTACCCTTCCCCCCCCCAATCCACAAAAGGTCTGCAAACATGCAACTGCTTCGGGACACAGAAAGAATGATACAGCTGTTAGGAAATAATCAATATTATGCACGGCTTTTTAGATTTGCTATATCTGCATTTCATAATACAATTTGCTTTTCTTGGCAAACTTTAAAATACTCTTTGAAATGTCCAAGATCAATGCTTTATGGCTTGGAGCATTAACATAATAAATTATGTATCAGGCACAATAATGACAAAGCAATAGCCGTCTGACATTTAGACGAAGCCAGTGACCCATGACTGGACAACTCCTGCATTTTAATCTAATAAAAAATTAAAAACTGTTATGTTGCGATTACTTGACTGCACACATCTATAAATAATGGGCAAGTTCTCCATTGTGTAATAAAATAAGCGTCTATTACAAATAGATGTCGTTTTAGCTGAAATAGCATTATAATAATGAAAGCGAAGATGAAAAATGTTTGTGACAAATATCTCCCCTGCATGGTCTACTGAGGACAACTGTTGACAAAAATCATCTCATTTTCACACTGAAGGAAAAACACACACACACATACAATCCCCATAACACACCACTTCTTCCAAGAATATATCAAAAATTTATAGTGAAGTGTAATAAATAAGTAAATAATATTATATAAATAATATATTAATAAATAAGTAATAGATAAATAAAATCTTTAGATTTTCAGAGCAAATTTGAGCACAAAAAAACAAACCCAAATCTTATTGATACATTATATTGTTTTTCAGCATAGAAACTGACATGAAGTGCAGTATTGTCATGTCATTTTCTGTAACAATCTACAAGCATTTGTGGTGGATTTTCTCTACTGATTTTTATTTTTTTTTAATACATTTTTATTAGTGATGAGCGAGCACTAAAATGCTCGGGTGCTCGTGCTCTGGCCGAGCATCTCAAGATACTCGTGTACTCAGCCAGAGCACCGAGCCCAATGTAAGTCAATTAGTGACAGGCTCCGCCCACAGACTTCCGGCTATAAAACAAGTGTTTCTGGAAAGGGAGGTTGGCTTTTTAAATCGCTGCAACATATAACACCTTGCTGTGCCCCCCAGAGGGATCCTAACAATGAATCTGTTGAGTGCCAGCTCACTGTGTGCACTGAAGGGAGCTGTGTATGTGTGTCAGATTGCTAATTATTAGCAAGCAGTCCGAGCATCTCGCCAGTACTCGGTGCTCGCCGAGCATCCCGAGTACCGGGATACTCGTGCGAGTAACGAGTAGCGCAGAGCATACTGCTCATCCCTAATTTTTATTAAAGTTTTCAAACAGAACATAACATCAGAATAGCAAACATGTTCACATGTACATATACTGCTGGAGAATAGTTTGTTAATAATGTTTACAGTGTTTATGAAGTAACTAACATGTAAAGACCTACTCTCCTTTAAATAATACGACAAAATAATATATGTCAGAGAACCCGCTCTAATATTAATTCTCAGACACCTCCTCCCCCTTATAATTTTTTTGGCAATCATGATGGTCTCCTGTCACACCTTCCGTACCTATATTAGTGACATGTTCAAATCTTTAACGTACCCAGTGTTCCCTTCAAATCTTCCAGCAAATACCATGTAGAATGTTAAATGGCGAGACTGTTCATTTCAGCTTGTCTGGCAATATAATCGAGACGATGATAAACATCCTCCATGTTGCGAAGAATTTCTCTGTTACTAAATCTTTGTTCCTTTCAGCCTCCATTCTTTCAGTTTGCATGGTCTCTTTCAAAACCTGTACCACCTCCAAAACATTAGGGCAATATTTGTTCAACCAGTCTTGTAATAAAAGCTTTTTGCCTACCATTGTGATAATAGTAGTACCTAGAGATTTCCCCTCCCATGCATCTACAGCCGGGAAATGCAATAACTATGTTAAAGGGTCCTGTGCCAAGTCACTGCCACAAAAGTTACGTGCCTTGGTAAGTACCTGTCCCCAGAGCCTCTGGGCTGCTGTGCAGAGCCAAAGCCAATGAAACATATCACTTTTCGGGGTATCACATTTCAGACATTGTTGTGACCTGTCTGGAGACTGTCGTATGGGTATGGTGAAGCCATAGATCACTCTATGAATGATGCAGAACTATACACCTCTCCACTTTTCATTAAAATATATGTTTTCTAACTACCTCCCATCCTCTGACTATTTTATCTTCCAAATCGTCAGTTTGTATGAACTTTTTCCATCCCTTAAATACTTTTTCTAGTCCCTCCATTGACGTTATGTCCCCCATCCTCCCGTAAGTGCATGAGATATGTCATTAATATCTGTCTCTACCAGATTATCCCACACAGCAGTGATGCATTCTTGAGAAACATCTCTGAACTGCTGTAAGACATGAAATTGCAGATGGTTATACTGTAAAAGATGGGTGACTACAAAGTTAAGTTTCTCCACTACCTCCAAGGCCCTCAACAAATGTCTCTCTGTTACGTGGAGCAAGTCTCCCAACCATAGTATTCCCCTATCCTGCCAGTCTATAAATAGTATATTTTCCCTTCCCAAATTAAAAACAACATGAGCCCCAGGGGTTTAGATGTTTCGAGACCCTCCACGCTAAGTGGAATTTTTTTCTATTGCTTTCCAGCATATTGCCGTGTCTAGGTAAATCAATGTGTTTTTCAGGGATTGTGGTACATCAGACCAAGAAGCGTGAAGAAGGCTGACCGGGTCCCCAGGGCCTACAAAACTCCACCACATCTTCATAGTTGGAATGTTTGCTTGATTTTTTCAGCCAGTCCAAAAGACAGGCTAGATTATATCCCCTAAAATCCCGGAGCCCAAATCCTCCCATATCTTTTGAAAGCATTAATGTGTGACTATTTATTCTTGCTCTCGAGAATGCTTTGTTTAATCTCTTAACATCTGTATGGCGTAACAAAAGGGGACTTGTCTGCAGTAGATAAAAAGCCTTGCAAAACTGGTCATCTTTATCAAATGACATTGTCCCATCAAAGACCATGGCAAATTTTTCCATCACTAATTCCCTCTCAAACTTGGTGATCAATTGACCATAGTTCAGGGAGTACATGAAGCTCAAGGTTCTTCTTAAGTAGACCCCTAAGTATTTTATATGATCCCATTTCATCTGAATACCACCTAGATGATTTGTCCCACCTCTCACTGTCCTCTGCCGATTCTCTCCTAATCTTAACAATTCGCCATTTAGGTTTATTTATTTAAAGCCTGAGAAGGAGCCATAGACCTCCACCTGTCGAAGCAGACTCTCTAAATCTCTTCTTGGTCTATTTAAAAATAGAATGACATCATCGGCAAACAGGACAAAGAACTGTTCCGCCCTATCTGAATCCCTTCAAAAGCAGTGCCCTCATTAAGATATCGTGAGAGGGGCTCTATCGCCAGGTTGAAAAGCAAAGTTAACAGGGGAGAGCCTTGACGTGTGCCTTTCTCCAAGGTGAAGGAGTCCGACAAAAAGCCCAGGGTGTACACCCTTGCTCTTGGGTTAAAGTATAGTATTTTCGGGAAAGTTCGGAGCGAACCCCGCAAGCCAACGGCAGTCCAAAACAATGTAAACCATGCCCAGCTCACATTGTCGAACGCCTTTTCAACATACCCAACAACAACATTGCAGGTGGATCATCGTGAAATACTGTTCCTCTCCCACCTCATCTAGTACAATGATAGCCTTCCTGATATTTCCTACTGCCGACCGGTCTTTTATAAACCACGATTGCTGGCGTCCAATAAGTAGTGGCATAATCTGCGCCATACGGTCTGCCATTAACTTGGATAGAATTTTAAGGTCCTGGTTGATTAAGGATATGGATCTATAACTGGAGGGACCCTTTTCTCCCTTAGGTATCATTTTAATATGTGTTGTATTGTTCTGTTCCGATAAGTGTTCCCCCCTCAGAATATCATTAAAGAAGGGGACCAAGTAGGTGACTACTTGATCTTGTAAGGCTTTATTGTATTCCCCTGTGAAACCATCCGTGCCTGATGCCCAGGTTCCGTATTGTTCCAAGGACCTCCTCTGGTGTCACTTCCATGTTTAACCTCGCTAATTCCTCCCCCCTTTCTTGATCCATTCCTTTCCTCCAACTTCTTGACCTAGTCCATCTTTATATAGGTCTGCATAATATTTTTCCCAGTAACCATTATCCCCTCTGGGAGTGGTCACCAAATTCCAGTTTTTGCTTCCAGGGGTGTTATTACTCTGAGTGGTCATTTCCCATTTGCTAAATTAGCCAAAATCTTCCCCGCCTTATCCCCAAACCTATATACTTCAACTTCCCACTGAGCTTTCCAAAATATATCTGTCTGTCTGGCCTAGGTGTCAAATTCCTGTTTTGCTGTCATCCACTGGGCTTTTAAAGATGCTGTTAGAGAATACTTGAATTGAACATATGCTTTTCTGATGGCAGCACTGGCCAATTTAAATTGTTCATTGGCTTTACGTCTCGTATAAGCCAAGATCTTCCCTCTCATCACAGCTTTACTAGTCTCCCAAAATAGTTGTGAATTAGATTTATGTTCCTCGTTGTCCAGGATAGATTTTGTCCACTATTCCCTTAATAACTTGTCAAAATTTCCATCTCATCGGAGATATACTGGGATGCGCCATAAATAGTCTGTACCCCGTGAGTCTTTTAGAGTTAAGGTGACTGGATTGTGGTCCGAGATGACCATATCCTCTACAAGTACGCTGTCCACTTATCAATATCTCTCCCAGTAGAAACCTGTTGATACGTGACCATGAGATCATGAGAATGTGAATAATGAGTAAACTCTCATTCAGTGTGATGGTGTAACCGCCAGACATCTCGAAGTCTCAAGCATGTAAGCATCTCTTCCAAACCCCCGATCCCTCCAAGTCTGTCTCACTTTTGCTGAAATCAGATCTGAACTGAACCCCCCTCCTTTATCTTCTGTTGTAGATAATACAGTGTTGAGGTCACCCCCTAATAATTTATTACTTTCCCCATCCTCCAGGATCAGTTGCTGGATGTATGTGAAGAATTCTCTCTGGGCCGAGTTGGGAGCATATAAATTAAATAAACTCTGCCTGCCTGCCGGGCAATTGAGCACCAGATGCACAAGTCACCTTATCTCTGGCCTCAAAGAGAATCTTATGCGGGAAGGTCCTGTTAATTAAAATCAATACTCCCGCCCTCCACCCTTCCGCCCCTGATCCATATACAGATCCTACCCACATTCTGTGCATTCTGAACATCTCGTTTTGTTTCAGATGCGTTTCCTGTAATAGTGCAATGTTAACTTTAAGCAGTTTTAAATGCCTCAATAAAATAGATCTTTTTTTAGGGGATCCAAGTCCCTTAACATTTCAGGTTGTAACTCTAACCATATTCTTTGTTGCTATGGGTATTTAGTACTTGGTATTCTCTTACTGAGCATAAGGAACTTATATCAAAGTATCGAACCATCAGCTGCATTGTTAGAGAACTATGTGAATAAGAATGGAACAAGGTAAGTAACATTAACATTAACTCTCCTGCTTCCCCCACCCTGAATACATCCCTCCCCAGCAACTTTCCCTCTCAACAGTCGTACTGTACGAACTTCCATGATCTAATAAGTGCGCCACTCTTCCATTGCTCTCCTGCTCATCAGCTTGAAAAACAGTGACTTATAATTCCTACACAGACTTTGTACCTCCGACTCTCTGTGTCTGTCGGTATCCCGTACCAACTCTCCCCTCCAGTTGGTTTCTTCCTGACAACTCAGAAAAAAAAAGAAAAAGAAAAAGGGAATAAGAGAGGAGGTTAACATAAGGATATCACGGCTATGTAGGTAAAAAGAATTCTCAGCAGGGACCACCACTGTCTCGTCACACCACATCACTGTATGTTGCCAACATCGTCCTCTCGAGGCCCCGTTACACAAGCACGACGTAACGATGTGTCAACGATCTCGTGGGCGTGTCGTCGTTTCAGACATCATTTTGACATCGTTGGTGATATGTCACACGTCTAGATATTGTGGACGACTCGCCAATGATGTTGTGAGAAGGTATCGTTCGCACAACCCAGCGAACGATACCTGCTCATTGCTGTGAATGGGCTAAGTCGTGAACGACATGGTTATCGCGGTGTCAAACAATGATATACCAGGTTGGCTGATCGTTGATTGTGTGGTTTGAGAACATGTTCTCAAACCTGCGATCAACATCCAACGATTTATCGTTACAACTTTGCAGAGTCATACGCAACGACTTCATAACTATGTCAATTGAACGACTCCAAATCTGTGACGTTTAAGCGATATCATTAACGATGTCGTGTCATGTAACGGGGCCTTTAGACTGATTAGGATTTGGTTGCCTCGGCTCTTTAGGGGACTGATTTGAGTCTTCTCCTCTCAGTGTCTGTGGTAAGATCCTGCTGCGTGGAGCCTGAGAGATCTGTGAGTCCGCACCCCAGAGAGATCCAGGCTTTGTCAGCTTCTCGCTCTTGTCCGTCTCAGGGGATCTGCTATTGCCACGATCCATTGGCCTTTTTTGTGTAAGCTGTCTCAGTGCCTCTAGAGGGTCTCGCTGCACCCGAAATGAACCATCAGGGCCTCTGTATTTAAGCACTGCTGGGTACAGAAGTTGAAATTGAATATTTCTTTTGTATAATATACTACAGTTGGGCTACATGCCTTCCGTTTTTGGTGACCTCCACAGGAGTAGTCTCCATATATTAAAATTTTGTGATTCCGAACCATTATGGGATGCCTTGTGCTCTTAAAGGTGCACAGGATCTTTTCTTTATCCTTGTAATCAAGGTAGTGCACTACCACCTGACGTGGTTTATAGTTAGAGTTATTGCGAGTCTGAGTCCTCAAAGCTTTGGTGGTGTTAGGCTGGCTTCACACTGCAGTTTTTCAATGATCAGTGTCCATCCAGTTTGTGTGCCAAAACCAGGAGAGGAACTTGCAGACAAAAGTATAATTGAAAGATTGACACCTGTTCTGAGTTTTGGAGACATTCCTGGTTTGGGCACACAAACTGGATGGACACTGATCAGTGAAAAAACAGCAGTGTGAAACCAGCCTTAGAATCCTCCATGTTCGTCGGGGGTGTACCGAGCCTGTGCGCCCTCTTTGCCTTGCACAAGTGTTTAGTCCCCAGAGCACAGGGCAATTCTATTTCACAGATGTCATTAAGTGCTCATAGGGTATGGACTCAGTAGCCCCACAATCCTCAGATTATTGCACCTCGACCGGTTTTCTAAATCTTCTAATTTATCTTTGGCATAAATTGAGTGTTTTAGGAGGTTTCTTCAATTAAGTCACCCTATCTTCAGCATCAGATAGCCTCTGCTCCAGATGGTTATCCTTGACTTATGCTGATCTGATACAACTTGCAACCCTGCCAGCGTCTCCTGCATTATGTCTCTAATCATTTCTCTGAGATATTCTGCCAGATACACTGATGCTTCTCTGGCTAGTCTGCTATAGTCTTTGGGAGACATATTATGGCCAGCAAAACTTCTTCCTCCACTCTTTGATCCTCCCCACTGCTCCCAGCCTCATCCTGCTTGTGCCCATCCAGATCTTGCTGGTGCAGCCTGTGAGCTGCTTCCCGTCCATCGCCATCTTGGCAGGTATCTCTTTCTCCAGAGGCTGCGGTGAAATGGTCCCAGTTTCACTCCCCGCACTTCTGGGAGCTCATGGAGGGGCCGATGCCGTCGGCTTAGTGATCGGTATGTTAGGTTTTCAGCCGCGGGCTCTGAGAGCTTTATTGCATCTCTGCACACTCATCAGGACCAACACCGGAAGTCTCTCTACTGATTGTAATCAAATTATATTGTTGCCAGTTTTACTGAAGATTATTGCAGCAAAATCCAAGAATGCATATAAAACAAATTTTCACTCACTATACTCACCCTACTGGTCCCTTGGCACCCAAGATAATGCTTTCCTGATCATGTGTCTCCAATCTGACCTTCACGGATGATGGATGGTGTCTCCAGTTGACTGCTGCAATGGTCACACATTGAGATGTCATCACTAAAGGTCTAAACGGATACCATAAGGCGGACTCGGGACCACCAAGGGATTGCTACAGTAGATATGTATAGCCTAGTGATGAGCGAGTCTATTTGTTACTATTCGCACAAATAGTACAGTATTCGGGATACTCATTACTTGGTGAGTTTTTTGGATTTTACTCATGATATTCAAATGATCTAAAAAACATGTTTCCTGAATGATTTTCAGTCAATAAATATGCTGGGATTGCTTGCCAGTCATAGTAATGCCATATCCATCTTTGATAATGGCATTACTGTGATTGGCAGGTGCAAGATAACCAAACGAAAAAAAAAAAGACACTCAAACCAAATAGTGATAAGGTCTGAGGGGGATGTGTAAAAATGCAAAGATCACTGAGTACATGCTGAAACTGCATGGGAACAGTATACAGACATGATGTACACTGTCTGTATACTGTTCTGCCATACAGCTGTGACAGAATGTAGTGAAGATAGATATAACAGGTAGATTGGGATTACCAGTCTCCTGCTAAATTATTCTTGGGTCGTCCAGTTAGTTACTTGCATATTCACTGCACTGTAAGACAAAAGCCAATCACAGATGCTCACACTGTATGAGAGTCTCTGTGATTGGCTATTGTAGTCAGTCGATTTGTACTTGGTTGCTATACACTTAAGTGTATGGCAACCAATCTTCCATCATGGGATGTTAAATAAATAATTAAAAAAACGTGTGGGGCTTTGCAGTATTTTTAAGTCTAGCCCAGAGAAAGCTGACTGCTGCGAGCTGCAACCCTGAGCTGCATAATTTTACCTTGGCTGGAAAAAATAATGTGTGAGCTCTACCCTATTTTTAATTGCCAGCCAAGGTAAAACTAGGCAGCTGACTGCTACCATTTCACTGGGCTGAGGGCCCATTGTTTCAGGACCCCCGCACAATAAAGAATATCAGCTCGCAGCCACCCCTGAAAATGGTGCATTTATCATAGTGCTATTTCCAGGCGCTTTACCAGGCTCTTCCAGTGGCCCTTGTGGCGGAGGTATGCTGGATAATAAGGGTTTAACACCAGCTTTGTATTGCCAGCTGGTATTAAGCCCTAAGATTCTTAATGTCAGGCTAAGTTAGACCCAGCCATTAAGAATCTCAAATAAAAAGTAAAAAAGATACAACACAGAGAAAAATTATTTTATTAAAAAACAAAACAAAAAAAACACAGACATTTAGTGACACCATCTTTATTACCCCTCCCCACCCTTGTACCCCTCCATGATCCTCTTCTTTCTTCCCTTCCTGGATAAACTCCGCTCTGCTACATCAAAGACCACAGGGAGGATTAACACATCTGCTCCCATGGTCTTTGATTTCTGAATGACAGTGCTGAGACCTGCGGTATAGTTTACAGTGAGGTCACTTTTGCCATAGCAAGAGCTGTTACTTTGGCAACGGTGAACCTCAGCGCTTAGTATATTAAAGCACTGAGACCTGTACTATAGAAGAGGGGGTAAAGTGCAGGTCTCAGCGCTGTCCATAGCAACAGCAGTTACAATGGCAACGGTAACAGTGACCATACGACAGCGCTGACACCTGCGCTTTACTATAGCGCAGGTCTCAGTGCTGTTATATGGTCAACGTTGCCATAGTAACTGCTGTTGCTGTGGACAGCAATGAGACCTGCACTATAGTAAAGCGCAGGTCTCAGAATTGTCATAGTAAGCGGTGAGGTCAGCGTTGCCATAGCAGCTGCAGTTACTATGGCAACAGTGACCTGACCGCTTAGTATACAACAGTGTTTAGACCACCACTTTACTGTAGCCAGGTCCCAATCCTTTCATATAGTAAGTGGTGAGGTCACCGTTACCATAGCAACAGCAGTTACTATGGCAAAGGTGACCTCACGGATTACTATATGACTACATTCTCACACAGCGTTTTGGTGTGAATGCTGCTGCACTATTTACTCACCTTTACTGCACTGCACAGAAGCAAGGTTCAGTAGAAGTCACTCACATTGGGAGGATGCTGTATCCTCCTCTCTCCAACAAACAGAATCTCTCACAGACAGCATGACCTCTGCTCAGAAAAACAAATGACGAGATTGCCTTACCTAGATGAGCTATCTGATTTGTGCCTGCCATCCCTCCCTCCCTCTCCTCATCAGAAGCACAGTGCAGGATAGGAAGGTAGGAGGGGAGGGAGGGGATAGCTGCTTGAGAAGGAGTGAATAACAAATGAACATTCACATACTGCGGACTATTCATTTGTCCAGTCAATTACTTTTACTGCTGGGTGTAAAGGTGCTAATAGCTAAAGAACTACAAAAGGGTACAGTAATGATTTTTACATATTCTGAAAGTGTCATACCGAAAATGACCTGACAGAGTCCCTTTAAGGTCTATGTAGACTTAGTTCTGCCTATTATAGTCACTTAGTCATGACATCACACAGGTCCTGTAAACATTTTCTGAAATTCAGCTAAACTGTTAACTATTAACCTGCCAGATCACTGCTAACTGTTGTTGCTCAGATAGCTAATGGAAATATTTAAGTTGTTAAAATAATTTTGTTGGATGAATACAAAAATTTATAGAAAAAAAGTTATTAATGAACACTACATGATCCAAATAATATTGGGGGTGGTTTAATAGCAAAAAAAAGACATGACAGGTTCCCTTTAAGTTTACCACTGAAAGAGGAGGGGTATGCAGTTTTTGCTTTTATTGTATTCCTGCTTCTCCCTCCCACTAGTTTTCAAATTTTTAAAATATTTTAGTCCACACAATTCCAGGGAGGAAACGACTGTTTGTGACAAAAGGGTGACCAAAAAAAATGCAGCAGAAATGCATCAAAAAATGCACCATCGGCACATACCCTTATTCTCCTGATCACTGTGAATACAGCAATACCACATTATATATATATATAAGAGAGAAAAAGAGAAAAAAAAACTGCACAGCACTCACAGACAATGTGAACTGGTGCCAGCAGGGATGCTGGGTCAATATACTAGAAAAAAACCTTGCAGCACTCAGCTACTACCAATGATGTACATATGCTGACAAGCTATATATATATATGAGAAAAAATTAAAAAACTTACGTTTTTTTCAAAAAACTCAAAATTCTTATTATTTATTTAAAATCTGAAGTTCTTAGTACACACATTGGCCAATGTCTGCTTGCTCGTCGACTGCGACAAAGTGACTTCAGGTCCGACGAGTCCTATCGCTGACACCCAAGTCCTCCTTGTCCACCCTACCCCACTACTAAGTGGGCGGACACCATCTAGGCCCTAGATCACCTGTGTGCAACGAGGGTGCACATTGCAGTAATGGAGCCAGCCACTCCACTTTAAATTTTTTCTCATATATATAGCTTGTCAGCATATGTACATCATTGGTAGTAGCTGAGTGCTGCAAGGTTTTTTTCTAGTATATTGACCCAGCATCCCTGCTGGCACCAGTTCACATTGTCTGTGAGTGCTGTGCAGTTTTTTTTCTCTTTTGTATCGTGTGGAGTGGCTGGCTCCATTACTGCAATGTGCACCCTCGTTGTACACAGGTGATCTAGGGTCTAGATGGTGTCCGCCCACTTAGTAGTGGGGTAGGGTGGACAAGGAGGACTTGGGTGTCAGCGATGGGACTCGTCGGACCTGAAGTCACTTTGTCGCAGTCGACGAGCAAGCAGACATTGGCCAATGTGTGTACTAAGAACTTCAGATTTTAAAAAAATAATAAGAATTTTAAGTTTTTTGAAAAAAACGTAAGTTTTTTAATTTTTTCTCATATATATATATAGCTTGTCAGCATATGTACATCATTGGTAGTAGCTGAGTGCTGCAAGGTTTTTTTCTAGTATATTATATATATATATATATATATATATATATATATATATATATACACACACACATATATATCTATTATATAATCGCGAATCGCAAAAGCGCCCCTCTCGGCGCTACTTCCGGCGTGGTCATGTGGATACGCGCGAAGCATTGGCCGCGAAGCGGCCATTGCGAGCAGTTTTAAGCCGACTCGCAATGGCCGCCAATGCCGCCTCTGCTCCCCGCTACCCACACACCACCTCCGACTATGCAGCTGCCCCCTGTGCTTCCCCCCAGCCCCGATCCACAGCCCAGCAACGCTCCCCACACCCGCACCGACCTCCAGCACCGCACACCCCCCCCCTCACTGCCCGCACACCTCCGCCGCCAGCCCCCATCCACAGTCTAGCACAGCCCCCCAGCAATGTCCGCACAGCACCCCCCCACAATGTCCGCACAGCACCCCCCCACAATGTCCGCACAGCCCCTCCCCTCCAATGTCCGCACAGCCCCTCCCCCCCAATGTCCGCACAGCCCCTCCCCCCAATGTCCGCACTGCACCTAAGCCCCGCCGCACCTAAGCCCCTACCCCATAAGCCACGCCGCACCTAAGCCCCTACCCCCTAAGCCCCGCCGCACCTAAGCCCATACCCCCTAAGCCCCGCCGCACCTAAGCCCCTACCCCCTAAGACCCGCCGCACCTAAGCCCCTACCCTCTAAGCCCCGCCGCACCTAAGCCCCTACCCCCTAAGACCCGCCGCACCTAAGCCCCTACCCTATAAGCCCCGCCGCATCTAAGCCCCTAACCCCTAAGCACCGCCGCACCTAAGCCACGACCCGCCGCACCTAAGCCCCTACCCCCTAAGCCCCGCCGCACCTAAGCCTCTACCCCCTAAGCCCCGCCGCACCTAAGCCCCGACCCGCCGCACCTAAGCCCCTACCCCCTAAGCCCCGCCGCACCTAAGCCCTGACCCGCCGCACCTAAGCCCCGACCCCCTAAGCCCCTACCCCCTAAGCCCCGCCGCACCTAAGCCCCTACCGTCCGCCGCCGCCCCGCCGCACCTAAGCCCCTACCCCCTAAGCCCCGCTGCACCTAAGCCCCTACCCTCTAAGCCCCGCCGCATCTAAGCCCCTACCCCCTAAGCCCCTATCCCCTAAGCCCCTATCCCCTAAGCCCCGCCGCACCTAAGCCCCTATCCCCTAAGCCCCTATCCCCTAAGCCCCGCCGCCTCCTAAGCTCCCGCCGCTTTTCCCCGCCGCTGTCGCTAACACCTAAGGCCCTACACCCGAAGCCCCCGCCGTCCCCTAACCTAACGCCCCCGTCGATCACTTACATGCCTTCTTAGTCATCTGATCGTCCATCCGATCCACAAGTCCTCCGTCCGGCCAGGCGTCCTCTTCCTCCGACCCCGCCGCTCTTCTCTCTTCTTTCCGCCATCTCCGGCTCTTCGTCCGGCCCCCGGGGTCTTCTGTCTTCTTTCCGCCAACTTCCAGCTCCGACGTCCTCTTCACTTCTCATTAAGATAGAATGGACGAAAAATCCGCCATTCTATCTCTATGAGATGTGAGGCGCTCTTCTGATTGGTCGCTGTCTACTGCCCTCAGCCAATCAGAAGAGCACCTCATTTCCCATTGACATACATTAGCGGTGTGTCGGCGATTTTATGGCCGCCCACCTGGTTCTATTTGTCGGCCCTAAAATCGCGGACACACCGCTAATGCATGTCTATGGGCAGTCAGCCCGATTTCTGATTGGTCGCTCTCTGCTGACGCCGACCAATCAGAATTCGACCTCACTGCCCATAGACATACATTACCGGTGTGTCCGCGATTTTCGGGCCGACAAATAGAACCAGGGGCCCGGCCGTTAATTCGCCGACACACCGCTAATGTATGTCAACAAATACATTTAATAATAAAAAAAATAACTAAATAATATTTAAAAAATAATAAAAAAATAAATAAAAAATAATAATATGACCCCTTTGAGCGGACCTGAAGGAGAACTGTGTCTCAGGCTCAGCCTCACTTAAAATAACAAATAATTAATTAATTTAATAATAAAAAAAATAATAAAAAAATAATAAAAAAATAATAAAAAAATAATAATAAAAAATATATAATATGCTAATAATATGAGCCCTTTAAGCGGACCTGAAGGAGAACTGTGTCTCAGGCTCAGGCTCACTTAAAATAACAAATAATAAATTAATTTAATAATAAAAAAAATAATTAAAAATAAAAAAAATAAATAAAAAATTATACATAATAACATAAAAAATAAGAATAAAAAAAAAATGCTAATAATAATGATATTACTGCTAATAATAATGCTATTAATGCTAATAATTATGCTATTAATGCTAATAATAATGCTATTAATGCTAATAATTATGCTATTAATGCTAATAATTATGGTATTAATGGTAATAATTATGGTATTAATGCAAATAATATTGCTATTAATTCTATTATTAATGCTATTAATGCTAATAATTATGCTATTAATGCTAATAATTATGCTATTAATGCTAATAATTATGCTATTAATGGTAATAATAATGCTAATAATGCAAATAATATTGCTATTAATTCTATTATTAATGCTATTAATGCTAATAATAATGCTATTAATGCTAATAATTATCCTATTAATGGTAATATTAATGCTATTAATGCAAATTATATTGCTATTAATGCTATTATTAATGCTATTAATGCTAATAATTATGCTATTAATACTAATAATTATGCTATTAATGGTAATAATAATGCTATTAATGCAAATAATATTGCTATTAATGCTATTATTAATGCTATTAATGCTAATAATTATGCTATTAATGCTAATATTTATGCTATTAATGCTAATAATTATGGTATTAATGGTAATAATAATGCTATTAATGCAAATAATATTGCTATTAATTCTATTATTAATGCTATTAATGCTAATAATTATGCTATTAATGCTAATAATAATGCTATTAATGCAAATAATATTGCTATTAATTCGATTATTAATGCTATTAATGCTAATAATAATGCTATTAATGCTAATAATTATGCTATTAATGGTAATATTAATGCTATTAATGCAAATAATATTGCTATTAATGCTATTAATGCTATTAATGCTAATAATTATGCTATTAATGGTAATATTTATGCTATTGATGCTGATAATTATGCTATTAATGGTAATAATAATGCTATTAATGCAAATAATATTGCTATTAATGCTATTATTAATGCTATTAAAGCTAATAATTATGCTATTAATGCTAATAATTATGCTATTATGGTAATAATAATGCTAATAATGCAAATAATATTGCTATTAATTCTATTATTAATGCTATTAATGCTAATAATAATGCTATTAATGCTAATAATTATCCTATTAATGGTAATATTAATGCTATTAATGCAAATTATATTGCTATTAATGCTATTATTAATGCTATTAATGCTAATAATTATGCTATTAATACTAATAATTATGCTATTAATGGTAATAATAATGCTATTAATGCAAATAATATTGCTATTAATGCTATTATTAATTCTATTAATGCTAATAATTATGCTATTAATGCTAATATTTATGCTATTAATGCTAATAATTATGGTATTAATGGTAATAGTAATGCTATTAATGCAATTATTTATGCTATTAATTCTATTATTTATGCTATTAATGCTATTGATAATGCTATTAATGCTATTAATAATGTTATTCATGCTATTAATAATACTATTAATGCTATTAATGCTAATAATAATGCTATTAATGCTAATAATTATGCTATTAATGCTAATATTAATGCTAATAATGCTAATAATAATCATATTAACGCTATTAATAATGCTATTAAGGCTAATAATCATGCTATTTATGCTATTCAAAATTCTATTAATGCTAATAATATTGCTATTAATGCTCTTTATGCTAATACTCATGCTATTAATGCGATTATTTATGCTATTAATTCTATTATTTAGGCTATTAATGCTATTAATAATGGTATTAATGTTATTAATAATGCTATTAATGCTATTCATGCTAATATTAATGCTATTAATTCTAATAATCATGCTATTAATCCTATTAATAATGCTATTAATGCTATTTTTAATTCTATTAATGCTATTAATAATTTTATTAATGCTAATAATGCTATTACTCCTCATAATAATGCTATTAACGCTATATTATAATGCTATTTATGGTAATAATGCTATTAATACTAATAATACTATTAATAGTACTATTATTGCTGTTAATAATGCTATTAATGCTAATAATAATGCTATTAATGCAAATAATATTGCCACGTTCTAGAATCCCGATGCATTTGCATCGTGCTCACAGCTAGTATATATACACACACATATATATATATATATATATACATATATATATATACATATACACACACACACACACACACACACACATATATATACACATATACATATACATATATATATATATACATATACACACACACACACACACACACTAGCTGAAGAGGCTGGCGTTGCCCAGGCATAGTAACTATATGTGGCTAGTTCTAACAAAATAGAATAAGTATTTTTCACATGAAACCATTCCACATCAACCATTCCACGTTTAACACTACAGATTTGCAACACAAATGAACTAAATGATTATCCAAGTAATGATGCCAAATAGAAAATGCCACACACTGGGACATGACTCTGAAGCAGCAGCCACAGAAACCCCAACTCAACTAAGACACCTCTTTCCTATTCTTTTAACAACTTGCCGCACACAGAATATACCATGAACATGTAATTATGCTTAGGTGTTATTACATTAAAGGGAACCTGTCATGTCATCTATGCCCCCCCCAGCTATCAGTGTCTGTACCTGTAGCTTCATAGTACTATTCTAAGTATCCCTGACTGAGCTAAAAGTTCGGTTTGTAAAAAGTCCTGTGTGATGACACAATCATGTGACCATAGTGGGAGGAACAAAGCAAGCAAAATCATTAGTCTATTGAGACTTAGCTATGCCTATTTTAGTCACATGATCGTGACATCACAGAGGTCTTTCAGGATTTTCTGAAATTCAGCTAAAATGTTAAATATTAACCTATTAACCTGCTAGAACAGGGGTTAGAAACCTATGGCTCACGAGCCAAATAAGGCTCTTTTGATGGCCGCATCTGGCTCACAGCCAAATCGGGTGCCCGCCGCTATGATCTGGGTGCTGTTGTGCCTGCCGCCGCTGTGCTGTCTTCTGGGTGCTGCTGTGCACGCCGCCACTGTGCAGTCTTCTGGATGCCGCTCTGTCCCTGCTGCCGTTCCCACACACAGGTTAAGCCAATCAAAGGCCAGCAGGTGCGGCCCAATTAGATTCCAGCATATGATGTCATGCGCCACTGATTGGGACGTACCTGCTGACCTCTGATTGGATTAACCCATGTGGGTATGGCAGCAGGGACAGAGCGGCACCCGGAAGACTGCACAATGGCGGACAATGGAGGATCAGTGTCAGTGTGTGCGCATCTGTCCATGTGCGCGCGTCTGTCCGTGTGTTTACTGGTCCCTGTGCAATAGGGTGGGCTGTAAAGGGCTACAAAAGGGATGATGGGGTACTGCAAGAGGATGATAAAGATTCTTCATGGGGATGATGGGGATACTGCAAGGAGATGATGGGGATACTGTATGCGGATGATGGGAGTACTGCAAACCTCCTAACGGCTGTCATTTATCAACCCCCAGACCCAGCCATTGCCTTCTTTGACCAATTCTCCATCTGGCGTCATCACTTTCTCTCTGTTGACATTCCCACCATCATCATGACTAACATCCCCATTGATATCAACCAATCAACAGCCTCCAAACTCCTGTGACTTGCCTCATACTTTCTACAATTCTACACACCGCAGCGATTGATGCAGTTGCTCCTCTCGTTCATGGCAGAACATGACAAATCAACAGACAACCCTGCCACACAGATACTACTAAAAAGCTGCGATGGGAGTCTAGGGTTGCTGAGCGGTGCTGGAAGAAAACACATTCACAAGAAGACTACACAGCATTCAAACAAACACTTCTCAAATTCAAGTCAGCCCTCACCCCCACTAAACAGAATTACTTCATTACCATCATATCTTCTGTCACACAACCCCAGGCAGTTATTCAACACGTTTGATTCCCTCCTCCGCCCCCACTGCCCCCTATTACTTTCTCGTATCTCTGAAGAAGACTTTGCAACACACTTCACTGCCAAGATTGAACAGATTAGACAAGTCTTGCAACCCAACCATCACAACTCCCATATCGCTGCTCCCATTCACCTCCAAACTTCTTGAAAAGCATGTCCACACCATACTTTCCTCCCACCTCTCATCTAACTCTCTCTTTGACGACCTTCAGTCTAGCTTCCGCCTCCACCACTCCACTAAAACCGCCTTAACCAAAATGATTAACGACCTACTTACCACCAAAGCTAACGGGCACTTATCCATCCTCCTCCTTCTTGACCTGTCCTCTGCATTTGACACAGTTGACCACTGCCTCCTACTACAGATCCTCTCTTCCACTGGTATCACTGACCTTGCCCTCTCCTGGATCTCCTCCTACCTTTCCAACCGCATATTTAGTGTCTCCCACTCCCATACTACCTCCTCTTCCCTTCTCTTTCCATCTATACCCTTGGCCTAGGGCAACTCATAGATTCCCATGGATTCCAGTACTACCTGTGCACGGACAATACTCAGATCTACTTCTCTGGCCCAATTGTCACCTCTCTGCCATAAATAATACCAGAGTGTCCGACAGCCATATCCTCCTTCTCCTCTCGCTTCCTTAAAGTAAACGTAGACAAAAATGACTCCTCATCTTTCCCCCATCTCGCGCACCTCTCTCACCTGATCTGTATATCACAATAAACATCATCATACTCTGCCCTGTACCTTAAGTTTACTGCCTCGAAGTAACCCTCGACTCTTCCTCATCCTTCAAACCACACATCCAAAGCTCTCACCACCTCCTGCTGCCTCCAACTCAAAAATATTTCCAGAATCCATCCCTTCCTCAACCCTCAATATACTAAACTATTAGTGCATGCCCTCATCATCTCCTGTCTTGACTACTGTAATCTCTTCCTCTGTGGCCTCCCTGCTAACACTCTTGCACCTCCCAAATCTGTCCTTAACTCTGCCGCCCGACAAATCCACCCGTCTCCTCTGCAAATCCCTGGCTCCCACTGGCTCCCAATTACCCAGAGTATCCAATTCAAAATACTTACATGGACTTATAAAGCCATCTACAATCTGTCTCCCCCATATATCTCTAAACTAATCGCCCGATATCAACCAATTCGTAATCTTCGATCCTCCCAAGACCTCCTTCTTTCCTCCACACTTGTACGTTTCTCATCTAACCGCCTTCAAGATTTTGCCCAGGCATCCCCATCCTCTGGAATTCTGCACCCCAAAACGTCCATCTATCCCCTACACTCGGAACCTTCAAGCAGAACCTGAAAACCCATCTCTTCAGAACAGCCTACAGCCTGCAATGACCACGGTGCCACCTCACCACCACTGGACCCAGCGCTCCACAACCATCAGAACAGACCCAACCTACTGTCTCCCTCCCTATTGCCCTGTAGAATGTAAGTCCACAAGGGCAGGGTCCTCTCTCCCCTCTGTACCAGTCTGTCACTGTTAGTTTGTTCATTGTATTTTTAACGTGTTCGTATGTAACCCTTTCTCACGTACAGCACTATGGAATCAATGGTGCTCTATAAATTAAGAATAATAATAATAATAATAATAATAATAACAATGTGATTTTTTTATTATTATTATATCTAATGATTTCTTAAGGCATCACATTGCAACCTGAGAGAGTCACAAGGATTTTCTGTTGCTGATTGACAGACTTGCCATAAACGTAACTACAAATCATATGGGGCGGTCACCTTTTGTGTTACCTCAGATTCTGCCATTTTTAATCGCAAATCCATATTTAAAATTGTTTTATAACAATAAGTTGCAAGGCCCTTCTTTGGTTGAGCAACTTGGCTGGGCATTACTGTTATGTGACATGTTATGTAGCCTTTATCTGCCAAACTCAGGGCATAGGGGAAGGACTATAGGCATGTCTGTATTATAAATCAATGGTCAAACTCAGTCATAGTATCCATTTCCTAAAACAGGTGTCCCATCAACGGCAGGTACTGTAGATATACATGACTATAGTTCATTTGTTGAGTTGATAGATCTGTCCTCCCCCTCCAGAAGTGTGAAGAATTTCCTAACACACATTAAACAACCAATTTTGTAAAGTGACAAACAAACCAGGATTAGTATGAATTATTAAAAAGGTTTCACATCCCATTAATGTCCTAAGTGTAATTACCAAAATCACAAATCCATGATCTTAGTAGTAAGAAAACAAGACAAATGCATGTGTTCTATTAAACCAGATTAAATAATGCCCGGGGTTAGGCATTCACATGAATCAAAGTGCAATCTATTTTACCAGATTGAGGGCTAGAAACAGGAGACATATTCATCATTTCTATCTGCTGGATGATGTGCCATCAGCTAAATACTTTCTTTTACATTACTTGAGGGGCCTATTGGATCAAAGCCTTACTTCCTATATGCACATCTAGACAACTGACTAACCATTAGTGCATCATATAATGAGCAAGTAATGATTACTTATTAGCCAAATGTCATAAAATTGCATAGGTGCCAAATCTAACCACTGGAAATGGGAGGTTATTATCATAACAAGCTCCTCCGCCATACATATGTTATATGTTCTACACATACACTTGTGTTCAAAATAATAGCAGTATATTCAAAAACATGAGGTAAAGCCAAAATATTTCTAACAGTTTTTATTTCCATTCATTGGGAACATTGCACACTGTTTCCTAAATCAAAACATAGAGAAAAATATATCATTTTAAATACTTTACTGAAAACAGCAAAAAGTAACATTGGGTTATTAAAAAAAAAAAAAAAAAAAAATTATATTATATTATATATAAAAATATATCAGAAAAAAAAACTGCACAGCACTCACAGACTAATGTGAACTGGTGCCAGCAGGGACAGCAGGGTGGACAAGGAGGACTTGGGTGTCAGCGTTAGGACTCATCGGACCTGAAGTCACTTTGTCGCAGTTGATGAGCAAACAGACATTGGCCAATGTGTGTACTAAGAACTTCAGATTTAAAAAAATATAAGAATTTTGAGTTTTTTGAAAAAAACGTAAGTTTTTAAATTTTTTCTCATATATATATATAGCTTGTCAGCATATGTACATCATTGGTAGCAGCTGAGTGCTGCAGAGTACTTTTTTCTAGTATATATATACTAGAAAAAAAAACAAAAAAAAAAACCTTGCAGCACTCCGCTACTACCAATGATGTACATATGCTAACAAGCTATATATATATATATATATGAGAAAAAATTAAAAAACTTACGTTTTTTGATCTAGGGTCTAGATGGTGTCCGCCCACTTAGTAGTGGGGTAGGGTGGACAAGGAGGACTTGGGTGTCAGCGTTAGGACTCATCGGACCTGAAGTCACTTTGTCGCAGTCAATGAGCAAGCAGACATTGACCAATGTGTGTACTAAGAACTTCAGATTTAAAAAAAATAATAAGAATTTGGAGTTTTTTGAAAAAAACGTAAGTTTTTAAATTTTTTCTCATATATTATATAGCTTGTCAGCATATGTACATCATTGGTAGTAGCTGAGTGCTGCAAGGTTTTTTTTTTTTCTTCTAGTATATTGACCCAGCATCCCTGCTGGCACCAGTTCACATTGTCTGTGAGTACCAAATATTCAGTTGAGTGCCCACAGGTTTTTAGAGCTGCTTGACATGTATGATGCTTAGGGTACCTTTACACATCGCTACATTGCATGCAAATTCACTTGCAACTTACTGGTTGCAGTGAAATCATGGACACATTGTTACCATTGTTATATTTGTACCTGGCAACAAAATGGAACAATGTGTCCCTGATTTCACTGCAACCAGTAAGTTGCAAGTGAAATTGCATGCAATGTTGCGACGTGTAAAGGCACCCTGATGGCCACTTTACACACACCAACTTATCTGTCCAACTTCTGAACAACTTACTGGTTGCAGTGAAATCATGGACACATTGCTTCATTTTGGGGCTGTGTACAAATGGATCAATGTGTCCATGATTTCACTGCAACCAGTAAGTTGTTCTGAAGTTGGACAGATAAGTTGGTGTGTGTAAAGTGGCCCTTAGAGTCAACCAACTTGTGGCACCTGACAACTTTTTTTCATTCCAGCCCAGGATGCTTTGACTATATCCCACAATTTATTTGCATTTGTTGGCTGCCTCAGAATCTGCATTTTTAGGTCACGTCACCGCTCGACCTGGAGGGAGCCACACCACCTTGCTGCCGCCTATCACCCCAGAGGACCCAGCAGCGCCGATGCCATCACCGGATCTACAGGTGGTGTCACGACATTCATCTATAAACTTTAATCCCTTTTTATTGTCACCACAAAGGCACATGCTTGGGCACGACCACCCATGACAGCACCATACCCATACACCCGAGATCTGAGTACCCTGACTCTTGTGGGCCCGAAAGATCCGATCACCTTTATCCTGTGCGCTATGCTGAGTACTTACATTTGAGTTTCCAGCTACATCTCAAAAATACGTGATTAAGGTGAAACCCACAACAGATCCATTCACTAATGTAGCAGCAGAATTACTCTGGACTCTATTCATCCTCTGTTCATTAGTGTCCTTTTCAAAGGTGAATGAAACTGTGGTTGACTGCACTTTTGTGCATGCCTAAACAGACGCATGAAAAGTTGGACACCGCCAAAGGTCAGATGGGAGTTCAAAGTAGGCTCCTTATGCCTCATTATAGTAAATTCTACATAGGAAACTTTTACCATAGCAGATTCTGGTCAGACGACCATTACACTCAGTGCTGTATGCAGCTCTGCCCAGGTTTTAACTAAAGGCGTTGTGAATGCAAGACACCAGCCCCAATCACTAACGACCTCCATTCACACAGAAGGAGTGACTACTGGTTTGTCCTGCACACACAATGGGCTCCATATAGGGCGCAGTTCACACAGGCCTGCACAGTGTATGCCCAGCCTCTTACATTAACCCCCATCTCAGTAGGCGGGCTGTTACGGCATTCAACACCGTTACCTGCGCCAGAACAAACGCACCCATACGGCCCAGCTGCACACAGCAACAAAAAGAGTGCAAGAAAAACCAAAAATGACAGAAAACTGACATTATGGAAATTTAGTTAGTTTTAAACTATATCAAATTGTGGGGTCTTGGTTTGTCTTTTGGTCCAAAACACGTAAGCTTGTGAGCCCCTACACGGCTCCCCACGGATCACAAGTCCTATCCACTAAATTTTTATCTCAAGTGAGCAAAGGACAAATTAGAAAATAAATTCTCTTACCATAGCAGATTCTGGTCAGACAGCACTGAGTGTAATGGTCGTCTGACCAGAATCTGCTATGGTAAGAGAATTTATTTTCTAATTTGTCCTTTGCTCACTTGAGATAAAAATTTAGTGGATAGGACTTGTGATCCGTGGGGAGCCGTGTAGGGGCTCACAAGCTTACGTGTTTTGGACCAAAAGACAAACCAAGACCCCACAATTTGATATAGTTTAAAACTAACTAAATTTCCATAATGTCAGTTTTCTGTCATTTTTGGTTTTTCTTGCACTCTTTTTGTTGCTGTGTGCAGCTGGGCCGTATGGGTGCGTTTGTTCTGGCGCAGGTAGCGGTGTTGAATGCCACAACAGCCCGCCTACTGAAATGGGGGCTAATGTAAGAGGCTGGGCATACACTGTGCAGGCCTGTGTGAACTGCGCCCTACATGGAGCCCATTGTGTGTGCAGGACAAACCAGTAGTCACTCCTGTGTGAATGGAGGTCGTTAGTGATTGGGGCTGGTGTCTTGCATTCACAACGCCTTTAGTTAAAACCTGGGCAGAGCTGCATACAGCACTGAGTGTAATGGTCGTCTGACCAGAATCTGCTATGGTAAGAGAATTTATTTTCTAATTTGTCCTTTGCTCACTTGAGATAAAAATTTAGTGGATAGGACTTGTGATCCGTGGGGAGCCGTGTAGGGGCTCACAAGCTTACGTGTTTTGGACCAAAAGACAAACCAAGACCCCACAATTTGATATAGTTTAATACATAGGAAACTTTGTCAGAATTCACTTCGGGGATTATGTGTAAATCTTTGAAAAATGTAAGTGCTCAGCGTACAAAAAAGGATAAATGTGAGCTGAACTGTACTGCGATCTTTGGGAGGTAGAATAAACAAATCAGCAGCTGTTGAAGAATTGGCTTTATTACTATTTTTACATCATTCACCTTGCAGCATAAGTGATTAGGCGGCTTTATTCATCAGGTAAGTACGATCACAACAATATCAGGGTTTTTTATTAGGCTTGGCCATTAGACTAACAATGTGTTTTGTTTTACCAAACAAAGTGTTTTTGCATCACCGAATTCTGAAGGCTATAGTTTATTGTTATATAATACATAAGAGAAGAAAAGTGCTCAGTCTCTACCTTTTCTATGTGTTTGGCCTATAGTTTATTTTATTTCCCCCCCGCCCCCTCCGACAGGAGTCATATGAGGGCTGGCCCAAAATGGTAACAATTAAATCTTCAACTCAAAACGTTTTTTATCTATTGTAATCAAGAAGAAAGAAAAATTCTGGATTTTTTTTACGCTGTTCACAGTGTTGTAAAATTGCATGCAGATAATCAGCGCTGTGTTCATATCAATATGTCTGCGTTCAAGTTCAAGACACACACGTACCGAACGCAAATGTGAAGCCAGCCTAAGAGCTTAGTAGGGTTACAGCAATACCACATTTATTTTAGGTTATTGACACTTTTACACCATAAAAAACTAATTTATGGAAAAAATAACAGTTTTCGCATTCCTGTATTCTTTGAGCTGTAGCTTTTCATTTTTCCACTGTAGCATTTTTTTTCCTTTTAGACAAGATGATGTTTTCAGCTATACCATTTTCATTTACAAGCGACATTTTGATCATGTTTTATTCCAATTTTTTATGGTATGATAAAAAAGCGAAGAGGATAACAAGTTTGACAGTGTTTTACATTGGGTCATTCCAGAAGCAGCAATACCAATATGTACTTTTTATTTACAAAAATATATGTACTGAATGATTTTTTTTTTTTAACTATTGTTATTACTTTTTAAACTTTTTTTTTTTTTTTTCTAACTTAGTCCTTTTATTCACTTGATCACTCATATAATCCGGTGAAAAAGCTCACTAGGAAAATTGTTCACAGTGCTGGGGTTAGGGCTAGGTATAAACTGTGCCTGTGGACATTTTTCATGGAACCATATAATCTATTGCAATACACCACTGCAATAGATTAGGTCAGTGCTACACTGGTATGGTGTGCGAGACCTTCTGTAGCTGGGTGACCTGAGAGTTGTCATGATGACGACCCCAGGTTACCATGGCATTGATCGGGTCCCGATGATCATGTCATGGGCATCCCGACTGCTTGAAACGGGGGTGCACTACTCACTCCTCTGCCAACCATCTAAATGCTGTGCAGGCTATAGATCGCAACATTTAGGACTTCAAACTGCCTGGAACAGTGCGGGCAGTGTCAGACAAGTTTCGGTTTTAGCATAAACCAGAGGTCTGATGACTATTGCACTGGCACAGCTGCCATGCTTGCAAAATCGTGATGACTAACTGGGTACATCCTTGGTCATTAAGGCACTGACAACCAGGACATACCCAGTATGTCCTATGTCGGGAATGGGTTAAGAGTAATAAGGCTTTATGTACAAGGCAGTGCTGTATGTTGCCATCATGTGGCAATGTATTATTGGGGTATATTTACACAAAATAACTTTATAACAACTAAATTGAAATCAAATTATAACAAATCAAGTGATAAATAACCTCTTTATACATTTGTATAATCTCAGCGGTATATAGAAGTGTATGAGCCTATAGATTTGTTTATTCAAGAGTCATATAGTAAATCCAGAATACAGTTTGTATGTATGAGTTCCAAGGATTTAGAATGAATCCTACACAAACTTTTTCTATATATAATTGACACGCCCACCAGGACCGTGAGGTACTTGGAAGTCGGGAGTTCTTTGGGGAGGTCACGGGGTCATGACCCAGTTCCGTGGCACTGGTCGTATCAATAAAAGTGGAATATTGTATGGGAATTAAAATGACGCCACCCGTGGGTTTCGTAAGTTGGGATGGATGGCCGACTCTGCAATCAGAGCCTTTGGAGCTGTTGGTAATGCAGATGAGATGGTCTGGCTCTCCATGAGTAGAGCTAGTGCCCAGGGCAGTTTACATACTCTATGCTGGGAAAAGGATATGGTGGGGTGCAGAACCAAGGGCGCAACAAATGACTAGAGGATCAAAGGTCAAAAAACAAGTAGAGAATGCGGTTTTCAGGAGTGCTGGAGCACAAAGGAACAGGATTAAAAGTTAGATGACACAAACCTTTATTAAGTAAGCTCTCTATACGCCACAATGCGTTTCGATAGCCACTGCTATCTTCCTCAGGTGGAATATAGAGAGCAAGTGAGGGGAATACAATATAAAGGGATAGTACACCAATAAAATTCAGCAACCAATTATGACATCACAGGGATCATAGAGACATAATATAATAGAACAATATACAATCTAAAAGGAAAAATCAAATGAGACCTACTTACTAACATGTGTCATAGATAATGTGGCACCCCGGGGTCCGGTAATTACATTACAAGCTTGTAGGCAAGGCATCCACCAGGTGAAGCACACATATAACATATCCCAACCTGGGCCTGAAGGGGGAGCTCTAACAGCTGATGTCAGGTCAATTGCTGAGATCAGTAGAGGTCCCCTAGATATGCAGGTGCAGGGGGTGGAGCTAGTCAGTTCCTGTCAGGAGAGCTGAGGAGACAGTTGAACAGAGCAGAAGGAGGAGAGGAAAGCGATCTTGGGGACAGGAGCTGTGTTAGGCTGGTCCAAGGAAACTGCCAGTGTGTGGAGCCAATAGCGAGGGCATGAGGAGGAGAGAAGGAAGATCTGGGAGAGGTAGTAGTGGCCAGCAAGCCCAGAATTAAGTATAGTACGGTTACCAGAGACCGAGATCGTAAGGGATTATACACCGAGCGGCCAAATCCGGAGAACGGATAGTTATACACCGCCCCGTTCACTGTAAAGCTAAAGAGACACAGCCGCACTACAGAGCGCAGGAGAGCTAAGTAGAAATACAGCCAAGAGATGGGTTCACGCTGCTTGTCCTACAGCTAGTACAGAACAGAGAGGGTCACATCATTGCTTTATGCAGCCAGGGCCCAACAGACACAATCTAAAAGAAAAGCCTCAGGACTTGCCTGGCATGGAAAGCCTAAAATTACCTCCAAGCTCCTGACCCCATGAACTGTAGAAAACAGTACTCCGTACTACCTGAGTTCCACCATTAAAGGTAAAGAAAAGACTGTTACTCTTGTGCCTCCACATCATTGTTTGAGCTAATTCCTGCATCCCCATCAACACCAATAATTATTATCACCAACTCAGGGATCATCCTAGCCCTATCTGTGGAGGGTTTATCATCCTGCTTCATCCCAACATCATCCCCTGAAGCTGAGATAAGCAGCGGTGGTCATATCCAGCCGCATCCCACAGGTGGCGTCAATGACAAAATCTTATTTGTATTTTTTTTTTCTCCATTTTTAATTGTGGTCCCTCCAGGGCCATGGAACCGGTCCACGGCCACCACCGTGACATCCCCCTGTAAGCAGAGAATAAGGACCGGTCCTGAGTAACCCATAGCATGAGGGCAATGCAAAAAGTGTGTTGAGTTGGTGCCGACGTGCAACTGCTGACACCAATCTTCTAACTTTTCTTTTGAGCCGTTGTCCTCAGCCGGGTCGGGCAAGTCTAAGGGCTCCACGGTGGTAATTGCATTATCAACTGTATATAATTTAGCAATAGTAGCATAGCAAGGTAGCTTAACCTCTTCCTCCCCACAGTTCAAAATGCATACAGGCCAAAACGAGAATTCTACAGATCAGGAATAAACTTAATTCTATAGTCAAATCCCCTGCGGAAATTTCAGATGCCTTTGAAGTTTATTACAAGAAGTTATATAACTTAGGAAAGGAGCCCGGGGAAGTTGATCCCTGTGCTGTGGAAATGGCTTCGTTTTTAGACTCAACTTCCTTCTTTGACATCTGACCAGTTAAAATTCCTAAACTTACCCTACACTGAAGCTGAAATCTCTGATACTATTGCGTCCCTAAAGAAATTTAAGTCTTCCGGGCCTGACGGGTTACAGAACGAATACTATATTGCCTTTAAAGATATCCTTGTCCCATATTTAACTAGGTTAATCAATTTCCTCACTACTGACCAGAGTAGTCTTCCCCAAAGGAAATGCAAGAAGCAGTGATTACGGTTATCTCAAAAGATAAGGGTGACACTGAGAATGTAGCCAACTATAGACCCATATCGCTCCTGAATTCAGATCTAAAAATTATTAGTAAAACTTAAATAACAGACTAAAACAAGTTATCTCGACACTCCTTCACGGGGATCAAGTGGGTTTCGTTCAGGGAAGGGGAACATCGGATGCTACGAGACGGGCGTTAAATTTAATAGATTTTATAGAGAGAACTGGGACTCCAACCCTAGTGGTCGCTGTCGACGCGGAGAAAGCGTTCGACAGGGTCCACTCGGGGTTCCTCTTTGAGGTTTTGAGGAGGTTTGGCTTTGGGGGTAATATAACTAACTTAATTCATTCGCTTTATTCTAATCCGAGTGCGAAAATCATAACAAATAACTTTTTGTCAAAAGACATCTTGCTAACGAATGGTACACATCAAGGTTGTCCCCTTTCCCCTTCTCTCTTTAACCTCTTTATTGAGCCGTTAGCGGAAAAAATACGTACTCATCCTTTGATAAAAGGCATTCCCATTTCTATGAGACAATTTAAGATTAGTTTATTTGCTGACGATATCCTGGTAACTTTGACTGATCCCATAAATTCTTTACGATATCTCCTTGACACAATTGATACATTTTCTCGAATTTCCCATTATAAGATCAATTTGAAAAAGACTCAGGTGTTACACTTAAATATAGATCAGGACCTCCTTGACTTGTTAAAACGTGAACACTCTCTCTCGTGGGAAAAAGAATCTATAAAATATTTAGGTATTTATTTGACCAAATCCCTATCTAAGATTGTAGATGTTAATCTTAATTATATCTACAAAGTCATTCAGGACGATGTTCTTCATATTTCCAAAATTGATATTTCATGGTTGGGAAGAAAAAACTCATTTAAAATGTTTATCTTACCGAAACTTCTCTATATTTTTCGTTCTGTACCCCTACCTGTGTCCAGACAATGGATGGCAAAATTGCAAACTCAACTGACGAGATTCATTTGGGATAAGAAAAAACCAAGAGTGGCTAAGACTACCCTGGAGAAAGGGAGGTCTAGAGGAGGTCTGGCTGTTCCCAACCTCATCGCATATCATCACTCCACTATCATAAAACCGAGTCAATCATGGTGGGAGACAGGCGATAGACCAAGTTGGCTTACTCTTGAAGATAAAAATATGCTAAAGAGAGGCCTTGGTCCACAGCTTCTTTCCTTCCTTTGTGATAAAAATAAACCTCTTCCGAAAGAAGCGTTAGTGAAAGCCTCTATTCAATCCTGGAGATTGTTTGTTTCCAAATCATTGAAAAGCTTTCAACCTCATCCACCTACTTGGATCCCAATTGATATATTAGAGTATATTTCTGCAAACCTGAAACTTAAATCCTGGAAAGACCATGGGATTGGTTGTATATCTAACATCTTGGATGGCAGAGGAGGGTTGATTCCCTTTGCGGTCCTATAAAACACTTATGGTCTGGAAGACATAGAAGTTAAAACCTGGGAGGAGATTCATCGCATTCTGTTGAGCCATAAACTGGTATTCTCTCTTCCTCACAATGTGACACAACTTTTGAAGTTCCCGCAGAGTACCTTTTTTTGGAAGTTGAAAAACATATATCAGGACATTAACCTAGATTCGGTCTATGTGAAATCTTCAAATGTAGTAGCCTGGGAGAAAGACCTGAACATCTCTATAAATACTGAACAACTTGGCAAGTCCTTTGATCTTATGTATACACAGGTACCGTGCATCTCCCTTATTGAGACCCAATTTAAATTGTATTCAAGATGGTATCTTACTCCGTTGAAGCTAAATAAGTTTAATTCACTCAACTCCCCGATGTGCTGGAGGAACTGTAACCAAACTGCTGATCTGACTCGTGTTCTGGGGATGTCAATTCCTTAAAAATGTTTGGAGAGACATAAGGTATCTAATTAAAGATATTTCTGGAATTGAGGTTCTTCTATCTCCTGAGTTAGTGTTGCTTTTGGTTGGGTTGGATTCTCTTACAAAACGTATAAGGCCACTTACGATTCATATTCTTTTAACAGCAAAAACTATGATTGCCACACTTTGGAGAGAGTCTACAGTCCCATCTATACAGGATGTCATAGACAGAATTGCATCTCATAATTCTTTTGAATATTCATTCGCTATTAGAAATGGCCTACAAACCAAATATCAGAAGAAATGGGCATTATGGAATATAAAATTTCCATCTCCGTTCTTAAATTCAGCCAAAGTCCCCCCAGATAACTTTCTCTAGGCTTCACCACTGGACTGTATGATGGACTCATTGTCTATAGCTTGTACTATAGTAAGTGTCTATAGCTACCGTTCCCCCCCCTTCATTTCCTTTCCTCTCTCCCTTATGTTTATTGCTGAAGAGCAGTTCTTCATAACTTGACTTAGCTTGAGATTCTTGGTCCTTAGTATTGATTGTCTTTAGTTCTACTATTTCATAATTACTTCCCAAAGTATTATTTGGAGATGTGTAATTCTTTGTTTCCCTGTTTACTTTCATTGTTCTCTTTTGGTGTTCTGTATTTGATGAAATTGATTGTAATAAGGTAATCTCTTCATATTATACCTTTGACTTCTCTACTTCTTATCAGTTTGCTGTACGACTGTATTTGATTATTATACTTTGTACTTGATTTATTGAAACTCGAATAAAAATTATTTGAACAAAATGCATACAGGTACCCTCCCGTTGCGGACATCATTTACACCCCTGGCTGCTAGGACAGTGGACCAGCTATCCGAATACACAGGTTCTACCAATGCCTGGTAACTTTGCCCTTTAAACCCTACAGCCGCCCTACACCAGATTAACCCCTTCAGGACCCAGCCTATTTTGACCCTAAAGACCTTGGCCTTTTTTGCAATTCTGACCAGTGTCCCTTTATGAGGTTATAACTCGGGAACGCTTCAACCGATCCTAGCGATTCTGAGATTGTTTTTTCGTGACATATTGCTAGTATTAAATTTAAGTCGATAATTTTTGCGTTTATTTGTGAAAAAATCAAAAATATGGCAAAAATTTTGAAAATTTCACAATCTTCACATTTTTAATTTTTTTTTCTGATAAACAAGATAGATATGTGACAGAAAAAAGTTATTAAATAATATTTCCCACATGTCTACTTCACATCAGCACAATTTTGGAAAAAAAAAATTTTTTTGTTAGGACGTTATAAGGGTTCAAAGTTCATGAGCAATTTTTCATTTTTCAACCAAAATTTACAAAACCATTTCTTTTAGTGACCACATCACATTTGAAGTCCTTTTGAGGGGTGTACATGACAGAAAACACCCAAAAGTGACACCATTCCAAAAACTGCACCCCTCAAACTACTCAAAACTACATTCAAGAAGATTATTAACCCTTCAGGTGCTTCACAGGAACTAAAGCAAAGTGGAAACAAAAAATGGATATTTTAATTCTTTTATCAAAAATGTTCTTTTAGCCTCAATTCTTTCATTTTCACATGGGCAACAGGATAAAATGGATCTTAAAATGTGTTGTGCAAATTCTCCCGAGTACATCGATACCTCATATGTGGTCATAAACCATTGTTTGGGCGCACGGCAGGGCTCAGAAGTGAAGGAGCGCAATTTGACTTTTGGAGCTAATTTTACATTCAAAAAGTGAAATTGCGCTCCTTCCCTTCTGACCCCTGCCGTGCGCCCAAACAGTGGTTTATAACCACATATGAGGTATCGGTGTACTCAGGAGAAATTGCCCAACAAATTTTAGGATGAATTTTATGCTGTTGCCATGTGAAAATGAAAAAATTTAGCCTAAAAGAAAATTTTTGTGAAAAAAAAAGTACTATTTCATTTTCACAGATCAATTTGTAAAGCACCTGGGGTTCAATATGCTCACTACCCATCTAGATATGTTCCCTGGGGGGTCTAGTTTCCAAAATGGGGTCACTTGTGGGGGAGCTCCAATGTTTAGGCACACAGGGGCTCTCCAAACGCGACATGGTGTCCGCTAACAATTTGAATAAAAATCAGCTCAAATTGTTAGCTGTAACCATGTTGTGTTTAGTGAGCCCCTGTGTGCCTAAACATTGGGGCTCCCCCACAAGTGACCCCATTTTGGAAACTAGACCCCCCAAGGAACGTATCTAGATGCATAGTGAGCACTTTGAACCCCCAGGTGCTTCATAAATTCATCCATAAAAATGAAAAAGCACTTTTTTTTTCCACAAAAATTTTCTTTTTTCATTATTATGGATCAATTTGTGAAGCACCTGGTGGTTGAAAGTGCTCACTATGCATCTAGATACGTTCCTTTGGGGGTCTAGTTTCCAAAATGGGGTCACTTGTGGGGAGCTCCAATGTGGAGACGCACAGGGGCTCTCCAAACGTGACATGGTGTCCGCTAACAATTTGAATGCAAAATGAGCTCAAATTGTAAGTGGACACCATGTCGCATTTGGAGAGCCCCTGTGCGTCTCCACATTGGAGCTCCCCCACAAGTGACCCCATTTTGGAAACTAGACCCCCAAGGGAATGTATCTAGATGCATAGTGAGAACTTTCAACCCCCAGGTGCTTCACAAATTAATCTGTAAAAATGAAAAAGTACTTTTTTTTCCGCAAAAATCTTTTTTTATCATTAATTTGTGAAGCACCTGGGGGTTCAATATGCTCACTACCCATCTAGATATATTCCCTGGGGGGTCTAGTTTCCAAAATGGGGTCACTTGTGGGGGAGCTCCAATGTTTAGGCACACAGGGGCTCTCCAAACGCGACATGGTGTCCGCTCACAATTTGAATAAAAATCAGCTCAAATTGTTAGCTGTCACCATGTTGCGTTTGGAGAGCCCCTGTGTGCCTAAACATTGGAGCTCCCCCACAAGTGACCACATTTTGGAAACTAGACCCCCCAAGGAACTTATTTAGATGCATAGTGAGCACTTTGACCCCCCAGGTGCTTCACAAATTCATCCTTAACAATGAAAAAGTACTTCTATTTCCACTAAAATTTTCTTTTTCCATTTTTAAAGATTAATTTGTGAAGCACTGGGATGTTCAAAATGCTCACCACCCATCTAGGTAAGTTCCCTGGGGGGGTCTAGTTTCCAAAATGGGGTCACTTGTAGGGGAGCTCCAATGTTTAGGCACATAGGGGCTCTCCAAACGTGACATGGTGACAGCTAACAATTTGAGCTGATTTTGCATTCAAATTGTTAGCGGACACCATGTCACGTTTGGAGAGCCCCTGTGCGTCTCCACATTGGAGCTCCCCCACAAGTGACCCCATTTTGGAAACTAGACCCCCAAAGGAACGTATCTAGATGCATAGTGAGCACTTTCAACCCCCAGGTAAGCACCTGATCCAGCACAAATTGATCCATAATAATGAAAAAAGAAATTTTTTTGTGGAAAAAAAAGTGCTTTTTCATTTTTATGGATCAATTTGTGAAGCACCTGGGGGTTCAAAGTGCTCACTATGCATCTAGATACGTTCCCTGGGGGGTCTAGTTTCCAAAATGTGGTCACTTGTGGGGGAGCCCCAATGTTTAGGCACACAGGGGCTCACTAAACACAACATGGTTACAGCTAACAATTTGAGCTGATTTTTATTCAAATTGTTAGCGGACACCATGTCGCATTTGGAGAGCCCCTGTGTGCCTAAACATTGGAGCTCCCCCACAAGTGACCCCATTTTGGAAACTAGACCCCCCAAGAAACTTATTTAGATGCATAGTGAGCACTTTGAACCCCCAAGTGCTTCACAAATTGATCCGTAAAAATGAAAAAATTATTTTTTTGTGGGAAAAAAAAGTACTTTTTTAATTTTATGGATCAATTTGTGAACCACTTGGGGGTTCAAGTGCTCACTATGCATCTAGATACATTCCTTGGGGGGTGTAGTTTCCAAAATGGGTCACTTGTGGGGGAGCTCCAATGTTTAGGCACACAGGGGCTCTCCATACGCGAAATAGTGTCCGCTAATAATTGGAGCTAATTTTCCATTCAACTTGTTAGCGGACACCATGTCACGTATGGAGTGCTCCTGTGTGCCACCAGCACAAGGGCAACTGGAAGAGTTGGGGTACAGCACCAGAAAATGGCACCTCTAATGTGCTATTTTCTGGGGTGGCTGTGAGTTGCAATTTGCAGTGTGGGGGCCACAACATTTGGGTCTCTCCACGATGGGGATTGCAGCCCCAACTGCCAAGTTGTACCTGGCTGGCATCCAAAAATAAGGCAAAGCTCCTTGTCATTTTATTGGTAGACGTAAAAAAAAAAAAATGGCGTGGGGCTCCGCCATATTTTTGGTCCAGCCAGGTACAACTTGGCAGCTACGGACTGCCAGCAACCCCCAGCTGCCTCGTTGTACCTGGCTGGTACACAAAAATACAGAAAAGCCCTTTTTTTTTTCTTTCTAGAACTAATTCTAGAAAAAAAAATGACGTAGGGCTCCGCCATATTTTTGGTCCAGCCAGGTACAACTTGGCAGCTACGACTGCCAGCAACCCCCAGCTGCCTCGTTGTACCTGGCTGGTACCCAAAAATACAGCAAAGCCTTTTTTTTCTTTCTAGAACTAATTCTAAAAAAAAATGACGTAGGCTCCCCATATTTTTGGTCCAGCCAGGTACAACTAGGCAGCTGGGGCTGGATACCACAGCATGGAGAGGCCCAAGCGTTCTGGCCCCCATGCTGCGAATTGCAGCCCGCAGCCGCCCCAAAAAATGGCGCATTCATTGAAGCGCCATTTTCTGGCGCTGTACCCAGACTCTTCCAGTTGCCCTGGTGCCGGTGGCAAACTGGGTAATAAAGGGGTTAATGCCAGCTTGTTATTGGCAGCTGGCACTAAGCCCCGAGATTCATAATTTAGGGCCAATGGTAGACCCGCCATTAGGAATCTCTGGTAAATAGAAAATACACACAGAGAAAAATCTTTTTATTTGAAAAAAAAAACAAACAAAATTTGGACTCCATCTTTATTATAAAGATCGACGTAGTCCACAACGAAGGTCCCACGGCGCTCGACCGCCTCCGACGTAGTCCACAACGAAGGTCCCACGACGCTCGATCGCCTCTGCTCAATCCAGAGATTGCAGCAAGGGATCAAGTGTCCTTTTCCTACAGCCTATGGGGTCAGAGTTATGTTGCACTGTATGACAATGATCTGTCATACAGTGCACCATGACTATGATCCCAGAGACTACAACAAGAGGATACTTGATCCCTTGTTGCACCCATCCATTCTACCTATGCACCCATCAGCCATGCACACACACATCCACGCCCGCGCTCCCCCCTCGCTGACACCACGCCCAGCGCTCGCGAACAGCCACGCACGCAGTCAGCCACGACGCAACGCCAGCACGCAGACAGCCACGCACGCAGACAGCCACGCACGCAGTCACCCACGCACCAGTCAGCCACGCACGCAGTCAGCCACGCACGCAGTCAGCCACGCACGCAGACAGCCACGCACGCAGACAGCCACGCACGCAGACAGCCACGCACGCAGACACCACGCCGACAGCACGCAGAACAGCCACGCACGCAGTCAGCCACGCACGCAGACATCCATTCATTCATACATACAAACAATATGCATACTACATACATACATACTACATACATACATAACATACATACATACATACATATGCATACTACTACATACATACATGCATACATACTACATACATATACATACTACATACTACATAATACATACATACTATACATACATACAAACATTCATTTATACATACTACATACATACTACATACATACTACATACATAGATACATTCATTCATAACACACATACTACATACATACATACTACATACATACTACATAGATACATTCATTCATTCACACATACTACATACATACATTACTACAATACATACATACATTCATTCATTCACACATACTTACCTGATCCAGGAGGAGGAGCCCGGAAGAGGAGGAGCCCACACCGGAGCTGGACCGCGGCTGCACCGGCGGGCCCGCCGGTAGGTGAGAGAGGGATGGGGGGGGTGGATACGGGGCATGGGGGTGTTAGCTTCATCAGCCCCCTCCGTGATCGCATGGAGGGGGCTGTGGAAGCTGACAGGCGGCAGCGGTGATTGTCATTTACCGCCGGCGGGCATTCCGCCGGCGTGATGACTGTTACCGCCGCCGTGGGGGGGGGTAGGACGGCAATCGGGGGGGCCAGGAGGCCGATCGGGGGCCCTGGAGTGAGGGGGGGCTAGGAGGGAGACGGCACATGCCATCCCGCCCCTCCAGATCTGATTGGAGAGCTCCAATCGGATCTGGAGGGGATTACTAGCACTGATTGGCAGTCTGAATTTCAACTGCCAATCAGAGGGGCCCTGGGCACGGGGGGGTTAATCCACCCCCCGTGGGGTGTACTACAGGTTGTCACTGTGCATTATGTACAGTGACACCTGAGTCACCCCCCTCACACGGGCCGCAGGAGCCCGATCATTCCATGGCCACCGTTTGGGCCAAAGGTCGGGAACGAACTTGTTTTCATGGCCCAAACGGTGGGCCAAGGTCGTGAAGGGGTTAACATTTCACTCCGCGGAGGTACTACAATGGGGATAGGGTCACTTACTCACTTTACAGTGAACGGGGCAATGTACAACTATCCGTTCTCTGGATTTGGCCACTGGGTTTATAATCCCTTATGATCTTGGTCTCTAGTGACCGTACTATACTTAAGTCTGGGCTTGCTGGCACTACTACCTCTCCCAGATCTTCCTTCTCTCCTCCTCAGGCCCTCGCTATGGGCTCCACACACTGTCAGGTTCCTTGGACCGGCCTAACACAGCTCCTGTGCCAAGATCACTTTCCTCTCCTCCTTCTGCTCTTAACTGTCGCCTCAGCTCTCCTGACAGGAACTGGCTAGCTCCGCCTCCTGCACCTGCATATTTAGGGGACCTCTACTGACGTCAGCAACTGACCTGACCTCAGCTGTTAGAGCTCCCCCTACATATGTTATATGTGTGCTTCATCTGGTGGATGCCTTGCCTTCAAGCCTGTAATGTGATTACCGGACCCTGGGGCGCCACATATATGTGCATAAAAAAGAAATAAACACACTAAAAAACAGTTACTGGTAAATAAAGTAAAAAAATTATTAACCAATGATTAAAAATATATTTAAAAAAATATATTTATAAAAATATGCATATAAAACGTAAAAGATATATTCAGATATATTCAGAGCCCCCACATATGTAATAAAAATTTTTTTTATTAAAATGCAAAAAAATATAAAATTACTATAGAATAACCAACGAATAGAAAACATGAACTAATGAATTGCATTCTTAATAGTCAAATTAAGAATTTCAGGGGATAACGTGCCCAATCTAAAAATCCAGTAACTTTCCCTGTTAATTAGACGACCCAGGCGATCCAGCACTGTGTTAGCAACCCGATCAATAATTTTAAGACTCATATGTGGGATCCTTGTGGTGAGCCACCCTAAAGTGCTTAGAAACGCTATGTATTAGCTAGCCTAGTTTCAGAAAAAACCCTTAAAAATAAAAGGCCCTCCAATCACATACCAATTTCTATACAAACAACCCTGGAGTCAGGCCAAATTGATAAACAAAGTGCTCTTTATTAAATTAAGTGCATAATTTCCGAGGGGGCCTTAGCAAAACGCGTTAGGGGGCGGTGGCCACGGACAGGTAAAAATTTAGACCCATGAATTGATTTACGGTACTTGTTTGCGTGCTTGTATGATATGTACTTAGGACTTGAGCACTATCTTGGCTGGTGCCTGGTACATGATTTACTGTAATTTACTGTCATACCTGCATGTTTTGTTTCATGAGGTCTCCTGTCTAGTGTGCTGCCTTGACATTACTTTTATTGCTGCATTTATGCACTTAATTTTAATAAAGAGCACTTTGTTTATCAATTTGGCCTGACTCCAGGGTTGTTTGTATAGGAATTGGTATTAGCTAGCCTAGCGGATATTGGACCTATGCTTATTTAGCCGTGCATACATGGCCTGTATCGTGCAGCCTACGTATTGCATACATTCTAAAATATGTACCACATACCGTGACATTACAGTGGAACGCCCCCATTCATCACGTGGTCCGGTCACAGGGCCACTGCCGGAGAAATCCTCCTCACCGTAGTTTCCTCTAAGCGATTCCTTCAGCGAAGATCCTCACCTGGATGCCCTTAGCTTGGTTGTGCAAGGTCTTGGCACAACCTCCTCAGGTGAGTGACAGTAGCTTTGTTTAACTCTGCCCCCCACCTCGCGGGTCCTCACAATTTGCGCTCTTGTTTTCTTTGTACACATGTACAAATGACTAGAGGACACAACTCTTTGCAGTCTTTAAGTTATTTACCCACAGTAGTGCAAGTCTCCAGTAGTTCCATCCACGGGGTTCTGTGTCCTCTGGTTCAGGACTCCCCCAAACTCTCGGATAATCTGGCGAACAACCAACCAGGACCCCTTGTTAGGTTCCTCTCTGGGTTGTCTCTGCACTGGCTCACTCCCCTCCTGCCCCACGCCTCACACTCATCTCCCGATCCAGCAGCCACGGGATTAACTGACGTCTTCCTAGTTCCTCTCGCCCCTCTATGGCCACCTTTCCAGCAAATAAGTGTGGATTCGGCTTGTGGCACATGAAGTCGCCCCAACCCCCGGTTTTCTATAGCTGAGTTCTGCCCTGTCACTCCACTATTTGGGGTCTGGTTCCCCCCTCTGCGTCCCTCCACCTGACTCTGGTCACTGTTGGCCTGGATTCAAGCGCCATGGATAGATCCCTCACTTCCTGTGCCTCTGGGACCAACTCAGTCTTTTCAGGGCCCCTCACCAGCTCCTCTTTCCCTTCCCTCTGTCCTCGGTTCTAGGATGAGCTCCTACAAGCTCCAGTCCCCGGGACATCTCTCTCGCACATCCTTTTGTGTTGCTCGCTTTTACTTTTTTTCCTACGTCCGCCCATTTCCTTTTTTGTAACTCAACTTCCTGCTCCCACTTCCTGGTGCTCCCCTAGTCCTCTTCCTCCACCCGCACCCCCTTTCTAACTTCCCTCTAACCAGGAATGGGGCCCTCCCTAAACAGGGTCAGCCCGAATCCCCTTACCCAGGGTGCGTAGTATTGGATGTGGGTGTCTGGGTTCCATTTGTTGCCCCCTTCTTACCCGAGAGTGTGGTACCACACCTCTGACTAAGGTGCAGTACCTCTGTGGCAACTGAAGACTCAGGGGCACCACATAATCAGAGAGCAACATAATGTATGAGCAGAGACCCTTGTTCTAGTGATGCGTCACTTACAGGGCTGTTTGTTATAGTTTTGATTAAATGCTGTTTTAATCATAGGAGATATGTATTGGAGATCTACTAAATCTGTTGGCATGTAGTCCTCCATCTTTGTGACCTTTGTTTGACTCCACCAATGATTGGCAGCTTTCTGTATACACTGTACATAGGCAGAAATATACCCATCAATGTGTGGTGGAATTACACAGAACTCAATCTATAGAACTGCTAGATCTACAGAGATAAAACAATTTTATTTAAAAGAATGCAGCACGAAGCCCAGTAGGTTATGTATCGCTGGAATCAGGGTTTCTGCATTCACATCATGCTACTCTCAGATGAGGGGTGCAAAAAATTGGTGAATAACCGATGAGTTTCTTCATTTAGAAAGACTGCTACCTGTATCATTACAGGTTAGTAATTGGATATATCCTTCAATATACAAGCAAGTAAGTAGTTAAAAGGGAGAAACACCATAAGATATAATTATCCTTTTAACTAGAAAATCATTCCACATTTGTAAAATCTAGGAAAATGCAAGAGGTAATAAGCATATCTTCAAAAATAAGAAAGGCTGCTAATGATGAAACATTAAACAGATATGAATATATTTAAAATTAGGCCTCAGGGGATTGTGCCAGCAATGAGGCTCATCTATACGAGGCAATGCTAAATATCTATCACAATAAAAAGACAAAACAAATATTGGCAAAAAAAGAAAAGAAAAAGTTGATAGTACGAGTCATGAGAGCAGTGAGAAATTATACCCTGAATCATTCACCCCCCAAAATATCTAATTGTACATTCCATTAACCTCTGTACAGCAGAGGGGGTAAGAGCACATTTCCCAAACAATGCTTAGTCAGTTCTTACACTCCTTGTACTTGAAAGTCTAATGAGAAGCACTGGGGACCTCATTTCCTTTTAGCAGTGTACAGAAAGGCAGACTCTGCCATAAAGAATGGTATTAAAATGCATCAAAGTCCAGGTCCGCCAAGTCCCTACACACAAGCCCAGCTTTGATATTAGGAAGCAGCATGTCCTGCAGCCTTCTGATTAAAAGGAAAAACTTCTTGTTTTTCGCAGTATCGGAGGAATTCAGCTTATAAATGATCTCCTACTGGTTCACTAGAATATCCGCATCTCTATATAATGCATTATACAGTCAGTCGGAAGATTGGATACACACTGGAGATTTGTCACTGTCACGAGCCTATACTATTTAGCCTACTTACAAAATATGTCATCTAAAATGAATGTGCAAGCACGTACGCCATTACTTAGAGATATCAATGTTTACTTACTGTAGGTCTGTATATATCAAATACTGTACAAAAAACAATTATGGTACAATGTAATATTTAATAGTGCTATACTAACATATATAATTAATTCACATTGTATACTGCATCACATACCATGTGTGTCGACGTCTCGCAGCTACCTCCCCTTTGGCTACAGGGAGCTGCTCTAGAGATAGATGAGGGGCCTAAATTTCTTAGGATTAACAGGCAGGGCACCTGCTAAGCGTACAAATAAAAAAAATATTATTTTTCAAATATATATTTTATATTATATACAAAGGATGTGAAATATAAAGGAATTATTAAAATCCCAATGGAATAAAATTGAAGGTCCAATGTGCCCGAAAGATTTATGTTCCACGGGCTGTCCAGACACTGTGCAGTGATTCACATTAAACAGTTTGATTTACTAAAAATTGTTCCCATTGGACATGTTCCTACCAACTCCCCTAATGTCATACAGCACCTACATAGGAAAGAGGTATTCTGGATTTACAAATTAACACAGTCAAACCAGAGGAACACAATTGTATCAAGTGTGTACATGTTTCACAACTTTGTATTAAGAAATTTATTTTCTCATCTTTATTCTTTAATAGAGCCTCTTTATATCTATATGATGACAATATAACCAACATATGTCCCTGCCCCTCCTGTACGTCCTGATCGCCTAGATTTAGTGTACTTGTTCTTGTCTCCCTCATCCTCATGTAAAGCGCCATGGAACCTAATGGCGCTATATAAATAAATAATAATAATAATAACATATAGCCATTAATCCACTACATATAGAGCGCGTACAATACCATTGTTTATAAATAAACACTATAGAAACATATTTTATATATTTTATTTGCATTTCTGTGTATATTATTATTATTAGTGCTTAATTTGCTGCAAGTATACCTGGAAGTACTGCCTCAGTTTTTAGCTCCTTAGCTGTGGGTAAATCTGGATGGTTGCTTTGGAAGCCTTGCATCTACCCCCACCCTTTCTGCTATAGTAGTAGTATATATATATGTACTAGATGGGTGCCAGATGCTATCGCATCAGGAGTGTGAGGATGTCACTATGGGGGAAAGCTTTGTGGTTCTGGGCATGGCAGCTGTCTCTCCCTTCATCCATGTTCTCTCACCACTGTACTGTTTTCTCTCTGTGCTCTCTCATTTGAGCTGTCTCCTCACTGTGTGCACTCTCCTCACTGTACACCCGCCCCTCCCCCTATACAATCTCTCTGCCCCCTGTGAACTCTCTCCCTTGTGCTCTGTCTCCCTCCTGTGGTATCCAAAGAAGACAATGGTGTGATGGTGTGATTAAGTGCAAATTTGAACTGGTTAAAAGCATGCGCACTTAGGTGGCGATAGGTCAGTGTCAGCGGTGGTAATTTCGGGTGGCGGCAGTTATGGGAGGCTGCGGCACCGCTGGCAATACTGCGCAATGTGCCAGTACAAAGATAGTGGGGGCCATTCTTCATTAAAGGAAACCTCAATGCCACTGGATATCTGAAATTACTACATAATTCAAATATCCAGTGGCATTGAGGTTTCCATTGATGATGAATGACCCCACAATCTTTGTACCCAATATAACGCACCATACCATCAACTTTTGTGTTCCAACAGTCTTGGAGGGATCGATCCACTGTGGGTTAGTGACAGACCAATAGGGATGGTTTTGTTTGTTAACTTCAACATTCACTCACAAAAAAATTTTCCTCATCACTCATCTGAAGGCAATCGTCTATGCTGTGAAGATATGAGATGTGCAGCATCTGAAACAACAGATACTGAAAGCCTGTGATAGCATTTCTTCTACAGTGTTGCTATCAGTGTGTCAAGAGTGGGAGATGAGGGTTGTATTGACAATCCAACACAATGGGCACCACTTTGAACACATTTTATGAGTGGTCATAAACTTGTAGATAACTCATGAAAGAAAAATGTTGTGTTAAAAACAATGATGTGCTTGGATTTCTTATGAAATTCTCAATAAGTTTGATGTTTCACATGACCCTCTTCCCATTGAAAAAAAAATAAAGTTGGATTGCAAAATGGCCAATTTCAAAATGGCCGCTATGGTCACCACCCATCTGGAAAGGTTTTCCCCCTCCGATATACTAATGTGCCACAAACAGGAAGTTGATATCAACCACTCTCATTTTATTTAGGTGCATCCATATAAATGGCCCTCCCCTTTACATATACACAGCACTTTTTTTGCTTTTCCATGTACATTATTATTAACAGTTTTGTCGTTACCGACTTCCTCATTCTTATTTTTTATTCTTTTTTCTGTTTAAATAGTATTATGCTAATCTCACCTTTTTATAATGTCCACAATGACATACTTTATCTGATAATTTTTCAATTCTTGCTTTTCAGCTTTTTTTTTTCCCATACATTGCTGGTGGCTCAAATTCATCTACCCATTTTTTTGCCCTTTACTTTGATGACACTAACACAAGTTAATTCGCCATCTGCACAAACCTTACAACTCCCCTTCCCCCACATCCACATGCCACCAGTTTTTTTTTTTTTTTTTTAATCCCTCAGTTTTATTCAAGAAAAAGCATAAAGCATAACAACGTGAAATACCAATCGGATAGTGCGTACAGTAAAATCAAGGCCATCACTATGCAAAAATTAATTAACTTGCCAGTATGATCATAAAAGGCAGGAGCCACTTGAAGAGAGGTTCCAGTAGTGACAAGTGCAATGCACTATCAATTGTTCCAAGTCTCTGATGGCATTCCCGAAGTGGCTCAGACCGCACCTAAATCTAAGAATAATTCTATAGAACAAAAGGAACGAGAATGCAAGAAAAGGAGAAAGAGACAGATAAAGAGCAAGTAAGTTCAGCCAGGAGAGGAGAGAGCCAGATGAAGAGAGGGTGAGGGTGAAAAGAGCGAAATGAGCAGCAGAAAAGATAGAGTAAACATGGGGGGTAGGGTGAGGGGGGAGAGGACATTGTCTACCGGGGAAGAACCGTGTCCAAGTTGGGATTGTATCAAGCTCAGGTTTCCCCCACCAGCAAAGTATAATCATTTGACCCTTTAAACTCTGTCCAGTAATACCAGGTCATAAAGCGGTCTTGTAAATTACTCATCACTGACGTGAGTTCTTCCAGCGGTATCATCTCGTCACCTTTGGCAAACCAGAGGGATATCATTGGAGGGGAGTTTTTTCCACAGCAGAGGAATATAGGCTCTGGCAGTTACAATAAGAAGTCATAACAACGATTGCCTATATAGGTTGTTAATAGAATATCACAGTGATGGAGAAGGACGAGGGCTGGATCAAGATCCTGGGTATAACTGGTAACTTTATGAATTACCTGCTGAACATTCCTGCAGAATGAACAGGTGTTTGCAGGACCAGAATGTGTGTAATATACTATCCTCCTCCTCCCCACACCTCCAGCAGAGGGGACTCACTTCCGGGAATATGCCATGTAATCTAGTTGGGACCCTATACCATCTAGCGAGTAGTTTGTAACCCGCTTCCTGGAAATGGGAGGAGATGGAAGTTTTGTGTGTCAATGCAAATATTCTTTTCCTTTGATCTCCTGTTAGTTGGAGTTGTAGGTCTTCCTCTCATTGCGTTTGAAATGTTATCTTTGTGTTCACTACTGGTTCATTTACCAAAGCATACGTGAGGGAGAGAGTATACCTCGCTGATCCTGAGCCAAGGCATTCTTCCTCAAATGGTGTCAGGGCCCTAGAGTGCAAGGATCTAGGGGGGAGAGTTTTCAAGAAATGCAGCAATTGATTGACTCTCCAAGAGTCTAGGTTACATGGGGGAGAGGAGCGCAACCAAGTCCTCCCTCGATGGCCACTTGCGTCCAATAACAAATTTCAGGACTCTGAAGTGCCCTCCAATGATACAAGACTGAAGCTTAGCATCATCCAATCCGGTGGGGGTGGGGAGCTCTAATTGATGGTAATTCACAGCAAGCCAGTGTGGCACCAACTGTCGGGTGCGCCTTAAGACTTTGGCAGGCCCACCCCTATCCAAGGAATTGCCAGCAGGGGGATGTTGGTAAAGTTTTGTTCCACCTCGACCCACAACTTCGTATTGCCATTTCTACACCGATCCAGAATTTTAGTGAGATGGGAAGCTATATTGTACGTCAATGCCTCCAGAGAGTTTAGTGCAGCATAGGACATGTTTATTTATATGTGGAAACTTGTCTCCACAAACAAATTTAGATTGTATCGATGCCAGGCTTCTAAAAAAGGACGAGGGTACCGCAACAGCAGTTCTTGAAGTACATATAGAATTCTAGGGAGGATGTTAAATTTTTAAGATTGCACATCTCCCAAATCACATATATGTGTTCCTGGTCCATCTTCATCAGTCACCCTGCACCGATTGAAGTAGCTTGGAGTAGTTAAGTGCATAAGTGGAGTCTGTTCATTGGGAGCATTATACCTAGATTACTGATCGCTTATTTGGCCCATTTAAAATCCCAGGCCCTCTTCACAGGTGTCAGGGCGGAGGGGACAACACTGATGTTTAGGGCTTCCGATTTAGAGACATTAATTTTAAAGCTGGATAGATGCCATTAGTTCTTTTTAACTAATTTAATCTTATGAATTTCTTTGCCCATTAAGATTTTATTCATTCCTGTATATTACACTTTTTATGATTCACATACTATGATGTGTAATATGACCTCATGGGTCTGTTGAAGCACACCCTTAGTTTAATGTTGTATATATTTACACTCACAGTTGTGAACTGAACACAGATTTTATGGTTTAAGCCGATGAAGAATATTCTTTGAAATGCATTGATAAATAAACCCATATCTCAAGACATCCCAATCCGGTTTTATCATTGGATCTTCGGCAGCATGGATTTTAACTCATTCATCTCCCAAACCCATTGGTTTAAGAAACGTGTCTGACTCTCTACTCCTGCTCCCCAGTCAAACTGAATAAAAGTATAACAAATGGGCAGACCTTAAGGGCAGTTAGGTCATTGTACCATAGACGGAGCAATAGTTAGAGGGACAGTAAGATTCAGTTCTCTATTGCTGGCAAAAAGCTGAAGAAGTGGAAAGAGATCAAATGGCAAGTGACAGAGAATGAAAAGTCTCTGTCACTTGCCATGCTTATCCGGTCACCGGAGTGCAGGGGAAGACCCCGCCCCCTCCAATCTGAATGTCCCCTGTCTCCTCTCATAGATGTTCCTACTGTCTGTGACTGTGAGGAGACTGGGGATTCACAGACTTGAGGAGGCGGGCTCTTCTCCTGCACTCTGGTGAACGCAGAAGCAGCGAGAACCTGGGAAAGCCGACAGGTACGCTGACGAGGGAGCGAGGCCACATAGGAGCCTGACATTGTGCTATCACCATGCACAATGTCAGGTGTCCTAGGGCTGGTATAAACTGACAGGAAGGGAGAGAGAGGGTTTGGCTTAGAGCAAACAGGGCAGTAATACAAAGAAACCTAACCCCCCATGTGCTGCACTTAAGCTAATGTCTGCACGGTTTTCCTGTTGTTTGACACTTTTCTCTGTAATCATACATTAAATCATTGACAAACGTTTGATTGCACTCAGTATCCCAGAACCTGTAAGGCACTGGCTTCACTTTATAGTCCTAAAATCTGCTTGTTGGTTCCCTTTAAAACTCAGAGAGATTAATCGTATGTTTCATAGTGAATGAGCAGAGAAATATTTTGCTTATGTTGCATTATACAACTTTATTCTAACTCCCTAAAATGGACCACAAATATAATTTACTTCTGGAGATAATATATTTATGAACATCAGGCATTAGGGAATTTTATATACATGCTAACTTCACAGCTCACAGTTAAGGTACCGTATATACTCGCGTATAAGCCGAGTTTTTCAGCCCAAAATTTGGGCTGAAAAGTCCCCCCTCGGCTTATACGCGAGTATACAGAGTATTCAGGCTTCCCCCGGAGGTATACAGGCCCCCCCCCCATCAAGATCCACAACCCCCCTTGTGCGGCAAACCTGTAAAGTAAAATCATACTTATCAATGTCCTGTCGCGCCGTCCCGCAGCTGCCGACATCACGATCCCGGGCTTCATTACGCGTCTTCCGCCTTTCTGTGGTCGCGGGCAATGACGTCATTGCCCACGACCACAGGAAGCCGGAAGACGCGGAATGAAGCCCGGGATCGTGATGTCGACAGCAGTGGGACGGCGCGACAGGACATTGATAAGTATGATTTTACTTTACAGGTTTGCTGCGCAAGGGGGGGGGGCTGTGGATCTTGATGGGGGGGCCTGCATACCTCCGGGGCTGCTGCTGTATACACCCCTGGGGCTGCTGCTGTATACGCCCCTGGGGCTGCTGCTGTATACGCCCCTGGGGCTGCTGCTGTATATACCTCTGGGGCTGCTGTATACACCACTAGGGCTGCTGTATATACCTCTGGGGCTGTATATACCTCTGGAGCTGCTGTATACTACCTCTGGGGCTGCTGTATACTACCACTGGGGCTGCTGTATACTACCACTGGGGCTGCTGTATACTACCACTGGGGCTGCTGTATACTACCACTGGGGCTGTATATACCTCTGGGGCTGCTGTATACTACCACTGGGGCTGTATATACCTCTGGGGCTGCTGTATACTACCACTGGGGCTGCTGTATACACCTCTGGGGCTGCTGTATACTAACCACTGGGGCTGCTGCTGTATATACCACTGAGGCTGCTGCTGTATACTACCACTGGGGCTGCTGTATATACCTCTGGGGCTGCTGTATATCACACTGCTGGGGGCTGTATACCTGTGCTGGGGTCCACCCTTGGCTTATACACGAGTCAATAGGTTTTCCCAGGTTTTGGGGGCAAAAGTAGGGGGGTCGGCTTATACACGGGTCGGCTTATGCACGAGTATTTACGGTAAATTCAAAATGATTTATTACATAAAAGACATTTATTTATGTGTATAAATAGGCAGTTACTATAGGATCACATGCTTGCCAAGTGCAACATATATTGAAAAGTGTCAAGCACATAGTATTCTGCAATGCCCTCTAAGCTAATAACCCCCAGTGTCTATACACCAATAAAGTTTTACAATAAGGTACATTTAGGAAATATGCTATAACAAGAGGGTTGTGACATCATGCGAGCACCCGCCCAATCACCGTAGGCTTCTCTTCCCACTTCGAACGTATGAGTTAATCAACAGGTGGGGACAACTGTGGCTGCCGCTCATTTCCTGCTGATTACACCTGCATCCAAAGATGTGGAGGGAGAAGCTGGCAGTGAATGGGAGCAGGACACACATGATGTCACAACCCTCACACAGGCACAGACACCAGTGGAATGGCGACAGCGCAGGAGGACAGTATAAGATTCTTTATTTTAATTGAGACAAATATGTGGAATGAGAAGCAGTTTGTCCTAGAAGTGTGCATCTCCTTTAAGGGCCATTTATATATTTGCTAAATACCCAATCCCCCCCCTCTCAGTCTTCTCTTCTTCGAATGAAAAGATTTATAACATTTTATCATAGTGAAGAACTTTTATATTTCACATTAATTTACTTGTTTTCGTTTGAATCTAACATTGGCCACACCAGTGCTTTATAAAGGACTATAAAATGAAAAAGGTTTTAGTACGGTGTTAAAAAGATTGATTGCTGTCAGTGAGAAACATAATCATAATCTTGTAGTTCGTTCCAACAGTTCGCGTAGTAACACTTATTTTATTTGTGTTAGCCATTATAAACTGTTATGACTACAAGATTAATATTCCGCTTCTCTTGGGGTATGTGCGAATGTGGAGTTATTTGGTTGTAGAAAATTCTACTGCAATTCTGCATCTCCTGGCAGAAAACTGCACCAAAAACACAATGCGTTTTTGATGCGTATTTGTCGCCATTTTGATATGTGGATTTTTCATGAGGATGTCATGAATTTTGGGTGGAAATACACTGCAAATATGAAAAGAATTGACAGGCTGAAGATTTATTTGTGCACCAAATCTGCAAGGGAAAAATAAGCAACATGCGCACAAAACCTCAGAATTCTCATTGGCTTTGCTGGCATAAGGATTGGAATGCAATTTTGTTACAAAACTGCACAAAAAACGCATTCAAAAATGCATTGTGCGCACATAGCCTTACTGAGATCAATCATATAAAAGGGTTATGATGGTTGATTGCTCTCTAGAAGTAAACCCTTACCTAATAAAAGGTCATATTGGGTTACATTTTCATAAGGAATGCCATTTTGCACTTATACTTAATGTATATCAATAAATACAGCTAAATTCTACTTCAATGTACACTGACCCAATAGAGTCATTCAGGGTAGAATCAGCATCTGTACGTTTTGTGCCAAAACGTATAAGCCTTTTAAGAGAGGCTCAAATATTGTTGCATTCACGGCATGAGTAGGCACAGTCAGTATGTTTGCAGGCCTCCTGTGAATTTTGGACCCATGGCCAGTCCATGAACAGCTTATACACGTATTGCAGCATAATACACAGATGTTGCAGTTCAACTGATTAAACACATTGTTTATCTCATAATTAAGTCCATAAGTAGGTTTGGGAGTAATTAACATCTGCAGAAGTTGCCACCTGATTGAACTGCGCCAAAGTGAGTGGAGGCTAAGCATCTTAAGCTACTTATATACTGCTAGGGGTTTAAGGCGCAACCCTCTGCCGAGGAACCTGTTCAGTTGCTCCAGAAGGGTCTACAGCAAAATACCGTAGATCTTACAATCGGGTCACAAGATGAAAGTTGCTTTTGTTCAATATTCATAACCTAGGAGTCTCCCTTGGCTATCAGCCTGTTTTATGAAGGCTGGATTTAAATTTTCCCTAACCATATTATTATTAATTGGTCCTACCATCTGCCCATGTAGACACATCAGTGCTCTTTAACCTTCCTCTAACCTGATACTTATATTATTTTCTCTATGTTCTTCTCACAGCAATGTGATGGCATATCATTAAGCACCATAATAGTGCTCCTACTTCAGCTTTAGGTTCTCCCAAGGCTGAACTCATTCACCTACTGGCTAAAAACTAGAAAACCCCATTTCTTAGCAACTAGTAAAAATGTATGTGTTCACTGACAACTCATGTTGCAGAGAAGAAAACAAGTGACAAGAAAAATACTCTTAATTGTCAACATTTAGACCCGGATTGGTAATCTGGGAAGCCAAGCAAATACCTGGTGGGCTGCAGCACTATACTACAAAGTGGACATCTGACCCTTTAAATCTTTAACTACTTGCATCGTGTGCATGAAAGAGACAGCACTCACTGCGCTGCAGCACCACACAGTTCTGTCACTATGTCTGACGGTGGCAGTGGTGAGAATCTTAAAGTGTAACTGCAGTTTAAAGTTTTATTTTATAGTAATGTAGAGTAAGTGACTATATTAAATTTTCAAATATACTTCAGAAGTGAAATCTGGAAGAAAACCCTTCAAAGATGTCCACACTAGACTGTTCCTATACCTGACATACACTTGTTGTCAGGGAAATCATTCTTTAGCTGCACACATGAATATGGCCATATATGGGTGAGGGGCAGGGCCTATGCAGAATTCACAATACAGCTGATTAGAGACTCAGGTTACCTCAGGCAGGAACAGTGCTGAGCTCAGGCTGTGAGCACACAGCTCCTGGGATCTCTCTCCATTCACATCACTCTGCTCTGTGCAATCAGCTGAGGAGCTGTGTGGAGGCCATCAGCTAATTGCATTGAGCATAGCCGATGTGAATGGAGATGAGTCAGATAAGATCACAGGAGCTGTGTGCTGACAGACTGAGCTCAGCACTGTACATTAATGAGAAAGAAATGAACTTTTTTGAATTTACCAAATGGCTGCAATGAAACAGAGTGAAAAATTCAAAAGGGGGCTGAACACTTTCTATACCCACTGCAAATACAGCTAGGAATGAATATGTGCAGACACACTCTTTACATTGCAAGCTATCCACAGATAATGCTGGCACTTCTTCATTTTTTGGTGTAATTCTGAGTATCTGTATTATTCTGTATATACACTGCACAGTACCACTTCTGTCCTATTTAGGAGACCGACTGGCACAATGTAAATAAAAAAAACATACAGTAGGAAACCCTATTGAGATTTCCCATGATGTGGCTCAAAGAATTGATTATTTGCTAAAAATCTAATTCGCCATTATAGTACAGTTATGAATTAATATGTGCATTTGATCTTTTTGTATTGCATGCTGACCTCAGGAAGGGCTGGCTTCCCCCCTCTTTGGTGTAATTCTCAGTATATACACACTGCAAAGTACCACTTCTCATGTCCTGTATACAGTCATGGCCAAAAGTTTTGAGAATGACACTAAAATGATATTTTCACATGATCTGCTGCCCTCTGGTTTTATTTGTGTTTGTCTGATGTTTATATCACATACAGAAATATATTGTGTGACTAGACAAGAATTGCAGATCTAGACAAAAAGAAAGGCTCAAGGGCCATGACAAATCAGCACAACAATGGAAGGAGTTGTCTGTAGACGTCCAAAACATAGTAATTGTGAGAAGTCATAAATCTGAGAAGGGTTAAAAATATGAACAGCATACTGACAGACTGAAGAACACAGAGATTCTTACATACTGACTTGGGGGCAATCTGAAATCTCTTTCTAAACTAGGTCATCCAGACAAACTGTAAAATCATAAGAAACATTTTGAGTCCTCTAACAGATGAGGCCGATAGGACCTTATGTCAGTGTTACTAACAGGGTTATAGTCACAGACCACTATGCAGTGGAATTCAAATGACCACTTGTTTACAGTATGGAAAAGAGCACTTAAAAAGTTACCTGTCAAACTTTTACTCATTCCAAACCATTAGGGTGAAGTCATATGACTGTATATCTCACCTTCTAATAGGATCGCAATGCACGTACTGGTAAGTGGTTCTCCCGACCCGAGCATGATAGAGCAATGCATTTCTATGCAGGTGTCACACTTTGGTCAGGAGACATGTCAGCCAGTCCAAGCACAGCATTGTGATTTTCTGTGCCCTTATTGTGATTGAGCAGCCCTTTGACCATTTTCTGATATTTCCAGAGAAACTAGGTAAATTTATGTCATGTTGATTACACGAGCATAGGAGTTGTGCCTGCATAAGTGCCACCGGGTGCTTGGTGTAAATTATATATATATATATATTACAATTATAGCTCCGGCTGTCACAGTCAGAGACTGTGCCTATACCTTTCTTGGCTAACTCCCTAAATGACGCAATGAATAGCAGTCGTAGCATTTAAGAGGCTGGGAGAGGGAGTACTTTAGCTTCTCCATGCAATCAGGACTTTCATGACATGATCACGAGGGAACAATCGTTGCAAGGAGTTTGTGATGACGACCTCTGGGTTAGCCAGCTGTGGGACCATACTAGGAGCATGGTCTAAAAGGCTTCTGTCAGTGGAAAAAACTGACAGGAATTAATGTATTGCAATGCTGGTGCATTGCAATACATTACCTTTTATTACTGGTTGCTGGTATAATGTCCCATATAGGGACTAAACAAAACATTGTACCAATAAATACATATATTTATTAATGCAAAAACAAAACCATTAAAAAAATATGCATTTGTTAATGCTGCATCCGGGACAACCTGATCTCTAAAGTTGTCATAATAGTTAACCCCTTGAACTCTATAAAAAAAAAGTAACAAAACTAATGTAATTTTATCATACAGCTCACAAACAAGTGAAAGAATATGTGATCAAAAAGTCACACGTGAATAAAATTGGTATAGCTGAAAATGTCATCTTATTCCACCAAAAGCAAGCTTCCATACAGATCCATCAGTGAATTAATAATAATAATAGTTTTCTTTATATAGCGCCAACATATTCTGCAGCACTCTACAATTCAGGGGGGGCATGTACAGACAATTTGAGACAATACACAGTAACAAAAAAATTAAAAAACCATGAGGAATGAGGTCCCTGCTCGCAAGCTTACAATTCTGAATAAAATAAAAAGCTAAAAAGATATAGCTCTCAGAATACAGTAAGGCAAAAAAAATGTTTTTCTGTAAAATTGTACTCATGATGTAAAAGCAGCAAAACATAAAAAATAAATATGGTATCTCTGTATTTGTACTGACCTGAAGAATAAAGCAGTCTTATTTCACAAAATCGTGAACAGCATTTACAAAAGAATTAAAACATTCCTTAATTGTTGTTTCTTCTAGATTCTGCCCCACAAAAAGCAGTATCAAGAGCGATCAAAAATATTTTATGGCCCAAAATAATACCAATAGAAACCCCTACTCCTCACACAAAAAATAAGCACATAAAAAAAAAAAAAAAAAGCTATATAAATCTGGCATTGCTATAATTGTCGACATGGCCTGTGCGTCGCCTAATGTAAATAGGCGATGGCGACGCCATTGAGTGGTCGCCTGGTTTCTCAGCAGTGCTCTGAAACCAGGCGAGCACTCTGGGGCAATGTGTATACATTGCCCATGTAACAGGGGGACGGCGATCTTACAGCGTACATGTTACAGAATCGGCGCTGGGGTTTTTGGACGCCCCAGCAGCGATGGCGCCTGTAAGATCGCCGGTGCGTCGCAAGGTGGTATCGGCGCATGTAAATATGCGACGGCAACACTGGTGTGGCACCAAAAACGTGCGCGCTCCCGCCCGTCGCCGCCGATATCTCCGGCGACGTCACCTCGTGTGATGGTACCCTAAGGGTACCTTTACAGGCGGCTACATTTCTAGGGTGGCTACAGGTAACTTACTGGTTGCAGTGAAATCATTGAGACAAGGTTCTATCTTGTTGCTGTGTACAAATGGAATAATCTCTCCATAATTTCACTGCAACCAGTAAGTTACCTGTAGCCACCCTAGAAATGTAGCCGCGTGTAAAGGTACCCTAAGGGTACCTTTACACACGGCTACATTTGTAGCTTGTCACCAGGTAACTTACTGGTTGCAGTGAAATCATGGATACATGATTCCATTTGTACACAGCAACAAGATAGAACCATGTATCCATGATTTCACTGCAACCAGTAAGTTACCCGGTGACAAGCTACAAATGTAGCCGTGTGTAAAGGTACCCTAAGAGATAAATAAAGCCAATTCTTCAACTGCTGTTAATTTGTTCATTCTTCTTCAAAGATCACAGTACCTCTCAGCTCATATTTATTCTGCGGTCTGCTTGAAAGCCTCTGTGTAAGGCTGCGTTCACACTATGCGCTTTTTAAAAAAGCGCAATGTGAGTGTGCATCTGCCGGCAAAGTGAATGTGAAATTCACTTTGCCGTTCAGATGCTGCGTGTATATACGCAGCGCTTTTATGGGAGAAAGCGCGGACGTAAAAAGAATGACCATGTCAATTCTTTACGCACCTACATCCTCGCTTTCTCCCATAGGAGCCCATTATTCCCCCTGGAATTGCGCATCGCCATGCAGACAATGCGGAATTCCAGCGGGAATATGCCGGCACTGCAGGATGTTATGTCACACAGGGGAGGAACAATCCTCCTGTGTGTGACATCTGTGCCAGCCCTTTTGGGTTTCATAGCGTATTAGTATACACTACGAAACCCAAATTAAAGTAGTCAAAATGTGTAAAAAATAATAAAAATGTAATACTTATCTCTCCGCCGGGTGTTCTGGGAGCCAGGAGCGAGAGATCCACAGGTATCGACCTTCCAGGGCCTACCAAGATCGCTGATTGGCCGCTCACGGTCATGTGATATATGATGTGGTATAACGCGCATATCACATGACCGCGAGCAGCCAATCCGCGATCTTGATAGGTCCTGGAAAGTCGATACCCATTGTGAGGTAGCAAGGGGAATGGTGGTAGAGGTGTGGCCACAGTTACTTAGAACGGTGGCTGTTGGTAGAGCCCGTTATGGGACCTCATCTATGAGGAACGGGGGAAGGTTTTGGGCGGGCCTCCAATCCTCATCTCCCGCCCCAGGCTTTTGAAGTAGCTGGGAGGGAAAGACAGGTGAGAGAGATTAGGCCGGCGGAGACGGCTGTCAAGGAGGAGAGGGAGAGGTTTTTGTTGTTTTTGGGTGCCTGAAAAGGAGTAGCCTGTGAGCACACAGAGTGTGTACCGGACCCCAAGGTGGGGTAGGAACCCTAGACGAGCGCCAGGAGGAGCAGGTTTAGGGCCGACGCTATTTATCCTGATGAAAGGACTGTTTTTGTTTTGCCATTGTGTGCAATAAAACACTCTTGTTTTTGGACTAAGCCTGAGTGTCACTGCCTTACTTGCTGCTGCTATAGAGACAGTTCCCTACACCGTGGATCTCTCGGCTCCCGGAACACCCGGCAGACAGGTAAGTATTCAATCTTATTATTTTTTATACATTTCGACTACTTTAATTTGGGTTTTGTAGTCTATATTAACCCTGCTGCTCTGTTCCCATGTACTATACACTTGTATTGCTCCTGGGTCACTATGACCCGGTTTATTTAATCTTGATTTTAGATACTCTAACTCAATTATTTTTATACCTTGTGCTTACTAGACTGTATGGGAACATGTTTGGAATTAAAAAAAAAAAAAAAAGGACTGGTTAGAAAGGATAAAACAGGCTCAGGAAAGAAGGGGTTAAAAGACAAGCCAGATGATCCTTTCCTGACCAAAAAGCAATGCTCTAGCAGGGAGAAATTCAGTTTTTGAAATTGTTGGAAGTGCGTTGGGGCGCGACAATGTACTTTACTATCTAGTCATAAAGGGAATGCCTAGTTTACATTTTAAAGAGCTACACAGTCAAATTATTTGCCAGATGGGGGTAGAGTGTAGATCTGAGGAACAAAAAAAAAACAAAAACACACTATTCTGACAAAACACATTGGTGTACAAGTACCACTTAAACTGCCCAACACTATACTTAAGGTGAAGCATGGTGGTAGCATCATGCTGCTAAAAGGAAGTCAGTTACCATAATATGACTGTTCAAACCAAGCACAGGGCTTTGTGCACTCTTGGCATGACTAAGCAATTCAGTGCACCTTCCCTCCCACTTGTTTCTTATTTGTCCCTACTCTCCTTTGGCTCCTGTAAAGCCAGAACTGTTATTCATGGAAGATAGGAAAGAGATCATTGTAACCCAAATACCGGTAGGTGCAATGAACTGTTTTGGCTGCACCAATGATGCACCCAACAGCTGGACATGGTTCGAGTAGTGATTTTACATGGGCAGACTCTATTTAAATGATATTAACTGTAATAATTCTGAAAATCTTTGGAAAGATGACTGCACAATCACAATCTTTTTAGACACAAAAAAAGGTATTTTATCAAAATAAAATTCTCTTAAAAATATCAAACTCACTATAAGATGTAACTGACTTGCCCTTGAGAAAAAAAAAGTAGTGCTATATTCATGGGAAAATGGGAAACATGATTTATGTGCTTGTCTGACCTTGCACTACTACAATGAAACAGCATGAGCTTGCAGAATGATTAGAATATTCATATTTTCATCTCGCCTAAGGACATAAAACATGGAAAAAAATGGGATAGAAATCAATTGGATACAAATTAACTCTGCCAACTGGAATTTGTAAGAAAAATAAACAGCACTGCTATTCTGCATTCACCATTTCTATAATAAAACAATAGAACTGTAAAAACTGCTTCTGTGGTAAAAGTTGGTATGGCAGAGAAGCCATCTCAGACTAAGGTACTCTGAGCCAAAGAGAGGGTGCAACCCCCACTTACAGAATGTGTGCCTATGCAGCTTTCATAATGTCCCAAATTATCCTGTTATCATCGTGTGCATGTGAAATGTCATCAATTCGAATAGGCTACATGTAAATCAGTATAGAAGACATAGCTTGGATCAATGTAAGTGAAAGGGCTAGATAAAACAAGCATTTTTTTCACACACACCTTCAAAGTCAGCAAAATTGTCACTTACTACACAACGTAATCCTGCACGTCCTTGTCATAAGTGTTACTCTAGTTAATGACTAGAGTAACATTTCTGGTGAAGGATAAACTGCCACTATTGATGACTGTCAGGCGGTTGTTGTCACACTATGTACAGCACACAGTTCCTCCTGAAATCCAGCTATTTTGGTAGAGATAAACACTAATAATTTTGTGGCCAAATTAGTGCAACATAATCTGATATGTTAAATCCTTCCACACCCAAAATGAATAAACAAAAAGTATTACATACTATTATTATTTAAAGGTACCGTTACATGACGCAATATCGATTGCAATATCGCCTCAAAGTCACGTGGTGTGGTCAATTGCAATCGATATCGTGAGTGCGTCGTGTCGTGGAACAGGGCAACGCGACTGCAATTTATTGCTGGATCGACATCGCCTGATTTATGTGCAGACAATTTAATCAGGCGATATTGCATAAGGGCCCTTTCACATCAGCGTTTTTTTAAATTTGCGGCAGATGCGGTGAAAAAACCGCATCTGCCGCAACTGCCGCATAACGGTTCCACTTGCGGCACGGTTGCGGTTTTTCCATAGGAAGTATAGGGGCACTTGCGGCAGATGCGGCAAGTGCGGTATTGCACTTGCGGCAGGTGCGGCAGAGAAAAAAACCGCGGCTTACTGCGGTTTTTTTCTCTGCCGCACTGCCGCAAGTGCAATACCGCACTTGCCGCATCTGCCGCAAGTGCCCTATACTTCCTATGGAAAAAACCGCAACCGTGCCGCAAGTGGAACCGTTATGCGGCAGTTGCGGCAGATGCGGTTTTTCACCGCATCTGCCGCAAATTTAAAAAACGCTGATGTGAAAGGGCCCTAAGCGATGTGGTAGGATCGCTCAGTGTGACACCGCAATTGCGATGTGGCAAGCAATTTCCTCTATTCATTACATTGAAAAATATCACTTGATTTCTCATACCCAGCGAACGAAAGTTGCTTTCACCATCCTACTTGTGTTGCCTATGATATCTCCCGTGTGACATCTCCAAAGCATTGTTGGAAAAGTGCCAAAAACGTGCGCGCTCCCGTGAAATTGCAGGAGATATCGAATCGATATTGCGTCGTGTAACGGTACCTTACCTAGTAAATGTACCGAAAAATTAAAAAAACATGCAGCACTCCATAATTGTGTGTGAAGTGGACACTTTTAATCCCAGCCATGTGATGCAACGTTTCAACCTTGCGGTCTTTCTCAAGCATAGTGCATCATGGATACAAGTGAGCTTTTTATACATCAAATGTTAATCAATCATAGAAAAAAGTTCTTAAAACTGCGGTTTACATCAATAGTGCAATCATTATAATGTGCCATGTAGTGCCATATATATATATAAAGTCAGTGGTGTAGCTAGCCTGCTTTGGGCCCCGGGGCGGGGTCACCACCCAGGCCTTCCATGTGAGGACCGGGGGTGGGGGTGGGGTGCTGGTGGAGAGATGTGAGGACCGGGGGGGGAGGGTGCTGGTGGAGAGATGTGAGGGGGAAGTGGAGAGGTGTGAGGACCAGGGGAGGGAAGGGTGCTGACACTCACCGCGGCCACCGTGTGTCTGCTGTAGGAGGGGTGGAGGGGCAGAGCTGCAGGTCAAGAAGTCCCGTCCTCCCTCCTCTCCAGCCGCGCGGCGGCTGGCTGCCAGCACGAGGCCCCCACGGGGGGCGGGCAATGGGCCCCTCAAGCCGGGAGGGCCCGGGGCGATCGCCCCCCTGCCCCCCCGCTAGCTACGCTGCTGTATAAAGTGCATTCATAGTGTTCAATATGAACTAGTATTATAAACCTGTTATTACAGTGTAGCTTAATGATCACCTGTAAAAGTTAAAAAAATGTGATAGTATATTTTTCACATCTATAGGATATACGGTACATTTACTGTTTGTCATCCATATGTCTAACACATGAAACAACAAATGAATTAAATCTTCCATTTTTCACCAAAGTGAAACAAAAGGAGGATTTTTCATATGGTTGTCAGAGTCATGGCCAAAAGGTTCCCACATTTTGCTGCATTACAGTTGTATATTAAAGGCCCAATTCATTAACCCTGCTGTTCTGTTCAGGTCTACTATACACTTACAATGTTCCAGTCATTTTTTACCGGACCTTGATGTTTAGATAATTTAAGTGTTCTATTTGAATACACGTTGCATTATTATACTGTATGTAAACATGGTTGTTCATGAACAAATGTAAAATGAAATCAAAAACTTCAAATTCGATCATTTACGACCAAACAGAACAGCAGGGTGAAAATGTTTACGCAGGGGTGTAAGAATCATTGTTGAAGGGGTCATGACCACAACAGGCCCTGCTGACCTCAGCCCCTTCTTCAGCTGGATGTGCATTCCTGAACTCACTCGGGAGCAGGGTGTCCTGGTGCAAGCTATCCCCCTGCCTGTTATCACGCAAAGCCATGATGAGAGAGTGGGCACTTCACTGTCTGCTCCCTCCTTCATCACTCTCCCCCTATGCCTGCTCTCTTAGTGTGGCGCGGTGATGTCATACTGCATACTGCTGGGCTGAGATATGCAGAGCACAGGACACTCACACAGAGACCCGAAAAGTGGGAACACTGAGGAGAGGAGTGTACTTTACTTTTTTCAAATCAGGAAGTACATGGTGGTCAGAGGATTATGGGTGAGTGGGGAGTGCATTAAACAATATGGGGTCTGCATTATACTAATTGGAGGACTATGGAGTGTGTTATGGTACATGGAGTAACATGGGGATGGGCTGTGCCTAAGCCTGTCTTGTCCAGTTAATCAAAGTTGACAACCCTACAGACATACAAATCACCTCAAATGTACTCCATTTCCTGACTGGAGTACATGTCTGACAGAGGCATACAGCGCTTGAGAAATGCACACAATTCATTAAGTGTTGTGTAACTCTTAATGAATTAGTCACATCTAAAGGCCCCGTTACACTCTGCGATATCGCTAACTATATCACTGCAACGTCACAGGCTTTGTGACGTTGCAGCGACCTCGCAGCGATGTTGCTGCGTGTGACATGCCGATTAGATCGCTGATCGCTGCTGAATGGCCAAGATTATTTCTTGGTCGTTGGTCTGCCGCTGGGCAGCAGACATCGGCATATGTGACGCCTTTCTAACCCAATGTGTTCCCTGGTAACCAAGGTAGACATCGGGTTACTAATCACAGCGCACTTTGCTTAGTAACTTGATGTGTACCCTGGTTACCAGCTTTCTCCCACTGAATACAGTAGCGAGACCTCGACATCGTGGGAAAGAATAGTTTATATTCTTTTCCATGATGTCGAGGTTGTTACACGGGTCGCTGATGATGTCTGCTTGTCTGGCATCTAACCAGCGATCACATAACGATGTGCCAGTGATCCCGATCGTCGGTCGGGTCGCTGGCACATCGTTATGTGTAACCCGGCCTTTATTCCAGCCCCCTCAATATTAAGACTGGCATGTAGTGTAACGGGTCCATAGTGTTCATAAGACCAAGAAAGCATTTCCCAAAATGGTCTTCAATACAGTTAAGTCACAAACATTAAATATACACCATTTACATGAACTTCAATATTACAGATATTAATACAGAATTTAATGCAAAGCTCAGACTGGAAAATTAAAGAAATAAATCTGACACCACCAATGACATTTAAAACATAGTGAACACTGCTATCTAGTGGTGAAATCAGGAAGTGCTGCCAGGACTCAATTTCATAATTTAATGGGAAGTGAGAACAAGGGCTTCCAATAAAAAAATAAAAAGTGAATGTAGGTTAAAAACAAATGGGTTATAGCTTTAAATATAGGTGAATATTTGAAGTGGTTTCTGTTATAATTACACAATTTATAAGAAAAATTAACACGTGTTTACATGGCTCAGTTACGGGCTGCATATATCACAGGAGAATAAAACAAAGGTTAGACTGGCAGAAAATTTGGGCTGCAGAAATATCTGCAACACAAAATCAGTTCTATACATTTTTGTAAAAGGTTTCCCTTACAACACATACATGAATTACTTTAAAGAGCATCTGCAGGAAGGTTTGTGATGGTAATCTGAGGGCACCATAATTTCGGAGCCTAGTCTCCGATTACAGGGATGCATCACTTACTGAATAGTTTTGTCGTAACAATACAAATTACCGTATATACTCGTGTATAAGCTAACCCGTGTATAAGCCGACCCCCCTACTTTTGCCCCCAAAACCTGGGAAAACCTATTGACTCGTGTATATGCCGAGGGTGGACCCCAGCACAGGTATACAGCCCCCAGCAGTGTGGTATACAGGCCTCCCCAGTGGTAGTATACAGCAGCCTCCCCAGTGGTAGTATACAGGCACCCAGCAGTATTACAGCAGCCCCAGTGGTATACAGCAGCCTCCCCAGTGGTATATACAGGCCCCAGCAGTATATACAGCAGCCCCAGCAGTATTACAGCAGACCTCCCCAGTGGTATATACAGGCCCCAGCAGTATATACAGCAGCCCCAGTGGTATACAGCAGCCCCAGTGGTATACAGCAGCCCCAGTGGTATACAGCAGCCCCATGGTATACCAGCCAGTGTATACAGCAGCCCCAGTGGTGTGGTATACAGCAGCCCCAGTGGTGGGTATACAGCAGCCCCAGTGGTGTGGTATACAGCAGCCCCAGTGGTGTGGTATACAACAGCCCCAGTGGTGTGGTATACAGCAGCCCCAGTGGTGGGGTATACAACAGCCCCAGTGTGGTATACACAGCCCCAGTGGTGTGGTATACAGCAGCCCCAGTGGTGGATATACACAGCCCCAGTGGTGTGGTATACAGCAGCCCCAGTGGTGTGGTATATAGCAGCCCCAGTGGTATATAGCAGCCCCAGTGGTATATAGCAGCCCCAGTGGTATAGCCTGGGTTATATAGCAGCCCCAGTGGTATATAGCAGTCCCAGTGGTATACAGGCCCCCAAATGCTGGCACTCGCCCCCCCTCCTTGTAAGGCCCCCCCCTGCTGCTTAACTTACCATCCCTGGTCTTCTGCACAGCGCCGGTCTTCTGTGCTCCGTCCTCCATGCTCCCGTCCTCGCTGCATCCGGGGTCCCCGGCCGTTGCAGCAACGATGACGTTCTTGTTACTGCGACGGCCGGGGACCCCGGATGCAGCAGAGGACGGGAGCATGGAGGATGGAGCACGGAAGACCGGCGCTGTGCAGAAGACCAGGGATGGTAAGTTAAGCAGCAGGGGGGGGGCCTTACAAGGAGGGGGGGCGAGTGCCAGCATTTGGGGGACATATATTTAGATATGCACTGCTTCCCCCTGCCGCTGATTGACAGGGGGAAGCAGTGCATATATAATGAGCGGCCCCACGTGACGGGGCGCTCATACAGCAGCCTCCCCCCCGCCTCCTCCAGCCTCCCCAGCCCCGAACACAGCCTCCACCACCGTATTAACCCGTGTATAAGCCGAGGGGGGGACTTTTCAGCCCAATTTTTGGGCTGAAAAATTCGGCTTATACACAAGCATATACGGTATGTTTTATCAATAGTTGATAATCATTACTGTACAATTTGGCACAAGCAGGATAATGACCATAAAACATTCAAAGAATACGGTGGTGTGGTAACAACTGAGCTCTGCTCAATCTTCAGCAGATAAAACTATCATAACTGTTACACACAGTAAACTTCTGTAAGCGATATATTGATGGAATCAGGGATCTGCACCCACCTCATGCTGCTGTTAGATTACATACCAAAATCCATTGACAGATTTCCTTTAAACTCCTGGTAGATTATTTAATAGTCGCAGAATCTAGTGCAAAAAATCTGCCACAGGTCAACGGTTTCCTACGGAGATACATCTACAACTCATGGCAAAAATTTTGGAACCACCTGGCTCAGAGGATGTTCATTCAGTTGTTTAATTTTGTAGAAAAAAAGCAGATCACAGACATGGCACAAAACTAAAGTAATTTCAAATGGTAACTCTCCACCTTGAAGAAACACTAAAAGAAATCTTGAAAAAAATGTGCTGGCCAGTAACGGTTACTTTTGTAGACCAAGCAGGGGAGAAATTATGAATCACTCAATTCTGAGGAAAAAAGTTATGGAATCACCCAGTACATTTTCATTCCCAAAACTAACACCTGCATCAAATAAGATCTGCTCGTTAGTCTGCATCTAAAAAGGAGTGATCACACCTTGAGGAGCTGTTGCACCAAGTGGACTGACATGAATCATGGCTCCAACACGAGAGATGTCAATTGAAACAAAGGAGAAGATTATCAAACTCTTAAAAAAGGGTAAATCAACACAGAATGTTGCCAAAGATATTGGTTGTTCACAGTCAGCTGTGTCTAAAATCTGCAATCCAAATACAAACAACATGGGAAGGTTGTTACAGGGAAACATACTGATAGACCAAGGAAGCCAAAGCGACAAGTCCGTAAACTTAAAGCAATATGTCTCCAAAACAGGAAGTGCACAACAAAACAAAAGGAGGCAAAAATTATGGAATCACCTGGCTCGGAGAATGTTCATTCAGTTGTTTAGTTTTGTGCCATGTCTGTGATCTGCTTTTTTTCTACAAAATTAAAGTCATTTCAAATGGCAACTTTTGGCTATAAGAAACACTAAAAGAAATCATGAAAAAAAATTGTGCTAGCCAGTAATGGTTACTTTTTTACTCCAAGCTGGGGGAAAAATTATGGAATCATGAAAAACAAACAAAAGAACAATCCAATACATCACTAGTATTTTGTTGCACTACCTCTGGCTTTAATAACAGCTAGTAGTCTCTGAGGCATAGACTTAATGAGTGACAAACAGTACTCCATCAATCTGGCTCCAACTTTCTCTGATTGCTGTTGCCAGAATAGCTTTGTAGGTTGGAGCCTTGTCATGGACCATTTTCTTCAACTTCCACCAAAGATTTTCAATTGGATTGAGATCCGGACTATTTGCAGGCCATGCCATTGACCTTGTGTCTTCTTTCAAGGAATGTTTTTTCACAGTCTTTGCTCTATGGCAGGATGCATCATCATCTTGATAAATGATTTAATCATCCCCAAACATTCTTTCAATTGATGGGATCAGAAAAGTGTCCAAAATATCAATGTAAACTTGGGCATTTATTGAAGATGTAATGACAGCCATCTCCCCAGTGCCTTTACCGAACATGCAGCGCCATATCAATGACTATGGAAATTTGAATGTTCTCTTCAAGCAGTCATCTTTATAAATCTGAATGGAATGACACCAAACAAAAGTTCCAGCATCATCACCTTGCCCAATGTAGATTTGCGATTCATCACTGAATATGACTTTCATCCAGTCATCCACAGTCCACGATTACTTTCCCTTAGCCCATTGTAACCTTGTTTTTTTCTGTTTAGGTGTTAATGTTGGCTTTTGTTTAGCTTTTCTGTATGTAAATCCCATTTCCTTTAGGCAGTTTCTTACAGTTTAGTCACAGACATTGACTCCAGTTTCCTCCCATTCCTTCCTCATTTATTTTGTTGTGCATTTCCTGTTTTGGGAGACATATTGCTTTAAGTTTCCGGTCTTGATGCTTTGATGTCTTCCTTGGTCTACCAGTATGTTTCCCTTTAACAACCTTCCTATGTTGTTTGTATTTGGTCCAGACTTCAGACACAGCTGACTGAACAACCAACATCTTTTAAGAGTTTGATAATCTTCTCCTTTGTTTCAATTGACATCTCTCATGTTGGAGCCATGATTCAGGTCAGTCCACTTGGTGCAACTGCTCTCCAAGGTGTGATCATTAATTTTTAGATGCAGACTAACGAGCAGATCATATTTAATGCCGGAGTTAGTTTTGGGAATGAAAATGTTCAGGGTGATTCCATAATTTTTACCTCAGAATTGAGTGATTCCATAATTTATCCCCCCGCTTGATCTACAAAGGTAACTGTTACTGGCTAGCATATTTTTTTTGCCAAGATTTCTTTTAGTGTTTCTTCAAGGCAGAGAGTTGCCATTTGAAATGACTGTAGTTTTGTGCCATGTCTGTGATCTGCTTTTTTTCTACAAAATTAAACAACTGAATGGACAGCCTCCGAGCCAGGTGGTTCCAAAATTTTTGCCAGGGGTAGTAATAAGGAAGAGACCCTGTTTCCAGTGATGTATTGCTTTGATTGTGTCACAACTGCTGCAACCAATAAACTGAGTTTTCAGATGTAGCAGCACTGCCACAAATGTCAATGAATTCTGTACATACCTTACACTATTTCAATCCCTGTTTTTTCTTTGTATAGGAGTCAAGTAGGTAGTCCTATTTAGTAATAATCATGAAAACTAATATGATTTAACATATTATACCAAGTAAAACCACACACTGGACTCATAAGCAAGCAAAACAGGATTCTACTCCTCTGATTATAACATTCTGCTGACAGGTTTCCATCAATGACCAACTAATCAGTTACGTCACTTCTCATGACATTACTCTTAGGCGGCCGTCACACGCTTCAATTTAATGCACGATATCGCTTAAGCGATCTGCTTTTTGATCGCTTAAGCGATATCGTTTGTGCGTCGCTGCGTGCAATCAAGCGATTTTACAATGTAAAATCGCTTGATCGTTACATCGCAGATTGGTGAGCCGGAGCTCATATCAAGCGATAAACGCTTGATCAATCTGCATCATCGTGGTGTGTGACACCACGATGAACGATCTCCCAGCGGCAGAGCCTATGCTGGGAGATGGTATCTGTGGAGACCCGGGGGTCAGTGGGCGCTCTCGTCCGCTGGCCCAGCCGCCTTTACAAAGACAGCGTGGACCAGGGCTCATCCCCAACTGAACGCCCGAGCTCCTTAACCGTGGGCGGAACACTACTCAGACAACACAGGGTGAGGGAATCACAATATTAAGGCTTTATTGGATCCCCAAACAGTTAACAGCATATAACGCATAACCAAGCACAACACATAAATGTAACAGGCGACAGAGTCTCACCCTTCCGCTGGCTCACCAGGAATTAGAATGCAGCACCGCAAAGTCTATAGCCAGGTGACTGTATCGTCCCAACCTGGGTTGCTTCCGTGTCCTTAAGCAGTCTATCACAGCCGAATGCGGTGCTGAAGTCCTTGTGGTTCTCTAGTCCGTGTTCTGATCCCCTTGGTCGGCACCGAAATGCCTAGGCCTGGGGTTATGGCTCGCTAACCGGATCCGAAGACCCTAGATTCGCTGCCTGTCTCCAATCTTCAATCTCCAATCTCCAATCTGCTGGTCAAAGTGAACAGTCCTCCTTATATACCCTCAGCCCTCATTGTAGGATATTGGGGACGTCATGATTGGTGCAATAACAGTCTTTTCATTGGCTGAACTCCAATCCTCATTTAACATATTTTAGTCCTATCTCAATCCAAATGCTAGCAGTGATACAATGGAATGTTAGTCTGAGACAGTGAGTCTGCAATCAATGACACTTAAACAATCGTGGCTGGGGCCCCTGGACATGGAATCAACATTCACAGGGTAATAGACAATGGACGATTAGCATAATTAAGTTCTCTGGCCTTCAATGACAAACAATTAGATAATTACATTACCAAGCTAAACTTTAACCACAGAAATCTATGACAATACTGTAAGAAATTCTCTTTGACCATTACAAGTTTACAAACCAAAATGCAATATGATATGTCTGGATGAATAAGAAATCCTCCTACATTATATATTAAAGGGTCCATTTCGTCACAGCATCTATGGTAAACGTCGGGTTACTAAGCGCCGCGCGGCGCCTAGTAACCCGATGTGTACCATAGTTACCAGCGATCTCGCTGGTCCACATCGCTGGTGAGTCTGTCTGTGTGACAGCTCACCAGCGATGTGAGCGATATTGTTAGCGATCGCGCGTGCACTTGATTGCTAACAATATCGCTAGCGATATGGATGCGTGTGACGGCCGCCTTACAATAATATTGATGTCTGCACTGTGGCCACAGTTTTTGAAGACTGGTGAAGCAACACATAGCATTACTGTGCACAGAGACAAGGATTAATTGGATCCTGTGCCACATAGTCTAAGAGTGGATTACCCAAGCAGGTGAGAAGGACACGTCTCAGCACTCCTCACCAGGCTCAACAAAATAAAAAAAAACTAGGTGCTCGATGTTCATTAAAAAATATATTGCATTCATCATATCTGCTCTACACTCACATAACATACAAATACCGGCCAGCACATAGCTATGTAACAAGAAATAACGGTGACACAGAAGACTATGCATTTACAGATAATGATTTACTAGGACTTGACTGCGATTCTAAAGACAGAGATGCTATAGGAAATATTGAAATGACAGATAACACTTGATTAGATATTGTGTCCCTTCACACCCTTCTCAAAATGTATGTGCCAATTCTGCTCCCCCGTTTCATGACTTTGGAATGTATGACTAGAAGACCCCTGTATAATTCAACCTCAACCTATTTTGTGCTCAGCTAGGGATGAGCGAGTATAATCGCAAGTATTCAGTACTCGGCGAGTAATGCGGTAATCGCGCTACTCGGAACGTAGCAAGTATTTCACCACTTGCCTCGCAATATAGCAAGTATTTCACCACTTGCCTCACAATATTCGGATCTCCCACCCTTCTTGGTTGTCGTATTACTATGATTGGCTGGCTGCCCAGCGTCACACGAGTCATAGCCTATGATTTATAGGCTCTATATGCCCTGCCGCCACCATTTTCTGCACATTGCATGCAGAACACAGCTAGTATAGAGAGAGGGTGAGCAGCTGCTAGGGAGAGTTGTTCTTGTGCAAATCATACAGACATCCTCTGTAGTACTAGGTGACTGTAGTGCAGAGAGACAGGCTGGAGTGTTACAGTACCATATAGTACAGTCAGCAATATTTCAGCTCTTCTCAGAGCTGAAAGTAGAAGGTCAAGGAGTAGCGACGGTTTTCACAGCTATTTTTGGAGTCACATTTACCCCTGCAGGCCAATTTTTTTGCCGTTGCGGTGCTGTGTTCATACCAAATAGCACGCACGGTACTCCACAACTGACATGCAGCCAGCTGTTTTGTGTGGTGACTGGAGCGCGTAATATATAGCCTTAAACCTCAACGCAATTTTTTTGTGCCGTTGCGATGCGGTGTGTAAAACAGTACTAGGCTGTAGTGCTACCTTCCACAAAGCACCAACTGCTCCTTGTTCCCTAATATCTGCATCTGAACATCTGCAGCTGTGTCAGAAAACCCCCAAATTCCTAAAAAGGCTGTTGTGAAGGGACAGGGACAAGGACGTAGACGTGGGCGTGGGGTTGTCAGTGGTGCCCAGCAAGGCACAGAGTCTGCGAGAGAGAAGAAGGTTGATCATCTATGTTCTTGGTGAAATTTCCTGGTCTAGAATGTAAATGGATCTGGAAGCCAGAAGAGCAAGAGGAGATACTGTCTTGGATGGCTGATAAGGCCTCCAAAAAATTTTCTAGCAGCACCCAATCGTCTACGACCACACAGTCTCCTAGCATAGTTTTTGCAGTGCCTAATGTGCAGGCATAGCCATAGTGTCTACAAAAATTAGCCCAAAGGCCTATACCATGGTGAATGATTGAAGCAGGCCTAAAGGGCCAAACAATTGTGAAGTTATGACTACTAACACAGTGCCCAATGTCCAGTCATAGCCATAGTGTCTCCAAAAAGTAGCCCAAGGGGCTGTATTTTGGTTGATGAAGGAAGGAGGGTCTCAGCTCAAGTGCCTCTGATGTGAAATATTAACGGAACATTATTTTTAGCTTATTGACCATGAGGTACATGTGGCAGAAGCAGGAGTTGAAAACATATGTAAGAAGAAGGAAAGGGGTTTATATGGGAAGGGATGGATTTGATCACCAGTTGCCTAAAACAACATTTTGGGTGACTTTAGGTTGGGATGCTGTCATAGGAGGGCTGAAATACTCTTGCGAAATCAAGTCCTTGTTAAATTTTATCAGAGTCTGCCTGTCTGCATTCTTGGTAGTCAGCCGTGTGCATGTATCTAGAATGATTGCCCCAGTGGCACTGAAAACACCCTCTGACATCACACTAGCAGCAGGGCAGGCCAACATCTCCAAGGCATATAAGGAGAAGTCTGGCCAACTATGCAGTTTGGAGACTCAGTAATTAAATGGAACAGAAGGGTGAGGAAGGACGCAGGTATGGTCGCTTAGTCGTTGACCATCTTGTGCAACTTCTCCCTCCTTGACATGGTTACCGGTCCAGATAGCCCTTGCTGATGACCCTGGTTTATTGAAGATGGCCCAGTTCGTGGACATTTTACCACCACCTGTTTTAGACCTGCTGGGCGTGACTCTCCCCATTAATGCATGCTGTTACCTCTGCTAGCAGCGGTTTCTGAGGGTGATGTTGCCATCAAATGATCGACAATGGCCCTCTTGAAGGATTCAATTGTGAAACCCCTTTATGACTGCAACAGTAGCAAAGGAAATTTGACCTTGTTCTGTGAGTCTAGAAAGGTGACCAACATAGGTTGCTGTTGAAAATGTGGATCACGAGAGGATCTTGGCACAGACAGATATGAGGTGTGCCATGTGAGCCAAGCTGCAAAGAGGCTAATGTTCTGTGACCCAGAAGGAGGAACAATACCCATGCTCTCCTCACACTGACTCTCCTCCTCCACCTCCTGCTCTCCAGCCCACCCATGCTGGACAGACATGAAGCTGGGATTGGGAGTTCCCTCTGTAGCATGAGAGGTCCCCTCGGTTCCACTGAAAAAGAAGTCCTCTCCCTCCTCGTCTTCCTCATCATCTTCATCCCCCAATCCTACCGATGAGATTGGCTGGGCTGGGCAGGATCACCCATTGTGAAATCTTTCTCCATACCGAGCTACTGGGCACTCAAAGATTCCATTTTTAGATTATGCAGCAATTCTTTCAGCAGATATAGCATAATAGGGATGGTTACGCCAATAAATAGCCTGATCACCGCTCACAAGCTTTGTGTATCTGTAAGACTTGATTGTCCATATATACTGTATTTGTCCTTGTTCTCCCCTCTTCATATGTAAAGCGCCACGGAATCTAAGGGCCTATATAAGTAATAATAATAATAATATAATAATAGTCAGCGATCCACACCTACTCGACATTTGTCATGTGTCTTGGCGGAGTCTCAGTCTGACGGGCATGTTTAAGCTGGTATTCAGAAAGTGCCCTCTGCTGCTTACTTATCCTTACCAACATATATGTTGAGTTCCACCGTCTTTGCAGGTTACAAATGAGTCAGTGGTTTGGCAAATTAAATTGCTTTTGAAGCGCTGCAAGACCGGCAACAGTGGTTGAGGAATGGCGGAAATAAGTGTAAATACGGCGCACCTCCTCAAGTAGGTACAGCAAGTCATGGTATGTTTTATAAACTTCTGCACTACTAGGTTCAGCACCTGAGCCATGCATGGCACATTTGCCGCTTTGCCAATGCGCTGCTGCACAGCTCCCAACTTGGGAGTGATGTGGAGGGTAATTCAGCATAGGATGAAGAGGCGGAGGAGGAAGGGGGGGGGGGGGAAGACAGGATGTACATGATGAGGCAGAAACCCTGTTTGAGGTTGGGCCCGCTATTCGTGGCATGGGTAGGATATGTGACGGTCCAGTTTGAGACTTTGTCCCACACTCCACCAGGTTGAGCTAGTGTGCCGTGACAGAGATGTATTGTCCCTGTCCACAAGTACTTGTCCAAGTGTCTGTTGTAAGGTGGACCTTCCCGGTTATGGCGTTGGTGAGAGCATGTTTTAGATTGTTTAAGACATGCTGGTGTAACGCGGGGATGGCACACCAGGAAAAATAGTGCAGTCTGGGAACCAAGTATCACAGCGCAGTCACAGCCAATGGATCACAGAAAGACTGTGTCCCCACAAGCTTAAATGGCAACATCTCCACAGCTAGCATCTTGGCAATGTGCGCACCCAGTATTTGTGCTGGTTGGTGCGTGGCTTGGTATTTACACCTCCTTTCATAGATCTGAGGCATGGACAATTGGACGATTGGCTGGGACAATCAAGTGGATGAGCTTGTTGTGTCCTGCTTCTGTGCAACAGCAGCTTGTGAGCAAGATGTATGATCACCTGTTTCCTGCCCATCAGATTGGGAAGGACGGATCACAGGCGACATTGGCAGTAGTGTGACCCGCAGACACCGATTTGTACCCTGGTGTTCCGCCCACTGACTAGGGTGCATGGCTGCCATTTGTTTCCGCATACTAGTGGTTCTTTAGTTGCCCTTGCCCTGGCCTCTGCTCAGCTTTGTATGGCAGATGCTACAGATGACAACATTTGGTTAAGAAGGACTATCTGAAAAAAATTTCTAGATAGCTGTTGAATGCACCCTTGCCTTGACTTGACTTGGGGCACAGAGGGATTGCTCTTGGAAACAGATGACACACTTCGCATTCTGCTCAAAATAGTAGCCCTTGGTGCCCTTGTTGGTGCTATGTATCCACCTTCTTTCTCTGTGCTGCTGTGCTGGTTATGCGTTCCAGCGGTCCAGGTTGCATTGGCAGTTTCATCATCAACCACCTCGTCTTCCATGTCATCCTCCTTCCGTGTTGATATTGTCGACTGGCCAGATGGTAACTGTGTTTCATCACCATCAGCCTCAGCCTCTTCACTCGGTATATCACATGGATGAAAGTGGCTTTCTTCTGGCCGTGGGTTTTTAAACATTTGGGCATGAACAGACGATACCTCCTCGCGTTCCTCTTCAATGTTGCATGGTGAGAGGCCAGAGGCAACTAAGGCGGCCATCACACGCATCAATTTCTTGAACGATATCTCTTAAGCGATCTGCTTTTTGATCGCTTAAGCGATATCGTTTGTGCGTCGCTGCGTGTAATCAAGCAATTTTACAATGTAAAATCGCTTGATTGTTTGATCGCAGATATGCAAGCCGGAGCTCAAATCAAGCGATCATCGCTTTAACAATCTGCATCATCGTGGTGTGTGACACCACGATGAACGATCTCCCAGCGGCAGAGCCTATGCTGGGAGATGGTATCTATGGTAAACGTCGGGTTACTAAGTGCCGCGCGGCGCCTAGTAACCCGATGTGTACCATGGTTACCAGCGATCTCGCTGGTCCACATCGCTGGTGAGTCTGTCTGTGTGACAGCTCACCAACGATGTGAGCGATATTGTTAGCGATCGCGCGTGCATGTGATCGCCAACAATATCGCTTACAAGATTGAAGCGTGTGTACGGCCGCCTAAAGGATATGGACCAAATAGATCTTCGGAGTGGCCAAGGTTGGGGTCAAATATTTCCTGTGACTCCTGACATGGTGATGAACTAGGAACAGGTTGAGAATAGAATAGGATGACCCAGCGTTCTCTGTCCATACGTGGACTACTTTTTGGAGACACTATGGCTATGTCTGGACATTAAGCACTGCAACTACTGTGCTAGTAGTCCTAGGCTAGCTTCATAATTGTTTGGTCCTTGAGGCTTGTTTCCTTCATCAACCATGGTACAGCCCCTTAGGCAAATTTTTGGATACACTATGGCTATGCCTGCACATTGGGCACTGCAAAAACTAGGCTAGTAGTCCTAGCTCATAATTGTTTTGCCCTTGAGGCCTGCTTCCTTCATCAACCATTATACAGCCCTTTGAGCTAATTTTTGGAGACACACTGCCTGCACATTGTGCAGAGGTAGTGGAACAACAATGCTAGTAGTCCAAGCTTTATAATTGTGAAGCCCTTGTGATGATGATGATGACGATGATGATGATGAGTGGCTTCTTTCTGCATTAACCATCACACAGCCCATAGGGAAGATCACTCTCTTTACACCACTTATACACTGAGCTGTCAGAAGATCTCCTCCATCATAACCTGATCTTATGGCAATCATGCACCCATATGAGCTTTTTCATCAGCCCCCAGACCGCTTTTTTGGGTCCAGCAGACAATTACTCGCATTTCCTATTGACTAACATTGGACTTGCAACTCACACCGAATACCCGAGTATTACAATCTACTCGGCATGAGTATAGCGAGTCCGAGTATTTGACTACTCGCTCATCCCCATCTGCAACCACTTGGCTAATTAAACCCCACATTATGTGACCCTGGCTATAATGGCCACAGCAGCCTCATTTATTGAATAATAATATAAAACATTAAATAACATTAATGACCTTCAATAGGATCATCAGAAAGGTGTAATTAAAGGTTCCAACCATTTTCTTAACAGCAACATAACAGCTCCTCCACACCACTACCAGTCACACCGCAGTAGCTGAGGGGCACCAACTAAATGTTGCACATACCAAAATGTCCTGATAAATCCTAGCCCAGTAGAGAGCAGCTTACAATTCTGTAAGAACCTTGTAACCAAATGGGAGTCACCCATTCCCCTGTCCTTCAGTGCAGTCAACCTCCTCCAAAACCACCCTCCCTTTCGAAAGACTAACTTACTTACCAGTAATGGGATTTTACAGAGTCCATGACAACAGCACGTGAGAGCGGGAAGCGCCCCACAGGGACAGGAAACCTACTGAATAAAAGGGTGGCACATCTCCACCCCATCAGTTAGATTACAGAGCTTGAGAAGAATCACGGATTGGTTATGTATAGACAAAATACCACCACCAAATTTGAGTAACATTTCATACACCCTCACCACCTTCAAGAATGTAGATCAGGTATATAAAAAGGGAGGGAATGGGTGTTATGAGGACTGGAAAATTCCATTACCGGTAAGCAATTTAGTTTTTTCCTTTACCCTATGACAGAACCACATGAGAGAATTAGAGATTCCAAAACACCTAGGGAGGACTCACCGTTTGAAGCACCTTTCTTCCAAAGAGAATGCCATGGCGCTGTACATGAGATGGGGTTACATAACAAACAAGTGAAAAATACAGTAAACAAACTAACAGTGACAGAATGATACAGAGGGGAGAGGACCCTGCCCTTATGGACTTACATTCTATAGGACAATGGGTACAAAAACAATAGGTCAGGGGTGCAGCATATCCAGTAGTCATGAGGCAGCAGTGCAGACACTGCAGGCTGTAAGCTTACTTGAAGAGATGGGTTTCAGGTTCCATCTGAAGGATTGAAACATGACAGATAATCAGATGTGTTGTGGCGCAGAATTTCAGAGAATAGGGGGATCAACCTATAGTGCTTGTAAAAGTCTAAGGATGAGGACCAGGTTGCAGCTTTACATATTTGGTCAATCAAAGCCTCAACTTTTCCAAAGACTTTTTACTGCTACCCACGCAAAACACCTAAACTAAAGCAACAGAAACCTGCGGTTGGTGACGAAACTTATTTGCTGTCCATAGGTGGTTGGTAAACAAAATCTACAACAAGTTGCTATCACTTGATACTACATACTAGAGCACTGCAGCTCAAACTATATAATTAACCTCTTTACCTATTGACTTACTACAAGGCTATGGCCAATTCTCACTTAGATCTTTAAACTGCAGACACTAGATAAATCTGAGCTGCTCATTTTAAATGAAAAGAGTGATATCCTAATTCCCAGAACTTTAACCCTCTGTTTTATATCACCTAGTGAATTTCTAATCCTACCTTTCCAAGTACCTCACCATACAGTAGATAATACACATTTAGCAAGCCTCTGTCAACCCTCTAACAAGTCTCCGGCAGGCTAATCATTTGCCAACGTATATCATTATTTCTTGGAATAAGCCTTCTTTCTAGTTTATATTAACTCAATTTGAATCTGACTATATCATATCATCTTATTGTCTTGTATACAGGTAGTCTTCTCTTGATTTAGATTGTGCTTAATTACATCTTGCTACCTGCAAGTTGCATGCTTAAAAATTACTGTTTGAACTATACTTTACCGAGTACTTCTTAGAACAAGTAATAAGTGAGATACATAGGTACTTATATATATATCCAGGTCTGGAGAAAGACTTGCAGCACTCCAAGTTCTCAATGTGAAAAGAACTTTCTTTATTAGGACAGGCACAAAACATGCAACGTTTCAAGTCACAAAGACTTTTCCTCAGGCACAAGTGTCTCAACAGGAAATGCAGTTTATATATACAAACATTAGCATATTAAATTGACAACTGATTAGAGTCATTAGAAAACAGAGAAACATCAATATTATATTAGTGGTTGTGCATAAATAAGTGACAACAATTAAAAAAATACAAAAAGATACAAAAAAAATACAAAAAGACATTAGCAAATCAATCAGGTATATATGGACTGCATACAGTGTGAAAAACCTAATTTGAAAGGGCCATGCATAAGTGTACCATATTGCCATCATTATAGAGGCTTCATATGAGTTTTCTATATGAAATGGGGCCAGTGGTGCTGGAATTAAAAGAAAATGGTGCATCTCAAAAAATATTAATAAGTGTTATGGCTCAAAGGGCCATCAAATCATTTAGATTTGAATATTGTGCAAAATTGTGCAAAATGCAATATTAAGTTAATATGTGGACGACACTTTCATCCTTTGGAGAGGTTCTATGGATGAACTCAATTGTTTTTCTGACTATCTAAATACAATTGACCCCACAATAAAATTCACGATGGTCCACTCTATGGACGAGATCCAATTCCTTGATGTGAAGGTCACTCTGAAAGAGAACAAGAATAAAAACCTCCTTATTTACTAAGCCCACGGATAGAAATAAATTACTGCGCTATGATAGCCATCACCCAAAAAACATGAAAAAGGCTATTCCTAAAGGGCAAATGCAAAGAGTCTGTAGGATCGTATCCGATCCCATTGAGCTAAAAGAGACTACTGATCTGCTCACACAAAAGTTTCTGAAACGTGGATACCCTAAGGGTGTTCTACAGCAACAAAAAAAACGCGCCCTCCAAGGTAAACCTGCGGTTGCCAATAAGGACAAACGAATCCCTATGGTGACAATGTTCTGTAATGAATCAGATGAAATTAAAAAAGCAATCATAGGTAATTGGAACATCTTGTCTAGGGGTCTTCCTGAAATTGATGAATTTAAAAAACCCCCAATTCTGGCTTACAGAAAAGGGCGTAGTTTGAGAGACACCTTAATACAGGCTGATATTGGCAGCTTCAAAAAAGATTTACAATCTACAATTACAGGCCAACGGAGAACAGGTAGTTTCCCATGCTATGGCTGCGTAAACTGCCCCTATATGCGCAAGGGTAATACTTTTGAACAAAGAGGGAATACCTACAAAATAAATGGATTCCATACATGTTCCTCTGACCATGTGGTCTATCTTCTGGATTGCCCCTGTGGGTTATATTACGTGGGTGAGACGACGTTAGAGTTTAAAGTGAGGATGGGTCAACACAGATATAGTATAAGAAAACAAATCCCTAATCTCCCCGTTTCCAAGCACTTTACTGAAGCCGACCATCAGGAGAGTGATTTGAAATGTAGAATCATAGACAGTGTCCCCCCTTTGAGAAGAAATGGCAACCGCAACAAACTGCTGATGGAGAAGGAGTTACGTTGGATACACCGGTTAGGTACTTTAAAACCAGGGGGTCTTAATGTAGATTATAAATTAAACACAATCATAAATTAACCCCATGAGTAAAACTGGCCAAAGAAAGATTCAAGATCCTTGTACCATGATGTTAAACCTTTTTCTCCATTTTTTGTTTTTGTTTTTATGATATTTTATCTTGCACTGTTTTTTATCATATTTGTGTATCATATTACTGTATAAGCAATTATGCTTTTTTAAAATTGAATACACTTGAGTACTGAAACAGATCTTTGTTTTTTTCCAGGCTACTTCATATGGACGAAAAACCTACCCTATTATGACTCACCCTGAAATTGAAAGTTCCATGCATGATACCTTATTGTTTTTATCTAAATTTTTTTATCTAATTGTTTTTTATTTCATCAATGATAATTTCCTGGTGGTGCACGTATAAAGATGTTGGTTTATAATATACCTTGTGGTTGCACCCATATGGTTTTATAGGTCGCCATGTTTTTTTTGTTTAATAACATGATTTTTTGCACCGGTGTGAACTAATTTTCACTGTCACCTGTATTGCTGATTATGATATACTAGCTGTGAGCCCGATGCAAATGCATCGGGTGTCTAGAATATTTTTTTTTTTTTTTTAGATTTTCAAATAGATTTTCACTTGCCGCACCTGCCGCAAGTCCCCCTATACTTTCTATGGGGATTACCGCAACCGCGCCGCAAGTGTAGCGACTCGCAATGGCCTCGCGGCCATTGCTCGCGCTACACAGCGAGTCGCAATAGATCCCCATTGAAAGTATAGGGGAGTTGCGGCAGGTACGCGGTTGCGGTAATCCTTATGGAAGCGGGCATTGCGATTCGCTGGCCGAAAATAGAACCAGAGGCTCTGCCACAAAGCTAGCGATTTCCCGCTGAGGCTAGCGACTCGCTACCTGAGCGGGAAATCGCTAGCTTTGTGGCCGAGCCTCTGGTTCTATTTTCGGCCAGCGACTCGCAATGGCCGCTTCGCGGCCATTGCTCGCACTAAAGCTAGCGACTCGCAATGGCCTCGCGGCCATTGCTCGCGCAGCTGACGCCTCGCATTGGCCGCTACGCGGCCAATGCTTCGCCGTGGTGACGTCACAGTGTGACATATCCACGGCACGTTTTTTTGGTCCGACACGAAAATGTCTTAGACAATTATATAGTAGATATACACATTTTTAGTTTTTATGACCATATTATTTATCTTAGTGGTAAACTGGTTCAATTTTAATCCCTGTTTTGTATTGAGGATTTATATAAATCCCTCTAGTTTCAGCCAAAGAACCACATACCACTGAACTGATGTATTTACTTGATCTATTCCATACATCTGAATGGTCTCATTTTATGGCACATGATATAGCACAGCCACTAGATGGCGCTCAAAGCTCTTTACACTTATAAAGTCTATTTAACTTAATATTGCATTTTGCACAATTTTGCACAATATTCAAATCTAAATGATTGATGGCCCTTTGAGCCATAACACTTATTAATATTTTTTGAGATGCACCATTTTCTTTTAATTCCAGCACCACTGGCCCCATTTCATATAGAAACTCTTATGAAGCCTCTATAATGATAGCAATATGGTACACTTATGCATGGCCCTTTCAAATTAGGTTTTTCACACTATATGCAGTCCATATATACCTGATTGATTTGCTAATGTCTTTTTGTATCTTTTTGTATTTTTTTAATTGTTGTCACTTATGTATGCACAACCACTAATATAATATTGATGTTTCTCTGTTTTCTAATGACTCTAATCAGTTGTCAATTTAATATGCTAATGTTTGTATATATAAACTGCATTTCCTGTTGAGACACTTGTGCCTGAGGAAAAGTCTTTGTGACTTGAAACGTTGCATGTTTTGTGCCTGTCCTAATAAAGAAAGTTCTTTTCACATTGAGAACTTGGAGTGCTGCAAGTCTTTCTCCAGACCTGGATTTGTCTACAACCTTTAAAGATAAGGTTTGATTTGCCTGCACCAGCTTTTCAGCTGTTTATGCTGCTCCCTGACCCACTTTTTTTCTACTTATATTATATATATAGGTACACCAAGTTTGCTTAAAATATTTATTGCTGTAATCCATCTGAGTGCTTATCCACGTCAACTCCACTCACGTACAGTAGACCCTCCCAATACCTGCTTACCAACTAGATGATTTGCTTACCTACATAGCAGACTATATATCGGCAACTTATCCTTGACAAATAATATGGGACTTTGACCCCTCCTCCTGACTAGACGCCATTACTATCATCTTTACGCTTAACTTAAGGTGTACTTCACACAAAGCGAGATCGCTAGCGAGATCGCTGATACGTCACGGTTTTTGTGACGGAACAGCGACCTCGCCAGTGATCTTTCTATAAGTGACAAGTAGCAGCGACCAGGCCCCTGCTGTGAGATCACCGATTACGTTGGAACGTCCTGGACAATTTTTAGATAATCAGGCTCCCGCTGGGCAGCATGCATTGGTGTGTTTGATGTGGACAACGACCAACAACCTCAATACTACAGGTCTGAGTGACAGGGTCCCAACGACCGCTGTATCGTTGCTTTGTCACTGGTGAGATCTGACTGTTTGACATCTCACCAGCAACCATGTAGCGACGCTCCAGCAATCCCTACCAGGTCGGATCGCTGGTGCATCACTTAGTGTAACGGGGTCTTAACTCCCTTTAGCTAATCTTCTATCTTCTTGCCCAATCTAAACTAAAAACCAAGTCTTAACTAGTTCAACCAGATTATACCTCACCATAAGAATAAAGATGCATCCAAAAACCAAACCCACTTCCAACAACAGGACTATGGGGGTGCATTACACTATATGGAGAACTATGGGGTGCATTATATTATATGGTGGACTACGGGTGCATTATACTATATGTCTATCGAGTAATAAGGCTTCAGGGCACTAAGTGGCAATATCAACTGTCATGCTCCGGGCGGATTGCCCTATAGGCAGATTCTTCCCCTGGTGGTGCTAATCCACAGCACAAGCAATAATAGATATATAAAGAAAGAGGCAGCACTCACCAGTATTGTGCAGCAGTGGTCTCTTTAATCCAGCGTGTTTAAGGATTCATGACAGGGTGCAGGGAGGTGACCACGGAGGGCGGACAACGACAGACCTGTAGAAGCAAAATTTTTGCGAAACGGCGTCGTCGTCCGCCCTCCGTGGTCACCTCCCTGCACCCTGTCATGAATCCTTAAACACGCTGGATTAAAGAGACCACTGCTGCACAATACTGGTGAGTGCTGCCTCTATCTTTATATATGCATTATACTATATGGAGCACTATGATGATGCATTATAATTTATGGAGACAATTATACTATATGGAAGCCATTATAATACTTAGAGGGCTCTGTGGGAGCATGATAATACTTGAAGGGGTATGAGGGAGCCTCTATACTTTATGCAGGGCTATTTTAGGGCTGTGTGGGGACTATAATACAGTGTGAAGAGATGTATGGGTCATTATTCTATATGTGGGTCCATTATATTGTATGGAGGGCTGTGTGGGGGTCATAGTGGGGATCATACTGTAGAAGAGGGGTAGTCTTATACGGCGAGTATATTCCAAATTCTATATTTTAACTGGAAAAGTTTGGGGTTGTCTTATACACCAGTCGTCTTATACGCCGGAAAATACGGTACTTCCATTCCTTTTTGAAAAAAGTCAAGGTATTCACGGACATCTCAAAAGAGACAATGGCTAAACACAAAGCCTCATATTTGTGCACAAACAAAAAATGATTGTGATCGAGGAGAAGGAGAAGGGCTTGAAAACCCCATAAGGACCTCAGTATAAACAGCACCTGAACCTCCACTTACAATTTAAAGAAAAAAAAAAAAAAAGGACAAAAAACAACTTTATTTACATTTTCAACCTCAGTGCTAGCCTAGGCACAAAAGGCTAGAATGTTGGTCTCACCTCACGGTCACCACCGGTCTTGAACACTTCCGCCCAACAGTTCCCAGTAGAACTGTTAGTTAGTTTCCTAGCTTTCACTACTTTCATTGTTATTGTTCACCCTAGTTCGTTACTCCACCTCCCCCTACCACCACCCGCCCGTTCTTAAAATTAAAAAATGGAAGTCACAGAAGGCCCAATTTAAGTACCCACTCACATGCCCATTTCTATTTCTCACTTCTTAAATCTAGGTCTCCTTAGGGCCCTTTCACATCAGCGTTTTTTGAAATTTGCGGCAGATGCGGTGAAAAAACCCATCTGCCGCAATTACCGCATACCGGCTGCACTTGCGGCGCGGTTGCGGTAAACGCCATGCAAAGTATAGGCGTACTTGCGGCAGGTGCGGCAAGTGCGGTTTTGCACTTGCGACAGGTGCGGCCGCGAAAAAAACCGCGGTCAGCCGCGGTTTTTTTCGCGGCCGCACCTGCCGCAAGTGCAAAACCGCACTTGCCGCACCTGCCGCAAGTACGCCTACTTTGCATGGCGTTTACCGCAACCGCGCCGCAAGTGCAGCCGGTATGCGGTAATTGCGGCAGATGCGTTTTTTTCACCGCATCTGCCGCAAATTTCAAAAAACGCTGATGTGAAAGGGCCCTTACTCAAGCGACACACACAGCAAAACACATAAATTATGGCTAATAAGTACCTATCTCTCAATGTTAACAGTCTCAACACCACTCAGAAAACATAGTTTGGAAAGAACTCACTAAACTCAACATAAACATTGCAGGTCTTCAAGAGACGAAGTTCTCAATTGAAAATCCACCAAAGTTTACAATTAAAAAATTCCCACACATTAACCTCTCATCCAACAAAAAAAAAAAAAAGTAGTCAGGAGTTGCCATTATTATCAAGGACACCTTAAAATTTGAAGAAATTGACGTGATCAGAGACGAAGAGGGTTGTTTCCTTATCCTTTCTTGTAAAATTAATGACATCCTCCACACATTGGTTAATATATACACACCTAACAAGGGACAACTTACCTTTCTGAACAAATCAAAACCATACACTTGGTCCAAAAAGGTTATCTACTTGTATTCGGGGATTTTAATGTGGTGCCTAATGCCCTACTAGACTTCTCTAACAAATCTAGGAACTCAAACATTCTCCTTGACACATGGATCAACAGGGAGGAGTTATACGATGCATTTCGATGTATGAACTCCTTCTCGATTGAATTCACTTATTACTCCAACTCACATAGATCCTTTGCCCGTATCGACCTAGTCTTGACCGACATTCGTACTTTACAAAAATTCTACTCAGTTAACATCCTCCCCAAAATGTGGTCAGAAGTAACCCATAACCAAACTAGTACTGGACAGAAATTATGGCGAGCAAACACTTACCCATTTCATCATCCACAGTACAAAGATCAATTACAAAACTCCATAAACCTTTACTTCCAAGAAAATGAATCAGAGGATACCCAGATCACCACCCTTTGAACAGCTCAAAGTTGTGATCAGGGGCCAGTTAATCCAGCTAAATGCTAGATTAAAACACGCAAAGAATAAAGATACTGAGACTATTATAAAAAAAAAAAATCAAAGATCTGGAAGCTGAGCAGATCAAATCTCCAACAGACAAAATTTATAAAGAAATTTTATGTTAAACAGTTCAACTAAAGTCTCTACTAACTTCCGAATATTATAAAATTATCCACCTCACTAAAGCAAACTTTTATAACAGTATGGACAAGCCATCTAAATTTTTCGCTAAAAGAATCAAGCCCCACAGATTAAAAACTAGAATTCTCCAAATGAAAGATAAGAGTAATGCAACGATTAGGCAGAAATCGGCACTCACACGAGCACGTTTGCAGTTGAGGCTACTAGATCCATGAGGTTAAGGTGCAGGAAGGGGGGGGGTGACAGGACAACGGTCACCGTTTCGAGCTAATACCTTCCACGGGTCCTGGAAACCTACTCATTGCATTCATGAACTGTTATGCTTTCCAGCTGAGCACCACAAAAAGAGGATTACGCCACCCTGGTGAACCAGTACCGTGAATCGCCAACAGGTCATTGCCCGGTTCCCCTTCGTTTTTTCATACAAAGATAAGTGTAATGTTACCCATAGAAATCCCAAAGATATTTCGGATATATTTGCTGATTTCTAAAAAAAAAAAAAAAAACTCTACAACTTAAGAGATGACCCACTAGAAACTCTTCCCTCTAAAATTGACATTGATAAATTCTTAGATTCTATCCAACTTCCTCTGTCCAATGAAGACTTAAAACTTCTAAACTCACCGTTTACAGAAAGCAAAATACTGGAGACCATCAACTCATTAAAAAAAAATAAATAAAATGTAAATCCCCTGGTCCTAATGGTCTCCAGAATGAATACTACATAAACTTCAAGGCATCCCTTGCCCCCTACCTCACCAGGCTAATTAACTTCACAACCCAACAAAATCCTCTACCAGCTAAAATGCAGGAAGCAGTTATCTCGGTGATTTCAAAGGGTAAGGAAGACATTGAAAATGTGACCAATTACAGAACCATCTCACTCCTTAATTCGGACTTAAAAATTATAGCCAAAGTCGTAACTTCCCAACTCCAGCTATTTTCCCCTAAACTTCTCCTAAAGGACCAAGTAGGGTTTGTTCCTTGCAGAGGGAGATCCAATGCAACAAGACGTGCCATTGACCTGATATCATATATAGAGGAATCCAAAACTCCTGCTCTAGTGGTCACTGTCAACGCAGAAAAAGCGTTTGACAGGGTCCACTGGGGCTTCCTCTTCCAGACTGTGAAAAGATTTGGGTTTGAGGGATGCATCACGGACGCAATTAAATCACTCTACTCCTGCCCCTCAGCAAAGATTTTGACTAATAACACCTTGTCAGACAAAATTACCCTCAGCTGTGGCACTCCGCAGGGATGCCCCCTCTTTGATTTCTTCATTGAACCCCTAGCGACAAAAATTTGTATGGATCCAAATAAAAAAGGCATAGCGCTAAACCAAAGGCAATTCAAAATTTCACTATTTGCCGACAACATTCTTATTACCCTCATTGACCCCCTTAACTCCATCAGAAATCTTCTTGACACAATTAGAGAATTTTCCCAAATCTCACACTACAAAGTCAACCTGGCCAAGACCCAAGTACTTAACTACAACCTTGACCCACAACTATTAAGGTACATTCACACACGGCAATATTGCTAGGCAATTTCACTAGCAATTTGCGGGTTGCAGTGAAATCATGGACACATTGTTTTCATTTATACACAGCAACAAAATAGAACAATGTGTCCATGATTTCATGCAACCAGCAAATTGCCAGTGAAATTGCCTAGCAATATTGCCGTGTATGAAGGTACCTTTAGAGATTCTTAAATCAGAAACCACCATCTTCTGGGAAAAAACTGACCTAAATTACCTTGGAATCACAACCACCAAGCGGTTATCAATAATTAATTATAGACAAGAATCTGGAGGACATATACAAAATCATTCAAACAGATATTCTTCACCTAACAAAATTGGAAGTCTCGTGGCTAGGCAGAATAAATGCCTACAAAATGTGCCTCCACCCTAAACTATTGTACATTTTCAGATCTATTCCCTTCATAATCCCGAAGAACTGGCTTCAAAAATTGTAGACGCAACTAGTTATATGCACCTGGGGTAAAAAAAACCAGAGTGCCCAGATCTATCCTAGAGAAGAACAAAAGAGGAGCAAGTCTGGCCCTTCCAAACCCGAACGCATATCATCGCGCCTCACTCATCAAGCTCAGCCAAAGTTGGAGGAAAGAAGTAGACAGACCTGCTTGGCTAGCTCTGGAAGAATCCAAGAACTCGCATGGTAGACTTGGACTAATAGTTGCTCTTACCTACTCAATAAAAAAAAAGCGACTGCCCAGGGAGACTACAGTCAAGTCTGCAATCCAATCTTGGAAAAAGCTACTCAACTACTCATCCAAAGCTCTCACACTGACTCCTCCATCTTGGATAGACATTGACATTCTTGAACTAATATCTCCAAGAAATAAGCATTAAGAATTAAGCATGAATGAAGTCATGGAAAGAATCAGGAATTCGATACATCTCATATTCTAGAGGACAAATAACATCTCATTCCCTTCCAAATTCTCAAAGATAAATTCAAGCTAAAATGCCTATAAGAAAAACTTTGGAAAATAATTAAAGATGTTATAAATTCACACAACCTGAATTTCTTCCTCCCTCAAAATTTGACCCAATTGCTAAAATATCTACACAACACTTTTTTTCTGGAAAACTAGGAACATATACCAGAACCTAAATCAAGATGCAATTTTTTCCGGTACTTTCAACATAGAGGCCTGGGAGAAAGACCTAGACCTGAAAATCCAAGCTGATCCTCTACGCAAAGCCTTTGACACCATATATTCCAACATCCCCTGCTCATCTCTTCTAGAAACACACTATAAGACTTACACCTGCTGGTATATCACCACCTTCAAGCTGCATCTGATCTAAAATGTTAACTCCGCTCTCTGCTGGAGAAACTGTACAGCTTTAGGTAACTTACGGTAACTTATATATTCTGGGGCTGCAAACTCATTAGACCCTACTGGACTGGGATACAGTCCCTAATATATACAGGATTAAATGTCACTGACAAGCGAACTTGCACTTCTCCTCGTAGGGATCGACTCAAGTTATAAAAAACAGACCCATAATTGTGCTCATCTTACTCACAGCTAAAAATCGCTTTTAGCTGGAGAGATCCCCTCCCCCCTGTAGTTGAAGATACCATTTGTAAAGATAGCCAGCCACAATTCTTATGAGTACTCATACTCCCTCAGAAACAACCTTCAGAGAAAATAATCTAGAAAATGGGAAGACTGGAATTTTCATACGCCCTTACCACAACCATCATGAGACCTTAACATATCAAAATTAACAAGCCAACCTTGACTCCCCTGCATAGGTTATCATGTACTCCAGAGACCTGGACAGAAAATACAAGAATAGTTGGACATAGAGAGCAAGTCTCACCCAACACAACCCTCCCCATTGTGGACTTTCTTATCCTGTACATAGTTACCCTATAGGTAATTTGTGTTATTGAAAAAAGTTTAAGTCGTTTGAAAAAGCAAAAGTATTTCTAAAGGCCACGTTACACACACAGATATCTGTTCAGATATTGGTCACAGATCTCTGGTTGCAGTGAATACATGGACACATTGCTCCATTTTGTGGCTGTGTACAAATGTAACAATGTATCCATGATTTCACTGCAACCAGAGATCTGTGACCAATATCTTGAAAAGATATCTGTGTGTGTAACTTGGCCTTAAGAGTTATCTACAAGCATGTTCATACGCGACTAACGTATGTACTCTGTATCTTCATGAAAATTGTTAGCACTGCTGTACAAATGTATACCTTATAGTTACTATTACTTACCCACCAAATGAATCTATGTACTACTTACTTCATGTACATATACGATAAATACTCTTATCACTGTCATAATTGTATTTAAAACCCAATAAAAATATTTGAACAAGGTAGTAAAACAGTCTGTGCTCTTTCTTGTGGATAGCAGAGGCGGAGTCAATTTGATAAATCCTCTCTTTGCTCAGACCCCATGGTCTCGTCTGTAGTACATTAGCTAGAATCTTTCCTATCTCTGCTATTGACTCTGCTGCTCTGAGCCAGAAGGCTCTTTCCCAAGTCATACACTATGTATTTGTGTATATGAACTATTAACCAAAGTTCCTGTCTTGTTACATCTTTGAGAATCAGTCTACAGCCATCGCCTTGGGCATTCCTTGGCTGAGAAAACATAACCCAGTGATTGACAGGTAGTCCAGAGAAATACTTAGTTGGGGCAATTTTTGTGAAAATAATTGCCTGGATACTACTGTCTCTGCTTTATTGTTTAAGTCTACTCCTAGATCTCAGGTGGAGGTGGTTAAAAGACTACCAGAGAATAGGGGTAAAGCTAGAACTACACCCCAGGTTAATGCTAGGTCTTCGGGTCATCCTTGGGAGGGTGATGACTCCTACTAAGCACCCTGTGGGTAAGAGTGAAGACACAAAGGGACACCACTGTTGTGTCCCTCCTAGAACAATACCCTTTGTCTGCAACCGCATGAGTAGTAATAAACGTTCAGGTCCGGATCTGTATGTGGATGACTATGCATGGGCATTCACTAAAGACATTAAGTGGAGGTGTGCGTCTGGGTCTCTGGGCTCCAAGGCTTTTGGTTCATTTAAGGGTGATGGCCATCTTCAACCCTATGTGCCATCTTCAACCCTATGTGCTTTCAGGTTGACCTACCCTCCACACTCAATGTATGTTATACGTTCCATTCTACTAAGGAGGCTTTGCTTGAGTCGATTGTATCTCATTTTGGCATTTACGGGTATCAGATGTCAACATAAGTGAAGGCAAGTATGCTTGTGCATTCTGACAGTAGATCATTTCCAGACAAGCCACGCTTAAGGGTACTGAGGCCCTTCATAGAGGGGGAGAGGTACTGTCAAGAGTTTAATGCTCCTCGGTCTATTTCAAATATGATTAATTTTGTTTGGGCCCTCAAACGCTGAGAATACCAGCCCCCAGCTGCCTAGTTTTACCTTGGCTGGCAATTAAAGATAGGGTGAAGCCCCCACACTAATGTGTATGTCAACCAAGCACACACACTATACAAATTATGGAAACGCAGTCCAATTGCAACAGCCAATCACATATTCGCTCTCACATATAGTGAGCATCTGCAATTGGCTGTTGCCAGTCAGTGCAGTGAATATTCATAATGATTAGTGGGGGACCCCAGAAGCAAGCAGCAGGAGACTGGTAAGGGCCGCTTCACACTGCGGCGTGATCCAGTCCGGGTCTGTCCGGGAGGACCCAGACAGCCGCGGACCGGATCAGCACACTGGACTGGGGGTGCTAATATGCCCTCCGGTCCGGTGTGCAGCGCACGCAGTTCCCGCTGATGATAAGTCAGGACCGCGGGCGCCGCAGTTCTGACCTGTCAGCGGCTGCAGCAGCGTGCGCTGCACACTGGACCGGGGGCATATTAGCCCCCCCAGTCCTGTGTGCTGATCCGGTACGCGGCTGTCTGGGTCCTCCCGGACAGCCCCGGACCGGATCACGCCACAGTGTGAAGCGGCCCTTACCAGTCTCCTGCTGCTTGCTTCTGGGGTCCCCCACTAATCATTATGAGTATTCACTGCACTGACTGGCAACAGCCAATTGCAGATGCTCACTATATGTGAGAGCGAATATGTGATTGGCTGTTGCAATTGGACTGAGTTTCCACAGTGTGAAGCCGGCCTAAGACTGATCTAGCTATCCTATCATCTCTCTATCCTGTCTGTTTATTTTTACTTAATTTTTACAACATGGAAAAGACCATGCTAAATGCGACGTCTAAGTGCAGTACATGTGCTGTGAGTTTTTTTTTCTTTATATCGCACCCATGCATTTGCATTGGGGAAATCTCAGTGAGATACGTAGCCATATGCAGCTTGCTGCAATTTGTTTCTCGGGAGGTTTCTTTAACCTTATTGCGAGTACAAGCCGATGTTTATCGAATTGCACTCGCTGAATTTTTACGCAGATGTGAGTGTGCCCTTAGGCTACATTCACAAACAGCGTTTTGGCTTCGTTTTGAGAGGATGAGTTTTTTGTGCAAAAACCACCAAAAACGGATACTGACAAAACGCAGCCAAAACACGGCGTGTGATTTAGTGACGTTATCTGCTGCACTAAATACTCCCCCCCCCCGGCAATCCCATAGTGATCACCAGCGATGTTCTCATCCCAGAAGCTGCAGGACCTGCGTGTATGTGTTTGGTGCCTCTAGTACCTGCGCATGTGGCTGAATTACATCACTCAGTCACATGGTGCAGTGCCAGGTGTTTGAGCACCAGACAACTCACAGGTCCTGCAGCCTTTTAGATGAGAATATTGCTGGAGATCACCTTGGGATCGCAGGAAGGGTGAGTAATTAGCGCAACAGGAAATGTCAAAAGAATTGACATGCTCATTCTTTGTATGGATTGCTTGAATGCAAAATTTTGAAATGCATTGACTTAACTGGGACAAATAATGTCACTGCATTTCACTGCAAATAGCGGGTCCACCAAAAGACACAGCAATAACTGTACATTAGCACACCAATTTTTACAGATACATTACAATTCTTTAAAATGGGGAAACTTAATTGTACTTTAAAAGATTACAAGCTGCTGAAAAAACAAAAACAAAAAAATCCCCCACAGATTGCAATCATGATTAAGGCTGTCTTAAGCACCTGAAATGCGTTGCAGTGTCTGACGCGGTCATGAAGAATATCTGCCATTTTATGCAATAAAGTTCCAAAAAAATCAGGGCTCTCAAAAATGTGGCCCGCGAGCCGCATGCGGCCCAAGTGGATGCTTTATGTGTCCCGCAGGCACAGCAGACTCATTGGTGATCATCACCCAGTTCTGGGCTGACATCCATGCTCAGATGAACGCACATTTGCTGGCGCCGCCAGGATTAAGCTCTGCTCACCTATTCATATGGCAGCCGCCGGCCAATCAGAGGCCAGCAAGTGATATCAGCTGCTGGCCTCCGAATGGTCAGCAGCCGCCAATGGTGTAGCTGTTAAGAGCTTGATCTTGGAGGCTCTCTCGAACATGCATTCATCAAAGCGCGGACAGCTTTGCTGGACCAGGTCGTGATCACCAAGGAGTTCGCCGTGCCTGTAGGCTGCATATGCGTAACGCCAAGGAAATAGGCTGCAGGTGAGAACAAGTGTGTTTAATATTAATAAATATATATATTATATACACATACATACACTGTACAGACCAAAAGTTTGGACCAACCTTCTCATTCAAAGAATTTTATGCATTTTCATGACTATGAAAATTGTAGATTCACCCTGAAGGCATCAAAATTATGAATTAACACATGTGAAATTATATACTTCACAAAAAAGTATGAAACAGCTGAAAATAGGTCTTATATTGTAGTCACCGGAAATGGTCTTCCAACAGTGTTGAAGGAGTCCCCAGAGATGCTTAGCACTTGTTGGCCCTTTTGCCTTCACTCTGCGGTCCAGCTCACACCAAACCTTCTCGATTGGGTTCAGGTCTGGTGACTGTGGAGACCAGGTCATCTGGCATGGCACCCTATCACCATCACACCTCTTCCTCCATGCTTCACTGTGGGAACCAGGCATGTAGAGTCCATCCGTTCACCTTTTCTGCGTTGCACAAAGACTCGGTAGTTGGAAACAAAGATCTGAAATTGGGACTCATCAGACCAAAGCACAGATTTCCACTGGTCTAATCTCCATTCCTTGTGTTCTTTAGCCCAAACAAGTCTCTTCTGCTTCTTGCCTGTCCTTAGCAGTGGTTTCCTAGAAGCTATTTTACCATGAAGGCGTGCTGCACGAAGTCTCCTCTTAACAGTTGTTGTAGAGATGTGTCTGCTGCTTGAGCTGTGTGTGGAATTGACCTGGTCTCTAATCTCAGCTGCTGTTAACCTGCGATTTCTGAGGCTGCAGAGGTGACTCTTGGTCTTCCTTTCCTGGGGCGGTCCTCATGTGACCCAGTTTCTTTGCAGCGCTTGATGGTTTTTGCAGCTGCACTTGGGGACACTCTCAAAGTTTTCCCAATTTTTCAGACTGACTGACCTTCATTTCTTAAAGTAATGATGGCCACTCGTTTTTCTGTACTTAGCTGCTTTTTTCTTGTCATAATACAAATTCTAACAGTCTATTCAGTAGGACCATCAGCTGTGTATCCACCAGACTTCTGCACAACACAACTGATGGTCCCAACCCCATTTCTAAGGCAAGAAATCCCACTTATTAAACCTGACAGGGCACACCTGTGAAGTGAAAACCATTTCCGGTGACTACCTCTTGAAGCTCATCAAGAGAATGCCAAGAGTGAGCAAAGCAGTAATCAAAGCAAAAGGTGGCTACTTTGAAGAACATAGAATATAGGATATCTTCAGTTGTTTCACACTCTTTTGTTAAGTATATAATTCCACATCTGTTAATTCATAGTTTTGATGCCCTCAGTGTGAATCTACAATTTTCATAGTCTTGACAATACAGAAAACTTTGAATGACAAGGTGTGTCCAAACCTTTGGTCTGCACTAAATATTATATTATATTATATATATATAATATATATATATATATATATATATATATATATATAAATAAATAAAATGTGTGTGTGAATACGCTCCCAAATTCAATTTTATTCTATGTGCGGCCCACATACCCAAACGAGTGTGAGACCCTTGAAGTAAAGGATCGTTCTGTGAAGCTGGATGTTTTCTTCTCTTATTCACAAAGCCCGGTCCAAGTTAATGCCCGCATCCATACTCCAGACAATCGGAAGATTGGCAAAACAGTGAGCTGGACTTTATTTCATTACATTATAAAGTAGTATGGAGCCGAAAGATAATAGGTTGCACTAACTGGTGAGCGTTAGGACCCAGTGCTATGACATTGAGGGATATGGGCCCGCTTACTGAGACTGCTCAGCTGCCAAGAGAAGCAGCAATTGACTCATGGAATCATTCCCTAAAGGCCACTTCACACACACAGATATCCGAGTCCAATAGCTGAACAGATCTCTGGTTGCAGTGAAATCATGGATACATTGCTCCATGTTGTACACAGCCACAAAATGGAACAATGTGTCCATGATTTCACTGCAACCAGAGATCTGTTCAGATATTGGACTCAGATATCTGTGTGTGTGAAGTGGCCTTTAAACTGCAGGGCACTCAAGAACTATTTAGGTAGTGTTTATACTGATCTTTGTAATTTCAGTCATTGTGTAGGTGATTGAGGGATAGCAAATATAAAGAAGTATTGAGTGCTCTTCTCGTTGGAAGAAGGATGCATTGCCATCTCCAAGGAAGACTTTCACATTGAGTATATGCAAGTGGATCTGCTACCTACAAGTGTCAGTCTAAAATCATCTAGAAAACCACAAATAGATTATTGGGTCCTGAAAGGACAAGCCCAATGTTTTGAAAATAAGTCAATATAAGATAATGTGCCCCATGCAAGAAGTCTTAACAGAACACTTATTCATAAAGAATTAGAAACATCCCTCAGATCTTTCATGCATCATCTCAAACTACTGGGCACATCGCCAGAGGCCGCATTGAATGGTTCTAAATTTATAAAAAGCATTTAAAATTTTCATTACCTCGTCCAATGCTTTTCTGAGCACAGCAATTTACACGAATTACCATTAGCCATGCTATATGGACAATAGACAGAAGACCTGTATTTTTATTTAAGGTTCTAAAGCAGATCATGTCAAGTAGAGACACAAGTACTTTGATTACAAAAAAGCTGTGACTTTCATTAGTCATGGCTCCTTGGAGAGTGGCCAATAGATTATTAATAAGAAAGGGATGCAGTGAGACAACGGTTAGACATGTCAAGTTACTTGACCAACCAATCACAGATGGCACATATTGGGAATTAGTAAATACCCCTCATATAGTATGTCAAGCCAGTGAAATTCTTTACTTTATTACTACATCTAAAACCAAAATAAAGTATGTTCACATGTGCTGGATTTCCAGTGGATTTCTATGCTGATTTGCTCCTCAATCCCTCATTAATGGGTGTTTTTGCAACCCCCCACCCCCACCTCTTACATGCAAAAAAAAAAAAATATATATATAGCTCAGAGAGGAGTGGCATGCTAATGCTAAGCTCCGCTGTGGGGCAAATTGCCATAGATTTTCTGGTACACAATTACACATCTGATTTTAAACCAAGTATTTCCTAGCTGATGATCTCCCATTGATGGCCTAAAAGATACGCCCACTGTTCAGATAATGTCTGCTTTAGGCTGGGGGCACACTGTCATGCATCAAACACGGAGCGTGTTTGATGCATGACAGTGATCCGAGTGTATTGCACGTTTGTTGTGAGTGTGGTGTATGTGGGTGAGTGTGCATGGCTGTATGCATGTGAGTGTGCTGTGAGTGTACTGCGTGAGTGCATGTGTGGTGCATGTCAGTGTGATGCTGTCCGTGGTCCTGAAGCAAACTTCAAGTCCGCGGACAGCATTTGCCAGTGAATTCAAACTCCACGGCTGTCAAATCTGCAGGGTTTGAATTTGCCGGTTTCCCGGTACAGTAACCAATCATCTTGCACCACTGTGACAGCAGTGATGCAAGATGATTAGTCAAAACAGAACTGATGTGAATAATTTTAACCCCATCTGTAGCCTATGTGCGGTATGTCAGCACAGAGGCTGCAGAAGCGGCTAATAAAAGCCGGTGTGTGCAGGGTTAACCTGCTGTTTGTGTGGTGCCAGCATGTGTCCAGGGAGTGTCCACACTCCAAGGACACATGCTGTCATCACACCCTGCCTGTGCAGGGGTTAATACAGGGTTAAAATACAAGCTGGCATTTGTCGGCTTTTATTAAATCATTTAAAAAGCCAGCGGCTAAGTTAATGAAATTCAGGAGCTGTCCCTGTTGCAGTGGTCCTGAAATCACTGCACAGGTGTCAGCTGATGGTGCTGAAGTTTAGCAGCACTCACTGTTAAACTCCAGCAGCTGGTTCCCTGATAAGGCACCATACTCTCCCATGTTAGGAGTGGATATCAGCCGATAGCATAATTACTTAACAGAAATACCCACCATTCTCATATTAATGAGCTATAGAGTGGTAAGGCAATAGGTTAGTCCCCGACAACTACTTGACAAAGTTATTCCTGTTTTAAAAAGTAACTTGACAACTGATGCTGCGGTCATGGGCCAGGGTTACTTGACTCTCCAGGGGTTTAACAGTTCAGGGGATGTCACGGTGGCTCTCCCTGGAAGTCGTGGCCGCAACCATTTTTTTTTTTAAAAAAAGGGTTATTTACAGGGGAAATAAAAAGTTTATCGTAACGTCGTCTGAGGATTCTGGTCAGATTGGACCTGCGCTGCTTGTAGTGGTCCCCCAAGGGATAGGTGTTGTGGCAGCTTGATGGAGCACTCCCCTCAGATGGTGCGGGCCCCTGGGGTATAGTGAAGGTGGTGAGGTGATGATGGTGGTGGTAGTAGTTGTTGTTGGTGCAAAAGGGCGCAGGAAGGAGGGGACAGACACAAGGGTTGCAGTTCTTACCAGTTGCTTTTACTTGCAATTTAAGTCCATAGACAACCCAGCCAGGGTACTGTATCCTCCAAGATTGCAGCTTGGCCAGTTCACAAGTAGTCCGGGTCCACTCCGCTGAGATATGGAGTATAAAGCCTTTCCTTGATGCCCTTTGCTGTCTGACACTTTCCTACTCCTTCTTTCCCTATGTCCTTTGTGCTACAAGTCCCAAAGCAAGCAGCTGCGGGCCCTTCTTAGCAACTGCCTTGCAAGTCCTTTCGACTCTCTGTAGTCCCTTCGCTTGAGAGAGTCCATGGTGGCAGCCACTGCACCTGCTCTCCAGTTACAGCTGGTCCAGAAGATCCCAGATCCAATTGGAGCTGGTACCCCTTTGCAGCTCGTTCTCAGCCATCCAGCCAGCTGTAGATTCTGGACCCCAGGCCAGGAGATTTGCAGCCACCCTTCTGGATGGGTCCTGCTCTCTAGTCAGCTGCATGGGTTCCCTAGAACGCACTCTTCTCCTGCCATGATGTTCTCCTCTCTCTGTGTGTCTACTCACTACCCCCCACCCCAGACCTACTCCGCCCTCAATCAGTGAGCCTCTTCTGCCCAGCATCTCCTTGGCCTGGAGTTTAGATTGGTGTTGGTTTAGCTTAGTAAAGCTTCCCCTCTTACCTGCAAGCATGATACTACACCTATTGGATAGGTGCTGTACCACTGTGGCAACCAAACCGTAGGGGCGCCAGACTGATGCATGTTGATCCAGCTGATGCAATGGTAGCATGTATAAGGCATTGACTGCATGATATCAGCCAAGCATGTATGTAAAACTGAAAGAGAAGAGAGTGGATCCTGTGTGTACACAGTGATCATTAAGAGGAGAGGGCAGGGGTAAAAGGTTACTAATCTTGTGTGGTTGCGCACCCATGCACAACCACAGATTAAGCCTCCGGCGTAAACCACACGAGTCTCTGGTGTACTAGCTGAGTGGATCACATGGGGTCACCGCAGGTCCTTGAGAACTTTTAGCAAGCTAAAATCTGCAGCACCCACCACTTACCCAGAGAGGATCCAAGGATGTAAGATGCACAAATAGTGCTGTTTTCTCGGGGTGCAAGATGACAGCAAGCCAGGGTAGTTATTATTCTGTAATCTTCTTTATTAATCAAATGGCTTCACAACATATTTCGGCGAATAACGCCTTCATAAGGTGATCTGATCACCTTATAAAAGGAGTTGTTTCCTGAAACAGGTTGTGAAGCCATTTGATTAATATAGACGATTACAGAATAATAACTACCCTGGTTTGCTGTCATCTTGTGCCCTGAAAAAAATGCACTATTTGTGCATCTTATAGCCAAGCATGTATGACATTAAAGTTTTTCAGAGAACAACAATTTAAGGGTACGCTTGCGTGAATGTATTAAAGAAAAAATTGCTCTGATTTTCATCCAGAAACGTGGGATGATTTTTTTTTTTAATCATTTGCCTTCTGTGTGCAGTCTGTAAGCAATTTGATCCTCAGAACTAAAAGGCTGTTACCGCTGACTCCTCTAAGTGCTTCTCCTTTTACAGAGCGCTCCGAGAGTTGCTGTGCAGGGAAAGACCGTGAAAGAGGTAAGCACCATATTAGCGCTACAGCCCTTTCATTTTCAGAAATGGTAGGGATGCCCCTGGGTATTCTCATCCTGCACATTTATTCCTTATGTGCCTGTTCTTGTTAATCCACAGACAGTAGGCAAGTGGTAGATAGAAACCCTTTCTTTATCAATGCTGTGGCTTTGGCAGAGCCCCAATGTCTTAATATACTGTACTTTCTAAGTGCCTTTTTCCTTCTGTTTACTTCATCAGGAGGTAACCAGCATCATGACTTGTAAGATCAGAAGCACAAAGACTTACTCCCTGCTCCCTGAAACCTGCCATCTTCATATAAAGATGGAAAAAAAGACACCTGGGTGGAACTTAAACAGAAAAATGTATCACACTTTCATATACGGCCTCTTTAAAATAGTAAACAAGAAATTGAAAAATAATATGCAGAAAGCAACCAAGTGACCTTATAAACATAATAAGTAGAATGCGTCTCCTGTGGACCCAACCATAATCAATACTATGAGCAGATACACATCAAATCAGCATCATAAGACGACTTCCAAAAAGGCCAAAACAAACGAAAAAGCCTCCACATTTGAAAAGGAAAAATAAATATCAATGCTTTCTTAAACAAAATTTGTGCCACTAATGTACCAAACATTTATCAATGTCTAAAGGTCACAAAAGAGAACGTGAAACAGGATGAGCTGTTGTAACGTGGTAGCCTGTTTTCTTTCCTTTTCACAGTATTGAAAGTATTTCTGTCCATTTTATGTTTATATGCCCCATAATAATAACTTCTCCTCCATGTGCTTTCCTAGCAAATGCCAAGAGCAAAACAAATCTTTGGAAGGCAAAAGGAAAGGTGGAGTAGGAAAAAAAACAAAAAAAAAACAAAAGAAGAAGAGCTTTGTCATCATATCTCCTATTGGTTACAACTGGGGCCCTATAGAACTATTGTTTTGTTTGTACTAGGAACTTGCTTCCTTCTCGTAATACACACACTTTTTTTCTCCTATACAGAGCCTGTGATCCCCCATCAAAGTGACCACCTGTCCCGGTATCAGAGTACCCCCTACCCCGTCAACGACTCATTAACCTCTCAATATATACTTATTTTTTATACTGAAATTATATATTCTATATATTAAAGAAAAGTATAATCTCAACACTTGTTTGGTTCCAAATGTCACAAGTTTTGAGGGAGTATGCAACTGGCAATGAAAAGCCACATGGAACGCCCTGTGTGACTTCTCAAGAACTAAGAAGCCGCAGATCTGAAGGTAAAAAAGCAGTTTTATAATTTTACAAACACCCATTTTTGACACAAAGGGAAGCCTCCAATGCTATACTGGTGATGCAGGGACAGGTATAAATAGACTGGGGGCTGATTTTTAGAGGTCAGGTTCCCTTCAAGTGCAGCTCATGAAAAATGAGAGAAAAAAGAAGGACTTGCATTTACATGTTTGCTCAGTAATTGTATGTATGTATGATATGTATGTATGTTATGTATGTATATCTGAGCAAAAATATAAACGCAACTCTTGTTTTTGCTCTCATTTTTCATAAAACACTACATACATATTTGTGAGACAGTGACCGGGGTGATCTGTGACGGCCGTATGTGTTTCCCAGGTTGTGCTCCCTCCACGTATAGGAAGTACTCCACTCTGGGTTCTAGAAGGATTCCCTAGAGGTAGGCACGGAGTTAAAAGCTAGGCTGGAATACAGGGTGTGGTTCTCTGTGTGGAGCTTCGGTCTGAGGGAAGCCAGTTGAGGCTAGTGAGCGGCCAGGTCAAGAGAGCTATGGCCACTTTAAGCGGCCGTCACACGCAACGATTTTAAGCCCGATATCGTTTAAGCGATCTCCTTTTTGATCACTTAAGCGATATCGTTTTGGCATCGTTGCATGTAATCAAGCGATTTTACTATGTAAAATCGCTTGATCGTGACATCGCAGATCTGAGCTCCGGAGCTCAGATCTAGCGATGAACGATGTCACGATCTGCTTCATCGTGGTGTATGACACCACGATGAACCATCTCCCAGCGGCAGAGCCTATGCTGGGAGATGGTAACTATGGTACACGTCGGGTTACTAAGCGACGCGCGGCGCCTAGTAACCCGATGTGTACCATAGTAACTAGCGAGATCGCGGCTCCACATCGCTGGTGAGTCTGTCTGTGTGACATCTCACCAGCATGTGAGCTATATTGTAAGCGATCGCGCATGCATGTGATCGCTTACAATATCGTTCAAGATATCTGTGCGTGTGACGGCCGCTTTACATACACCAACTTATCTGTTCAACTTCTGACCAACTTACTGGTTGCAATGAAATCATGGACACATTGTTCCATTTGTACACAGCCACAAAATGGAGCAGTGTGTCCATGATTTCACTGCAACCAGTAAGTTGGTCAGAAGTTGGACAGATAAGTTGGTGTGTGTAAAGTGGCCCTGAGAGGTTGTGTGCTGATACAACACGGCCTAGCCCGGAGGGCTTGATTCTCGGCGAGACCTGGACCAGAGAGAACCAGTGATAAGTGACCGTGTGCCAATCTTAAGGTTGTATGAAGTGTACCCGGCTGCGTCCCGGAACCCGGAGGTTTGTGCATAACCTGAACTGTATCAATAAACCTGTGTGCTGTGGATACAATTACCCGGGTCACTGCCTTTTATATTGACAACCCCCGGCACTACCTCACAATATATATATGTATTATACACACTATAATATTATCTACTATATAGTTGTCTAAGGTTCTCTGTGTCATTGCAATCGCGCGCCAGGGCACTCAATGAGCGAGGAGTATGCAAAACAGCTGCGCGCATTCAAAATTCGTGCCAAACTGAAACCCAGCGCTGCTATCGCCAGGGTACACGCGTCCGGCCGCGGCCATTGTCGGGAGATCAGCGGTCATCTCCCGGCTGGCGAGCCGCTGACCTCTGTGCAGCAGCAGCTCAGCCGCGGCCACCTGCTGCACAGAGGTCCGTGGCGAGCCAGCCGGGAGATGACAGGCATCAGCCGGTCATCTCTCTGCTGCTCACAGCGGTAGTGCCCCACGCGGGATTCAAAACCGCGGTGAGCAGAGAAGTAGCGTAGCTTGGCGCGCGGTTTGAATGCCGCATTTCTCATTGGTTGCCGCGGCGACCAATGAGAGGCGCAGCATTCAAACTGTGCACAGCTTGGCGGGAAATATGAATCCCGCACTGCTGATTGGTCACCGCATTCAGCGTCGACCAGAGGAGCGATGCATGCCAAGGCGCCACATTTCAAATGCACTGAGCACCTTGGCGTGCGCCGCTCCTCAGATTGGTCGGCGCTAAACGCGGCGACCAATCAAAGAAGCGGCATGCGCCAAGGCACCATATTTAAAATACACTGTGCTCTGCTCAGTGTATTTTAAATATGGCGCCTTGGCACACACTGCTCCTCTGATTGGACGCGGCGACCAATTAGAGAAGCGTCATTCAAACAGCGCGTCACTTCTCTCATTGGTCAGCGCATTCAGCGCCGACCAATCAGAGAAGTGGCGCGCCGAGGCGCCATATTTAAAATACACTGTGCATGCATAGAGAGATGATGAATAAATATAGCATACATAGATGATAGACACATAAGTAGATGATAGATATCGTGTATTCATTGCATTATTCTTAAATCTTCATAAATAAACTACATACATATTCTAGAATACCCGATGCGGGCCACCATCTAATTATAAGATAGATAGATAGAGAGAGACACACACACGTATATACATACATATGTGCACATATAAATGAAATAAATGATACTGAGCAAAAATACAGACTAAACTCTTGTTTTTGCTCTAATCTTTCATGAGCTGCACTCGAAGGTCTATACATACATATATACACACACACACACACACACACACACACACACACACACACACACACACGGACACACACACAATTCTGCTAAAAAATGTACATATGCCAGCAGATTTTTTGCTTTGCCTTTTTCAGGGATTATGAAGAACAACAACAAATTTTTCCCACTCATTGTTAGTGGTTGCGTGAAACTACGGTGTTCTCTTTTTATATCATAATGACAACCAAGAACATCCAAATGACCCTGATCAAAAGTTTACATACCTTAGTGATTTTGGCCTGTTAACAAGCACAGAAGTTGACACAAATGGGTTTGAATGGCTAATAAAGGTAACATCCTCTGTGACCTGTTTGCTTGTAATCAGTGTGTGTGCATAAAAGCTGAGTGAGTTTCTGGAATCCAGACAGACTCTTGCATCTTTCTTCTAGCAACTGATGTTTCTGGATTGCGAGTCATGGAGAAAGCAAAAGAATTGTCAACGTATCTACGGGTAAAGATAACTGAACTGTGTGACACAGAAAAGGGGTACAAAAGGATATCCAAGGAATTGATAATGCCTGCCAGCAGTGTTCAAGCTGTGATTAACAAATGGAAAATCATGGGCTCTGTAAAATTTTGGCTACAGCAGCCAGGAAAAATTGTTTGGGATGCAAAGCCCAAAAAAAAAAAAACAAAAAAAAAAAAAAAACACAAATAACATAAGCTGAAATATGAGACTCGCTGAAAACTAGCAGTGAGACTATTTCAAGACGCACAGCACAGTAAAGAGGCACTCAAAAGAAAAATGGGCTGCATGGTTGAGTCGACAGAATAATAATATAATATTTATTCATTTACATAGCGCTATTAATTCCAAAGCACTTTACATACATCAGTAATGCGGTCTCTCTTGGAGCTCACAATCTAAACATCCTATCAGTATGCCTTTACACAATGCCATTACTGCGCAAACACCAAATAGCACAGAGACAAACCTCCAAACTTCTAGAACAAGGTAATATAGAGTGAAGAGATCAAAATCGACCTTTTTGGCCACAACCATAAACGTTACATTTGGAGAGGTGTCAACAAGGCCTTTGATGAAAATAACACCATTCCTGCTGTAAAGCACAGAGCTAGATCGCTGATGATATGGGGATGTGTGAGCTACAAAGGCATAGAAAACGTGGTCAATGTTGAAAGATGAATGCAACACGTTATCAGCAATTACTGGAGGCAAATTTGCACTCATGGGCATGGGATGTACTTGGGACAACGATCCAAAAGACCAGGTCAAGTCAACCTGTCATTGGCAACAGCAGAACAAAGTGAAGGTTCTAAAGTGGCCATCTCAGTCTCCTGACCTCACTATCATTGAGTCACTCTGGGGAGAACTAAATCACACAGTTCATGCAAGAAAGCCCAGGAATTTACAGGAACTGGAGGCTTTTTGCCTAGAAGAATGGGCAGATTTACCATCTGAGAAAACAAAGAGCTTCATCCTTAACTACCACAAAAGACTACAAGCCGTCAATGATGTTCGAGGGGGTAATACACAGTATTAAGAACTGGGGAATGTGAGCTTTTGATCAGGGTCATTTGGATGTTTTTGGTTGTCATTGCGATTTAAAAAGAGAATATGTAGTAGTTTGATGATAAATGGCTTCACCCAGCCACTAACCATGAGTGGAAAAAAAAAAAAAGTGTGTGGTCATTCATATTCTTTGAAAAAAGGCCAAGAAGCAAAAAAATCTGGCATAGTATGTAAACGTTTGAGCACAACTGTATTATTTAATATTATACATACACACAAAAATATGTAAAGCAAGCTTAGACTACTAATTCAATTGTGGGCCCAAAGAGTGTCCCTTTGACCACCATCTGCCCTATGTACTGACCTTAGTAGCTAAACAATCCCTTTTAAGCGGCCGTCACGTTAAGATATCTTGAAAGAATATCGCTTGAACGCGCCAGATTAAACATCGCTTGAATGATGTCTGTGCGTGTGACAGCAGGATACGATGAACGATACCTGATCAAATCGCAAGATCGCGATCTGAGCCCCGGACCTCAGATCTGACGATGTCGACTCATAAGATAAACAGAATCGGCGTGTCTAAACAACCGAGATCGTATACACGTGTAGGAACTGCGCGATGCCTAAATCGAGCACGTAGGCGTGCCAGGAATTTCCCATTGCCTCGCCTCCTCAGTTGTGATTCGTGCACCGTAATGGTTTCGGATTGGCTGCTTCGCCACTAGCTCGCATTGGTAGAGGATGATGCGTTGCCATTGGCTGTCCTCACAGGGCGCCATTTTTGAAGAGCTGTCTTCAGCACCACACATAGGCGTCGGCTGCACAATTTCTCATGTAGAACTGTGCACCCACAAGTGCGTCAACGTGATAATAGAACCTGCGTGGTACATGACCCGGCTATAGTGTCCACCTTGTCATACACCCAAACAATGTTGCCAGACGCGGCACACACAACGCGGCGCTACGTCACGCCCATGGGATATTGGCCCGTAGGTGACACAAAAAGTGGTTATTGCCCTGTTAACGCCGCGTAGGTCGCCTTTAAGTCTTGTTACGTCACGCAAGGGGCGGTCCTCACGGAATGAAGTTGGTTTCAGTTTCATTCCGCCTGCAAGGTGCTAGCTCTTCCCCTGCACATTGCAGCTCAGTTATGGCCGCAACACGCCGCGCTGCCACGTGGGGGATGGCAGAACTCATGATCTTAATCGATCATTGCGATCGATTAGATTATTGGGGCCACCACCCCCACCGGCATCCGAGGCTGCGCAACCGCAGCTCTGTGCTTAAGATCCAGCGGGCCCTGCGGCGCCAGCTGTGTGTGGAGAGGGCTGTGAAGGCAATCCAGCACAAGATTGCGGACCTAAAATACAAGTGTCCGGGCCGAATTGTGGACATCCGTGCCCGGATTGCCAGGATGCGTGGTGAGTAAATGTTGGGGCCCAACACACACCTGCACATGTACATGTATCAAAATACACAGCAATGTCTCCCAACAGATTCAAAGGATAGTGTGTTCCCCGGCCTGTCCCCACCAATGTTGTAGCATATATTCTGCCTAATTTGGATGCAGGGCCAACACTCCGGCCTGGTTGTCCAACCTCATAAGCTGTCCATCCAAATGTAACTCAGGACCTAAAATTAGTGACAAGTTTCAGTGTGCAGTTGTAAAGACATTCAATGCAGGTCACAGGCAGCATGGCAAGGTGATGGACTGGGGAGTACAGGTGACATATAGTCCAGGGGACTGTACACTCCCTCCCCTCGCCATGCTGCATAACACCTGTCAGTATAAGAAAGTGTTGGCCACACTGGGAAATCACATACATTTGTCCAATGACCAAGCCCTAAAGAATGCTCCTCAAACAACATTTGTAAACTGTGTTTGGACCCACCATGTGGATGTGCCAACAATGTGTCGCCTGGTGGTTTACACACTAACACGAATAGGTCAAACTCCTGCCCAGCACAAATTGGGACGCAGGACTCCGGCGTAACGCACTATTTTATTGGATAACGCTACTTTCACAGTTCAATACCGAAATCAATGAGGCAGACCAATATTAAACACCCTGCATTGGATCAAACTGATCCCTGCAGTTGGATCCAAAACATCCATCACAACCGACATTCCCCAGGATCAGTTGATGTGACTGTCCCAGCTGTTCTCCCCTGGTGCATCCCCTCAACACCCCTATGTTGCCCCCTCCTGACACCTCTTGGCCACCCATGTTCAACCCTGTGTGTGATACCCTCAAGTCCCCTGTGTTCAGCCCTCTTCTTCCGTGTGTGGGCACCTCATGTCCCCCATAACTTGGCAGCCTATTCCCTGTTGTCCTGCTTTGCTAAATTAAATTTGTGCGTTCTCAGGTGTTCACGAAACACCTTCCGGTTGCTGGGGCATCATGTATTTGCTATAGGTGTGGATCCTGTGGCCAGGACCTGCGTTGATGTCACAGTCACATATCCGCTGTTGAAACGATGGTAAACTGTGTTAACGTGACTGTGACGGCAGCACAGGTGCTGTACTGCAGTGGCAGACCTCTTCTCAAACCGTGAGGCCCTGCCAAATGCCGGGTGCTCGGTCACAGTTCTGGCAACCTTTGGCTAATTTTAAGAACAATGACCTTCCAGTTTGGCCAAGTGTTAACGTACTGACCATGGTCTGTTCCTCCAAATCGGGGCCAAGGACACCGCCAATGTATTCTCAGAAGCTGGTCCATAGGGCCCCATGTCATGCATATTTTTGAATACAAATTATGGGCAAGGCGATGGTGTGCCCTAGAAATCAAACAGCCTTGTCTCCAAATATGGCCACATGCTGGTGTATGGCCAAACTACCATATTGCGGGTCAATAAATGGCAGCCATTTGGAATCCGGAAATGTGTCAGGCTGGTTTAGGGTGTGGCAAAGTATTGTCCATCCTCCTATTCTAGGCTGCATTTTAACCCAATAGACATTTGGATTGTGTAAACTTGTATGACATTTAGTGGCCATCCAATTTGGCACAATTGCAATAGGGCTGGATGGGTCGCTATATCAAAGCACTGCATTTTTATGTTTCGGGGGACAAATTGCCTTCGCCAACATGCGTGTGTGAAAATTGAAATGACAACCCAACATATTACCGAACATCATACACTAAATAGGTACCATCTAAAGGCCACACATGCCACAATGGCCCACAGATGTTGCACCCTACACAGGGGAAAATGAACACCCAGCCTGCGGTTGCACCCCTAACTACAATATTACTTGAAATGTATGTCAAAGCAGCCATGCAACAAGCCACATTGGCTAATGTGTCCACTATGCATACCAAAAACATACATTGCACATGTGTTGTTTTTTATTAACCATGGCCGCATATCTTGCCAGTGTAGTGTCCCTCGTGTAAACAATAATTTTGTGTCCCACACACATTACATGCATACAACATTACTCTATGCATCCAACCTGAGGTTGAGGCATTCAGTAAAATGGGCTAAAGACAAGAGGCACACAATGAAAAGTTCCAAACACTATGTGGAAAACCTGTTACAAACGTTGACCTTGTGCTTTCAAAACCAGATGCCGAGGAATCGTCTTCAGAGGATAATCAACACCCTGGACCATCTGGAGTTGCCCCCCAGAACCCACCCCTACAGCAGCCAGCAGGGACACCCTCGGCCACCAGCAATGAGGAGGAGGAGGAGGCTGATGCAGCATCATGGGAGGACTGGCTGCACTCCGATAGCGACCTGCCATCACCACCCTCTACACAGGATGCTGCGGATGAAGAGGAATTGCCTGGGAGGGATGATGGGCCACCGTCCAGCCCGGGCCCTCTTTTGCCAACAGGCCACATCATCTGGCCACAAAGCCCCAGCCCGCCCGTTACACCACCTCCAAGCATTTCAAGCTCTGTGCCCAGCCCAGGGGTGGACATGTCCCCAGAGCCAGCCGGGGATGATGTGCGGGCCCCAACAGGCCCTGTGGAGGAGGCGAGGGCTGAGGAGGATAGGGCCCCAGACTTAACAGACTATGGTGGTAAGTGTGTATTGATGGGGTATACACCCTGCATACTGGAGTTATTATTGTGTTAAGCGACAGATTTTTGTTGGCAAGGGTCTAACTGATATGTTTTCATAAATGTTTGTGCAGATGGTGAACGTGCAGGGTCAGCTGGATGGAGTCTGAGTCCATCCCCATCCACCCCTGATAGTGGTAAGGGTGAGGAGCAAGAGCGTAAGTAGCATACATTGATTTGGACTTTGTACAAAAAACCATGTACGTTCCCACAGTAAAAGTGTTCTTCATCAACATACAGGTGTCCCTACTGTCGTGGAGGATTTGGAGGGCCAGATCCAGTTCCTGCAACAGCTGCAGTCAGCCATTCAACAGCATCTGCGAGAGCTGGGCCGCCTACTTTACATGCTGGGTGGGCGCCAGCAACAAGATGGTGGCCTCCCATAAGGGTGATGGAATGGGACCCTCTAACGCTCCATGCGGACATGAGGGAGTGTTGTCCTTGTTGGATACCAAAAAATATTTGTTCTGCCATGTTCAAGATGGGAGTACTGGTGTGCCACGGTCCGCGCTGCTGTGGTATGAAAAAACTCACCAAAGAGTCAGCAGTTATTCCATCTTTTATTTCCTCCTTACTCCAACGCGTTTCAGCGCCACACCCGGCGCCTTCCTCAGGGACATGTTCTGCCATGTTGGCATTCTTTGTTTGTGTTTTTTGCCCCTGTTGGGCTCTTTTCTTATAGTGTCCAACATTTGGACCATATGGAATGTGTTGGGCCTACCATGTTGGCCTCTTTTCTTATAGTGTCCAACATTTGGACCATATGGAATGTGTTGGGCCTACCATGTTGGCCTCTTTTCTTATAGTGTCCAACATTTGGACCATATGGAATGTGTTGGGGCTACCATGTTGGCCTCTTTTCTTATAGTGTCCAACATTTGGAGACTCACAAGCAAGTTGTGGTTCTTCCTACACTGAAACACAAATGCGCCCTTGTTGTGCTTGGTATTGCCCCTTTTAAACAACCTATTAAATGTCTAAACCCAATCTGTAAGTCAGTGCCTTTCTGAACGGACACAATTATTTCCATGTTATGGGAGGTTTCTGCTGGTCTTTAAGGGCATCATGGCCAAATCATTGCCTCAACCGTTGAGGCAGAGGAAGGGATCCATAACACATGTTGTAACACAAGGTGCACATTGTGAGCATGGTGTCTGTCGACCAACCACCCAACCTTTATTAGGAAAGTGATATTTAAATTTTGGCAATGCTGTTACAACATCAACCATAAATGTGGATGTAGACCTTCAGATCTGCCAGCTGTTTAATCCTGCCACCATTACTATTGTCCCATGTTTTATACCACATACAATGATGGTAAGGACACCTCTGCGGCCTTGTGGGTACACCAATAAGTAGTGAAGGCTAATGCTGCATACGAAAGGTTTAAGTATAATTGCCCTCTACATATGTACGTGTTGCTAGATCCAGCATGTGGCCTACTATACATGGTCAGCGCCAAACAGTTTTTGGTCAACTTGCAAACACCATGCCAAAATCAGGGACAACATATTTAAGGTGTGTGAACATAAAGTATATTTAATTTAAATCAAAAGCCGGAATCTCCGTTCACAACAATTCGATAAATAAAATAGTGACACTATTTGGTCAACATAAATAAAAGTACAATTGTTGCAGTAAGGGCCCAAACAACAAAGCCGCCAGAGTGGTTAATGGCAAATTAACAGCAATATTAAAAATAACAAACACCGGGAAAGTAGCCACGAAACAAAAAAACTATAAGTTCTGATAATGGGGCTGAAAATAATGATCCCCTTCTGGGTAGAAGCGGTTGTCCGGCCGCTGAGGTTGGTTCAAAGGCCCTCGGCGAGCCATGGGCTGGCCTTGGGCAGGTGGTGGTGGTTGCAGAACCTGGGGAGGAGGGCCCATGTACTGCCAGGCGGGTGGGTTGGCTGGTGGCTGGGGAAGGGGCGCAGGGAAGGTAGAATCTGCCGTCAGATTACCCAAACGGGCCTGGTCCATTACCAGCAGGATCACTCGCTCACAATGCTCCCTTTGCTCCATGGAAAATGTGGGGAACGCTCACCCACCACCGCAGCAAAGGGGCATTGTGGCTCACGCACCTGCTGGGTCAAGACTTGCTCAGCCAGTGCGACCAGGTCAGGCCCTGAGCTTGGTGGTGCATTGCGTGGCCGGCCCCGGGGCGTGAAAATTGCATAGGGGGACGGCTGGGCGCTGACGCACCCTCTTCATTCGGCAGAGATGGAGGCTGCTCCGGAGAGTCCAACACCGACCCTGAAGAGGGACCTTCAAGCGGATCCTACATGTTGAAAGGAAGAACACATGAGCACACATGCCATTACACTTTTGTTGCTAATTTTGACATAAAGGATCAAGTTACATGTATGTCACTAACCCACATTGTGCCTGATGTCCTAGCAAATTCCATGACAGGGCCTTACAGCTTGTGCCAATAACACAACACTCACTACTTGTGTGCTAATCGATTGCTTGCTACAATTGTAGGTGGTTTGAAAAGCCTTAAGCAAGATGGGAGGCCCATCGGGTCTATTGTTGCCTTCTCTACATTTTAAACTTGGCTATGATTGTTGGCAATAATGTTTATGCTGTGAGCATTTTTCAAGATGGGCCTAGGTGACCGACTTACATTTGCCCCCTCCACGGCATCAACAACATTGGCCTGTTGGGGCTCGGCAAACTCATCGCTATCGAGGGGTGGCTGTGGCTCCTGCTGCTCCAGGGTGAAGAGGAGCTGGTCATAGTACTATAAAGTTGGGGTGTAAACATCCCCCGCTGCCATGCCCGACCGCCGGGACTGGCTGACTTTTTTGTGCTCCTTCCCAAACACTGTCTTTAGGTGCTGGATCTTCTTTTTGATGTAGTCAAGGTCGAGTTCTTGGCCTGGCAGATATTGCCGGGCGACCACCAGGAGCCTCTCATAGGCCGCATTGCGTAGGGCCCTGTTGGTGTAGCCAACTGCTCGAGTTTGCCACAGGCACGGGTTCTCCCTGTAGGCCGCAATCAGGGCACTTATATAATCCCTATTTGGCCGGGGCATCTGCAAAACAAATAATAAATGCAATCAGTAAAAATCACTGTGGCACATGGTCCAAACATGTGTAAACTAACATCCACAGGATGATAAGTCACCTGGCATGATCAATGTGAAAAGCCCCAGCTCAATAACACAACACCACACTTGGTTTGACCAACAATGTTGGTCAAGTCACTGGGATGTGTGCTGTTGTGACAGTGACAATCCAAACTTTCTGCCTGGAGTCCCATATAATAACCTGAAGTTTAGATGGCTCAGTCTCCTCAAATGATGTGAACATACCTTGACTTAATCAAACACAGTGTGGAGACTGTTAAGAGTTTGGAAAGCACAAAATATGCTGGCCGCCTGGCTGCTGTCACTCACACTTGTGTCAAGGGACACACAAAACAGCAGGTCCAACACACATGTTCACAATGCACTATTTATCCGTATTGATCCGACAGCTGTTGGACATGACAGGTGCGATATGCATAGACATCGCAATTACCACGCCCGGTATAGGACGTAACAGCTGCGCTGGGTGTGTTCGTGCGGTTTCAGCCACGCCTGCCGTGGAACATAGCCCCGGCGTTGTGTGTGGCACAATGGTTCACCACGCCTGTTTGGAGGGCGTAACATCGTGTGGGTGTGTGGTTTAGCGTTGAGGAGACACGCCTGGTAGGGGGACGTCTCGCCTTGTCATTGGCTCGGGTGTGTATATATAGAGTTTCCTGGAGATGCACAATGTCTTTGCTGCGGAGTTGCTGCCGGTATGTACTTGGAGAGTCCACATGTGAAACCTTGTGAATGGGGGTCACTATAGCGTTGTCAAAAGAGATATGACGGGGTTTGTGTTGTTGCCCCCCCTCTGCTGTTTGCTGATGATGTTTTAGATTTTGTTTTGGTTTAAATTTATCGTTATATAGCAAAATACAAGGACTGAAGCATTACCTTGTGGCATTGAAGGCATCGGGACAAAGTTGTTATTTTTGGTGCCTTGACATTGGAGTGACACCTATCTCAGCGACCACTGCATGTGAGTTATTATTGTGTGTCTGTAGTGTTGCTTTTTCCATACATATGGTCCTCCATGTGTCTGATGTTCATGGTCTTTGCGTTGTTCATGATGTAGGAAGTGTGATGTTGGTTGTGATCTAAATGTGTGTAGGGCTTTTTGTGTATTGTATTTTGTTGTGCAAGGCATTTAGCCGTGTAAAAACATGTGGCCTTCCTCAACACCTTCATTGATACTGTATGTGTTGTGGGGTTTTAGTCCATCATTTCCACATGTGTACTGCACCTGTGCATATTTTGCCAATGTAATGCTCATTAGTGGTTCCATTTTGGATGTTCACATTGTCGTAAAACCACCTTTGTGCGTAGGCAGCATAGTAAACATAGTTTTGCCTCTAACAGCATGAATCCAGATAAACGTGCCGTGGTGGGGGCTGCTTTACTGGTGCAGGCAGCACGTGTGGAGGATGAGAGGGTGGAGAGACGCAGGAGGAGACCACGACGCATCTGGGCCAGGGAGTGGCTGCAGCAGCGCGATCAGCATTCCCACATTCGCCTTCTGCACCAACTTCGGGACGACTTCCCACGTGACTTCCAAAATTTCCTACGGATGACAGATGAGACCTTTCAGATCTTGTTGGCAGCAGTGTGCCCGCTCATCAGACGGCAGGATACAGTAATGCGTCCAGCAGTGCCTGCGGAGGAGAGGTTGGCCGCCACACTGCGCTTTCTGGCAACAGGTCGCACCATGCAGGACTTGGTCTACTCGTCTGCTATATCACGTCCCCTCCTTAGCCAACTCATCCCAGAGACATGTGAGGCTATACTGCGGCTCTAGCTCCTACTTACATGCGTTTGCTGCAAAACCCTGAGGAATGGCTGGCCACTGCGGCAGAATTCAGCCAGAAGTGGCAATTCCCAAACTGTGGTGGTGCCATAGATGGAAAACATATTAGAATCACCCAACCACACCACAGTGGCTCATTTTTTATAATTATAAATCCTATTTTAGTATTGTTTTGATGGCAGTGGTGAACGCCAATTATGAATTTGTGTCGGTGTCAGTGGGCACAAATGGGAGGGTTTCTGATGGCGGGGTTTTTGACCAATCGTCGTTTGGTCAAAAACTGAAAACAGGCCGACTCAATTTACCACCCACAAATCGCACCTGTGGAAACATGAACTTTGTGTTCCTGGCAGATGAGGCCTTTCCGCTACATCCTAATTTGATGAAGCCATACCCCCAGAGGCACCTAAATGGCGAACAACGCATTTTCAATTATAGGCTTTCCCGGGCACGGCGAGTGGTGGAGAATGCCTTTGGCATTATGGCTAGCCGTTTCCGCATTTTCCACACGGCCATTAATATGAAACTCGAATCAATTGACCTTGTAGTTATGGCCTGTTGTGTGCTCCACAATTTTCTGAGACGCCGGGATCGCCAGGCCTACACACCACCAAACTTTGAGGACCGCATTGACTCCAGCAATGGTGAGGTGGTGTTGGGGGGCTGGCGTGCTGATGCCCCACAGATGGCAGGACTACAGCCATTAGGGGGTGGAAGCAGCCGCCAGGAGGCACAGGAGATGCGGGACCGGTACTGCCAGTACTTTAATGGTCCAGGGGCTGTGAGCTGGCAACACAACCTCCCCTAATTATTAGTGTGCCATGGGGACTTTTGCATTGCACTGTTTCACTGTGTCCTGCAGCTCCGGGTTGGAGGCAGGACATGTGTCCCTTTATTTTTTTGGTCAAGAGGTGTGAATTTGTTTTAAAATACCCAGATTTAGGGAAATTTCAGTTAAGGTTTTGAAGAGGGCCAGGCCTTGCCCATTTCAGGGGAGCTATGTGTTGCAGACATACCTCTTGTCTGTGACATGAGCCAGGGATTTGGCTTCTTGGTGCATGTTGGCACTATTTTTGATATTTGTGTTGAAGGGCCCGGCTTATGGGTCCTGTGAGAGACGGGTGGGACCAGGACCCACATACCTCCCCAAAGGCCCTTGTGACAGTGGTCACATTTTTGTTTGGGAGCACCTAGGGACAGAGTTAGGACTGTCTCGACCAGGGCCTACCGTGACATTGGTGAGGCAGCTTAATGTGCGTTTTGTGCCAAAAACTATAAACCAAAAGGCCCTGATTTTTGTCACAGAACTTGTTATTTGCTACATTGTTTTTGTAGGAAACCGGATTACATACACACACGCATATGTTGGACCACATATATGGTGGTCCCAACACAAGTGTTGCAAAGCACAATACAGAGTACACAAACATTAGGGCACCTGGAACAATGAATGTTCAGAGGCGCTTTGCCTCCTTTGCGTTGTCATACATTTTCCCCACAATCCCGCTTGACAACACATGCGCTTTCTCACACACTTTACATCAAACATCAGCAACAGCACACAGCAAACACACATGCGTTTCACAGGCGTTTGGAAAAAAAACCACTCATGCCGCACACACAGCTCGCTACAGGGTGATTAATTAACGGATCGCAAAAACTACAAGAATTGAGCAACGCATAAGTGATCGTATTCTGCACGCCGCACCAAGGGGATAGCGGTTTCTACCTTTTCAACAATCAAATTTATTTTTGGGGTACAGCACATCGTGTTTACACATGTACATTGTGACCAACATCACAGGACATTCTGGAGATGAGGCCGCCATGTTTCAAAGGACATCTGACCAATGAGGATGCAGTACTGACCACCAATGGTGTAGTGAGGGGCGCAGCTTGGAGACCATGTACCACGCCTATGTGCTCCAATTAAACATTGGAAAACGCCCACATTTGCCACAACATCGTTTAGGAGGTTTCTGTGTGACTGTTTGGTGAACGATGTCCACAGATGATAAGTGCATCGCTCAGACGACCGCTGGATCGCTGCATCGGAGAATCGTCTGAGCGATGTCTGTGGGTGTAGCGTTGTGATGAACGATCTCACACGTCGTTCGGACGATGTGCAAATCTGACATCGTTTACGACATCGTTAGCTAGATCTTAACGTGTGACGGCCGCTTTAATAAAATATTTCCATGTCTGGTGATTGCTAATGATTTATTGCTGTACAGATGCTCAAACACTGAATAGTAATCAATAGATTGCCGACAGCTCTATCGCACCAGAGAAGAAACGCATTTAAGTTCCAATCAAGATAGACTACTACTATGGGCTTAAGTCCCATTACTAACACCAATTTCAGTCAATTCTATTACTATGGGTTATTTTGCGGGTGGCAACAAAAATAGATTGGCTCCATTTTAACCCTGTAGGATCCTTTCCATTTTTTCAAGGGGGCAGAGTAGATGCCCAGATTTGTGTAGTACACATTTGTACAGACTTGTAAAACTAACTTGTGCTGCAAGTTATGTAAACTAAAAGATGAAAAAAAAAAATGACCATATATGCAAAATTACTATATGCAATAAATTGGTATTATTAGGCAGATTTAATAAAGATTATGTGTCTGTGCTGACTTCAGACAGCTTTAAAAGGAACCTGTCACCCCCCCAGGGCCTATAAAACTAAAAGAGTTAAAACTAAATTAGTCTTCAGCAGCGCCTATGCTGCATTTTGTGAAGGTGGCCCTTATCCCACTACCCCCCCAAAATACACCAATATAATAACTTTATAAGAAGCTACTTTAGGTCCAGGAGGTATACTCCCCTCCCTGGACCTGAATGCCTCGCTGAATTACCCCTCCTCCTTGACCCTCCAGGACCTTCTTCCTTTCTATCTTGTGAGGGGTGTCAGCACAGATTCCTCAGTTCTCGAGCATGCTCCGTGAGCCCTGCTCGAGAGCCGAGGTCACATGGTATAACACAGGCACCGGATCCCAACCTGTGTGGTCTTATGCATTATGCAGACTGTGGGGCTGGGAATGTAGTGCCTGATCAAACAGAATGACTGTGACTGTTCCCTGCTCGCCAGATTCCCAGCCCCGCAGTCTGCATAAAGCATAAGACCACAGAGGGTGGGATCTGGTACCTGCATTATATTCAGGCGTAATGTTCAGACATCATGTGACCTCAGCACTCAGGCAGAGCTCACAGAGCATGCCGAGAACTAAGGGAGCTGCACAGGCGCCAACACCGCTCTCAAGGGAGAGAGGAGGGGGGTCCCGGAGGATTCTGGAGGAGGAGTAACAGCAGCAAGGTGTTTAGGTCCAGGGAGGGGAGTGCACCTCTGGGTGGCGGGGGAAGACAGGTTTCCTTTAAAAAATAAAAAAAATAGGCTAGGTACTGCTCTTGACTGGCTCTGTGTGCAGGAGCTGTCTTATACTGCATACACTAAACTAGTTCTTAAAATATACCAGGAGTAATGCATACTGCAATTCTTTCCCAGCAGACCATTTGTCCATGTGTAAAACAAATTAAAGAAAAAGTAAATAAATCACCCATGCACACTAGCATGTTAGCTGCAATTGCTCCATGTGCTATCCATTTTGCTTATAAGGGGGTGGTTGGCACCTGAACGCTTCTGCCTTGAAGACATCAACTGCACTATGGAAAATGTGTCCTGTGTTATTGTATATAATGTAATGCGCAGTGTCCATGTTTAGTGTATAAGACAATGTTATATCATACTACATAGTTTAGGATGTGACATAGCACTTAGGGTAAGATAAGACTTGACATAGTGATAGTTGTTTAAGCAAGTTTGTTCAGCTACTGACAGCAAGGCAATGAGTAGTTAAATAGTGGGACTAACCCACTGTGGGTGGACCTAGGCTCTGGGCCTAGAGAGAAGACTCCATCTAAAGTTAGTGAGTTCGTAAAAAGCTTTACTAATGGGTAATTTAGCAATTAGGAGCAGTGAACAAGCTGAAGGACTACCTTAGGCTGCAGTAAGTAGGTGCTTGTGGCATCAGTCACCTCACCATCGGTGGACAGGGGATGAGGATGTTGTTAGAGGATTATCTCCATTTTGCAGTCATGAGCTTCAGGCCTAAACTCTATCAAGGTTCCCTGGTAAGTGGACTCACTCTGATATACAAGTCTTATAGTGAAGACTTGGCATAGACCTGGGCGAACAGATTGGGCACTGAACGAATGTTAGACGAGGGCTACTCAGACAGCAGTCTATACATTTATTAAGAATGGATCCCTGTGGGTGGGAAAGGAGATACACTGGCCAGGGAGCACTTTATGACTTTGATGTGCGGGAGTGTGGTGCCAAATATTGTTGAGGAAAAATGACATGTAACAGCTTAAGTGCCAGGAATAGTGACGCAGTCTAAAGAAATGCTGTGCTTTAAACAAAACTGTTCTTTGTGTGCCGAATATTAAGTAAAAGACTGTGTAAAAGGAGCAATGTATCCATGTTTGTTGTTCCCCAGTGGAAGATTCCTGGCCTACACAAGAGCCTAGCTGCAGGTATGGCTTGCACAAATCAAGACCACATACTCAGCCAGAATCACCGCAACCAACCCCTTCCTCTTACTCTGAGGTGGCGGCCGGTGTGTGAACTGCCACCAAAGGACCCAACACCTTGCGCACGAGGCTATCAACCTGGGCCACTCTCAAATCAAAACCATGCTTGTTTGATCTAACCCTTAAACTGAATAATGTTGGGGTAAAGTGCACCAAAAAAAAAGAAAAAGAAGAGGCCTACCCCTCTCCATACAGTTAATGAATTTGGGCTTAGAGCCACAAAATGAAATTGTTGTCTGCCATGAACAGACTTAGATTAGTATTTTTTTTGTGTAATTTTCTGTCTTTAAACATATTTGACATAGGCTGCTTTCACATTGCAGTTTTTTCCCTGATCAGGTTCCATCCAGTTTGTGTGCCAAAACCAGAAGGAACTTGCAGAGAAAAACTATAACTGAAAGATTGACACCTGTTCTGGGTTTTAGACATACTCCTGGTTTTGGGACACAGACTGATGAACCCCAATCAGGGAAAAACTGCAGTGTGAAACCAGCATTATTATTGTTAGCTACTAATTTCCATAAACCCTACCCACCTTTTATAAGCAGTAAATGAGTGGGGAAAAACCCCCAAAACACACATATAGCATGTGCCATAATTTGTGGTTTTAGTGGGTTGGGTCCTCATCATATTTACATTTATTATTCCTATTGAAAAATCATTAAAAAAAAGTGTGTTATTAGAAGAATAATGCCCTACAGTGTTTGGAATCATGTTTGTCTTTGACTTTTTCTATGCATGCCAACAGAAAAGCATCCCAGAGACCATTCATGTGTGGGGGATTTTCATCCATGGAGTGGGCCCACTGACAATTTTACCTAAGAACACCATTATGAATAATGAATGGTATCTAAACATCCTACAAAAGCAATTCCTAATGATCCAGGAGCAATTAGGTGATAAACAATGCTTTTTCCAACAGAGAAAACAAGGGAAAATGCTGTAGATATGGAGTCTGCTTAGGCTTCATGTACTTTTTAATAGTTTATTGACAACTTATGAAATTCTTATAATTGTAAATCTGTAACTTTAAAAACATCTGACAAAGATCTGAAAACACTGAAGAAATCTCTGAAACCCAAAATGTTTATCAGTCTAAAAAAACCCTTTTGAATATAACTGTATAATCTCCCATCCACCTCTGTTCTACGACAGACAGACAGACAGACAGACAGACCAGAGGGAGCTGGCATAAACTAATGTACATTCACTGCTGTACAGGGCATCATGAAAGATTTACTGCGCTTGCTTGGCTATTGTTTATTCTCACAAGTAGCCAGAATGAGAAACATGCCTCCTGGCATCATCATATTTAAAATTGGCTACTTGTACACTTAATTGGTTATCATGATCTGCTGTGGCATGTAGTGTCTCTAGAGCTGTCTTACATTGAGCACATCTGGAATTTCAGTGACCATCAGTTGTAAAAGGGAGCTGCCAGCAGCAGATTTTGATCAATTGTCTGCCCATGTGCACTCAGTGCGAGAACATTCCTTAGCAAAACTTTAGTAACCTCATTGACAGGTTGCCAAGCAGTATAATTAATGTGTACTACTATGTGTAGGGCTCATACTCAATACTGAATAAATAATAATTAGTCACGTGTATAAAAGACGACTGTACACACACTCAGTCAGATTCTAACCTCTACAACATGGGCAAGGCTAAAGAGCCTTCTAAGGATGTCAGGGAAAAGATCTTAGACCTGCACAAGGCTGGAATGGGCTACAAAACCATAAGTAAGATGCTGGGTGAGAAGAAGACAACTGTTGATGCAATAGTAAGAAGATGGAAGAAATACATAATGAGCATCAATCGATATTAATCTGTGGCTCCATGCAAAGTCTCACCTCGTTAGGTATTGAAGATCATGAGGAAAGCGAGAGATCAGCCCAAAACTACATGAAAGGAACTTGTTAATGAGCTCAAGGCAGCTAGGACCACCATCACCAAGAAAACCGTTGATAACTCATTAAGCTGCAATGGATTAAAGTCATGCCATGGGGGGCGTGTCCTTGCCATGGATTGGAGGGAAGAGGACCCTGATCCCATCGCTGCAGCTGTCAGCACTACTGCAAACCCACGTATCCCAGCTGCTGCTGCTTTATTAGCCCCTTCCCAACCCATGATGTTACACAAACGACATGGGTTTCGTTGCCTTCCCGACCATTCATGTTGTGCAATGTCATGGCAGGATACCGTTCCTGCAGGTCAGGAGGCCGTGATCAGTGAAATGCCTCCCGACCTGCAGGTATGAGGGCATTTGTAGTGTACCCTGGGGGTGGCTTTGCCTCCCCATGTCTACATTCGCGGTGATTGGCGACTGAAAGTGAAACTGTCAATTGCCACGATTGTAATATTTCACCAATGAAACTTTGAGAAATATTAAATTCCAGCCATGGCCGAGGCTGCAACAGCCCCGGCTATTGGCTGCAGCAGGGTGACCACTGTGTCACTACCCCCCCAGATCTGATTGGAGCTAGCGTCCTCTACTCAACTGTCTACTACCCTTATTTTCTTTTCCTTGCATTTCCCCCCTACTCTCTTCTTTATTGTATCCTACCTAGCCTCCCTGGGACTCCATACAAATCGGTGTATTTTTCTACCTTAATACCCTTTTTCTGACCTACCCAACTCCCCTACTTTTCCCCTATTTGCTGGCTCACTGGTCCCTCTATAGAATGGTTTCTTTGAAAAGTGGCTCCCTTAACCTGAGAGGGTTCAATATGCCTCAAAAACGGTCCCAGATCCTTTATGCATAGACAGCAAACCCAGATCTTGTGCATACAAGAAACACATTTTAAGACTGGATCGGTCCTGTCCTTTAAAAACAGATATTATCCAATGTGGTTAAATAGTACCAACCCTGAATCCAGATTGATGTGATTAAAAGAAAAAACAGATATTGCGCCACACTGCAACTGGAGGAACTTAATACACGGTTATACTATGTTTGCACTAACCTTTACTGGTTGTGCAACACCCGCACAACCAGACTGATGGCTTAATGTGGATCACTGTGGCATACTGGACCCTGCTGTTCGTGTAATAAATTATCGGTAATTTAATCACCAACCCGTGGTTTCTTTAGCGCTCCAAATCTCTGACACCGCTTGTTTTCCATTTCCAGATTGATGTGGGAAGGAGATACTTCTTTCTTAAATTATGTATTGCTAATTTGGTCTTAACCATTGTCAATTGGTATCTTCCAAATAGAGACCAGACCAGAGTTTCCAGAGCACTCCTGACCCAGCTCACTGAATTCACTGATGGGACAGGACAATTGGTGGGGATTACAACTTCACTATTGACCCCACAATCAACTTATCCTCAGGAAAGGGCTGGATTCCAGCTGAATGACTGCGGATGCAAAAAAGTTCCTCCACGCTCTTCAGTTAATTGATATATGTGTATTCTTTAACCTCAGGGTAAGGATTACATGTATTTCTCTCAGATACATAACTCGTATAGTCGTATCGACTTCATCCTGGCCAGTCACAATGCACTCTCATGTGACCCCTCAACTACCATAGGTGACTTACTGTTATCTGACGGTGCCCTGACGTTTCTCTCCTTGTCCCTACCTGACACTTCCTGTAGTCCTTTGACATGGAAGTTAAATAATAATCTCTTGAAAGACCAATTTATATTTAACCAAGTTGAAAGACACTATTGAAACCTTTGCCCAGGATCAGGAATCACACCCAACTCCACAGCCCATTGCCCTCTTCCCGACCCATGATGTCCCGGGGTTTGATGTGAACTCCGGCAATAAGCTTACATCATTCACCCGACATCTCCGCTGATCTCATCAGCTGAGATGTTGGGCTTCCAGCACCATCGGATCCGCGATGCTGTTAACGCTTTCAATCCCACTGTCATTCACTGACAGCGGGATCCAAAACAGCCGTGGCGGGAATCGCCCCATTGCCTGCAGAGATCGGAGATCCAGTGATAAGATCGCAGGATCTCCAATGTTCACCTGATAGCTTCCGGGTTCACACCAGGACCTGGGACTATCAGGGAATGTCCATTGTTGGCAAGCGCTGACAGCCACTGAAAGTGAAACCAAGTGCCATGTTTCGATGTGCTGCAGCTCATCAGGACATGGCACAAAGGAACGGATGCTGCAGTAGTGTGGTGCCCTGTGGGGCTGTGTAAAACAAAGAATGAGTTCAAAAATAAAGTTTGAAAAAATATGGAGAAAAAAATAAATAAATAAAAAAGGTTTAAATCACCCACCTTTTTCCCATTCAAAATAAAAAAGTATTAATATCGCCGCGTTCAGAAGTGCCCAATCAATATATAAAATTAATTAATGAGAGCCATAAACTGCATAATGGAAAAAAAGGGTCCAAACACCAAAATTACATTTTTTGGTTGCAACATTGCTATAAATTGCAATAATGGGCGATCAAATCAGCACATCCACCCAATATTGGTATCATTAGAAACATCATCTAAAGCCGCAAAAAATAAGCCATCACACAGCCCCAGATCCCAAAAAATGAGAATGCAGAACATGGCACAAAAATTGCAATTCTCTTTTTTTTTTCTTCACCACTTACATAACAGTAAAAGTATATATGTTTGGTATCTACAAACATATACCGACTCGAGGCATCACACCGTCATGTCATTTTTACCATATAGTGTACATGGCAAATAAAAAAAATAACCAAAAAACTAACTAGAAATTGCACTTTTTTTGCAATTTCACCACACTTGGAATTTTTTCCCATTTTTCTGTACACTATATAGTAAAATAAATGATTGCATCTTAAAGTACAACTCGTCCCGCAAAAAAAAATCTCAGAGAGCACTCTGCATAATGTATGCAGCTGCTGAAAAAAGCAGTAAGGTAACTATATCTGTTTATAAAGAGTTGGGGGATCAATACTGTCCCAAAATACGCCTAAGGTTCATATCTATAGTTTAGTACTAGCCCAGGTTGGATTTACCAAAGGGACCCATAGTGGTGTTGCTGAAGAGAGTGGGAAAAGCAGACCCCACACGTATCGCTGCCCCTAAAATGGCAGCTTTGTCAGGTGATAGGGGGGCCATTCTTAATCAATGGAAACCTCAATGCCACTGGATATCTGCAATTGCTACATGATTCAGATATCCAATGGCATTGAGGTTTTCATTGATGAGGAATAGCACCACTATATTTGTACCTCATATACCACACCAAACCATCAATATTTGTGCTCCAACAGTCTTGAAGAGATCTATTCACTGTGGTTTAGTGTCAGACCAATAGCGATGGTTTTGTTGTTAACTTCACCATTCACAAAAAAGTTTGCCTCATCATTCATCTGAAGGCAATTGTCTATGCTGTGAAGATACGAGATGTGCAGCATCTGAAACAAGGATACTGGAAGGCTGTGCTACCCATTTCTTCTGAGTGTTGTATCAGGTGTCAAGAGTGGGAGAAGAGGGTTGCATTGACAATCCAACACAATGGGCAGCACTTTGTACACATTTTATAAGTGGTCATAAACTTGTAAATAACTCATGAAAGAATAAAGTTATGTTAAAACCAAGCACACCATTGTTTTTCTTATGGAATTCTCAATGGGTTTTATGTGTCACAAGACCCTCTTCCCATTGAAAAAAATAAAGTTGGATCCAAAATGTCCGATTTCAAAATGGCCACTATGATCACCACCCATCTGGAAATTTTCCCCCCTCCAATATGCTAATGTGCCACAAACAGGAAGTTGATATCACCAATCATTCCCATTTTATTTAGGTGCATCCCTATAAATGGCCCACCTTGTAGATCCTCAGACAAATGTGGACGTCCTCTTGCCTGGTTGCTCCACCCCAAGACAAACCTTACATATATCCCCTCAGTCAAAGTTAGAAGGGGAAGGGAGACCTATAACCCATCAGAGATTCTGGAGATTTTCCACATGTACTTCGAAAAACTGTATAATATTAGAGGACAGTTTTCTGACATGGCTCCTGAGAACTTGACTAAAAAAATCCAAGACTACATTAGGCTTAATGCAATCCCTGCCCTGAATGATCTGGACACAGTCTCTAGAAGGCTGAGATATCGGAGACAGAATTAATGCGCCAGGACCAGACGGGTTTACCCCTATTTTCTATAAAACTCTTCAGACTCAGCAGCTACCACAGATGCTGTCCACTTTTAATTCAATTGCTAACGGCCTTGACTTTGCTCCGCAATATTTGGAGGCACACATTAGCATTATTCCTAAGCCTGGAAGGAACCCAACTCTGGCCTCAAATTACAGGCCCATTTCATTGTTCAATGTGGACATTAAGCTGTTTTCCAAGATCTTGGCAGATCGCTTAGCTCCTCTTCGCCCTTCCATCATCAATTTGGATCAGGTTGGCTTTGTCAGGGACCAGGAGGCCAGGGATAATACTATTAGGACACTACTCCTGATTAATAAGACTAAGACAGCTAATATTCCCCTGAGCCTATAATCTATTGATGCTGAGAAGGCCTTTGACAGAGTCCACTGGGGTTTCATGAGAGAGGCACTTGCCCAGATTGGATTGGGCCCCAGGTTTATTCATAGGCTTTTTTCCCCTCTATTCAAACTCCTCAGCGAGGGTCCGGGTCAACGGAGCTTTTTCTGCCCCCTTTGCTATTTGAAATGTTACCAGGCAGGGGTGTCCATTTTCCCCCCCCCCACCTGTATGTTATTTTTAAGGAGCATTTAGCCAATGCCATTAGACGAAATGAATGCATCCGTGGTATATGGACGGGTTGAGTACACCATTAAACTGCATTGTTCACAGATGACCTACTCCTATACATCTCTCAGCATTGGATCTCAATACGGTCTATTTTAAAGGAATTTGACACCTTTGGTACTTTAAGTAATTTTATAGCAAATTACTCTAAAGGTACCGTCACAAGCGGCAATATTGCTTGCAATTCACTGACAATTTGCTGGTTGCAGTGAAATCATGGACACATTGTTACATTTGTACACGGCAACAAAATAGAACAATGTGTCCATAATTTCATTGCAACCAGCAAACTGCCAGTGAAATTGCAAGCAATATTGCCGCGTGTCACGGTACCTTAAGACTGAGGAAATGGACGTCTCCCTGACACTGGGAGAAGGGACTTCTATAAAAATAAGCATCCCCTTTAGATGGCGATCGGATGCAATTAAATACCTCGGGGTCTCCATTCACTTGGACTTATGAGACTCTTCCAGCTGAATGATCAGGCCCTGGTAGACTTTGCTTAAACAATACATTTTTTTTAATCAAAGAAATCTTTTAACAACATATAATGATATAATTGTGTAAAACAAGTTATATAACAGTCATGTTCAAATAGTCATCACCAGAGGTAAACCAATTCCAAACTGGATACTATAGGAGAGGGAAGGGAAAGAAAGGACCACACAAAAAGAAAAGGGCAGCAAGGATTGGACACAAAAGGTAAATTGGTAAATTGATAGTGGGGGGATGAAGAATAAGCTTTGGGAGCTTTGTTTTAAATTATTTTTGTATACCAATCTAATTATGAGAAGACCAGAATCAACCAGGAAAAATCTTGAAACCATCCTAAGTGTGAGCTATTGCCAATCCAGAAGTCTCCCAAATCTCCGTGTGGCGACTGACTCGTTCTTTTTGCTTTATCGAGTGAACCAAACAAGGTTAATGTAGATAATGAGAATTTCTAACCAATGAGTTCCTCCTGTGCGGGTGTAGTAGCTTCCCTCCAGTGCTTTGCCAAGCTCTGACATGCCGCTGTCAAAACATGGGTTATCACTGAAACTAACTTTGGGGGAAGAAGGTCCAACCCATTATTTAAGACTGCTTAGGGCCTCCTCTATAGTTAAAGAGAAACCTATCAAGGTCCTGATTAAAGTCTGCCACTCGATTTCAGAATTCTCCTATCATGGGGCACCACCAACACACATGACCCAGATTCTCCTTTCTACCACATCCTCTCCAGCATAATGGGAAAATGATTTGTTACATTTGGAAATTTTATAAGGGGTCAGATACCAGTTCATATGTATTTTCTTTAATTGTTCTAGATGACTAATGCAGGAGTGCTTTTGAGTAAATGTGGCCACAGTTTACCATTGTTCGCGGGTGGATGAAAGAGAGTGCCTCCTCCCAGACATTCATATAAGGGAGTTTGACCGACTCAGCTGGTGAATTAAGAGTCCTATAGAGCAGAGACAATGGATATTCATTGGGGTATTCTACCTTAAAGTATTTCTGCATTATGTCTTATGGGTCACGGTTCCACCTAGCTGGAAATGTGCATGACTGGATAAAATGACAAAATTTGGAGGTACTGATAAAAGCAAGTTTTGGGAATGTTGTAAAGTTAGGACAAATCTACCAAGGAGGGAATACAGGGCCATCCAAGAGTTTGTGAGGAATGCTTGCACCCGATTTCACCCACAGGTCTAGAGACAACCCAGAAATGTGTGCCTTGATAGCTTTTTACAGAAATGTATTTAAATAGGGATTTTGTCAGTGTTCTATCAAGGTTAATGCATTAAGAAATCAACGAGGACATTGTATGTAAGTGAAAATTCGATTTCAGGGGCTTCAGTAGCTTGATCTCTAGCAAAAGTCTAGTAGACCTGTGGTGAGCAAACTATCTATTTGGAGATATCTATAATTAAAATACCCAGCCCAGCAATCCTTTGCGGCCTCGAGTATGGCCGCCTTGTAGTACAAGGATAGATTTGGTACACCCGTTCCACCACGAGAATATTGGAAATGTGGAGCCTTGACTGCTACTCTTAAGTTTATTGGAAAAACAAAAATCTATCAAGTAGAGACTTGTTAAAGCCCTATCCATCTAAATGGGAATTTGAGAGGGAGACATCAGAACAAGTAGGTAATCTTAGGCCCCTTTCACATCACGTTTTTCTTAAATCGCGGCAGATGCGTTTTTTTCACCGCATCTGCTGCGATTACCGCATACCGACTGCACTTGCGGCACGGTTGCGGCAAGCCCCATACAATGTATAGGCGGGCTTGCGGCAGATAAGGCAAGTGCGGTTTTGGCACTTGCCGCAGGTGCGGCCGTGAAAAAACGCGGCTGACCACGTTTTTTTTCGCGGCCGCACCTGCCGCAAGTGCCAAAACCGCACTTGCCGCACCAGCCACAAGCCCGCCTATACATTGTATGGGGCTTGCCGCAACCGTGCCGCAAGTGCAGCCGGTATGCGTTAATCGCGGCAGATGCAGTTTTTTCACCGCATCTGCCGCGATTTAAAAAAAACGCTGATGTGAAAGGGGCCTTAGGCAGCAACATCATTTTTACAATTTAGGAGGTAAGGAAGTAAGGAGCTAATGTTTTGACGAAACAATGATAATAGGTCTTAGAAAAACTGTCTGGGCCCAGAGCAGAGGACTTTTTAGTAGAACAGATAATTTGTTATATTTCAAATTATAAATATGGTAGTATTTAGATTACTTGGCTGAGCCGCTGATACTTTGGGAAGTGAGATTTTCTCTAGAAAGTTACCAATTTCTTGTGGTTTAGGCTGAACTGTATGGGGATCCTCTTATGTTGTGCAGTGAATAATAAAATCGCCTATATTCTTTAGCCATGTCGATCGGATTTAGTACTTTAGTCCCATCAGGTTTATTCAAGTATGCAATCCTATTTATCATCTCCCTTTTTTTTGATCCTAGCTAAAATCTTCCCTGCTCTATCTCCCATTGCATAATATTTTGTTTTGGACCTTTTCAGTGCTTTTTCGTACTGGAATAAAATTAGAGCACACAGCCTGATTCTATGTTCTGTTATTGTTGGGGACAAGATAGGGCGAGTTTTTTTTTTGCTGATTTGTTTCAGATTGTTAATTTGAGTTAATAGGTCTGACACTGCCGCCTCTTCTTTTCTTTTCTACTGTTTCAATCATAATAAAAATACCTCTCATTTATGCCTTGTGGGCTGACCATACCACTTCATCTGAGGTGGAGTTATTATCATTTATGTCAAAGTAGTCTTAATTTGGTCTCTATTAATTCAATGTTTTGTTTGTTGGTCAGTAAAAAATCATTTAGACACAACCTATTAGCTTTGACTGAAGAGTTTTATTAGATATGGTGAGTCAGGCAGGAGAACAACCTAGAATTCTATCATCCACAAAAATATAGTCTATCCTGCTATAGGAATTAAATCTAGGGGAGAAATGGGAGTAATCTCTCTGAGCTGTGGAGATATCTCCAGATGTCATGCAAGTTAAGCCCCGTCACACTAAACGAAACCGCTAGCGAGATCACTGCTAAGTCACAAATTTGATGACGCCACAGTGACCTCGCCAGTGATCTCGCTATGTGTGACACTTAGCAGCGATCAGGCTCCTGCTGTGAGATTGCTGGTCGTGTCAGAGTCGCCTGGACCATTTTTTGATTGTTGGAGTCCCACTGGGCAGCATGCATCAATGTTTTTGAAAGGGACAATATCCCCAATACTACAGGTCTGAGAAACAGGGTCTCAACATCCTTCGCATCATTCCAGATCGTTGTTGCGTTGCTGTTGGGATCACTGGGGAGACCTCTGTTTGACATCTCACGAGCGATCCCAACAGCAACACACCAGAGATGCCTACCAGGTCGTATCGCTGTCGGGATTGCTGGTTCGTCGCCAAGTGTGATGGTACCCCTAAGGTACTGTCACACGCGGCAATATTGCTTGCAATTTCACTGGCAATTTGCTGGTTGCAGTGAAATCATGGACATATTTTTCTATTTTGTTGCCGTGTACAAATGGAACAATGTGTCCATGATTTCACTGCAACTAGTGAGTTGCAAGCAATGTCTGCACAGATATCTCTGTGTGTAAGGGTACCTTTATATTCTGAAACCAGTGACTTCATCTCTCCCCTAGTGGTACGTCTGTTTGCGCAATCTAACACGGCAGACATGGGGAAGTTGAAATCTCCACAGACAATTTTATGCCCTTTGGAGAACACCTGAACTCTCTTAAGTGTTTGAAATAAAAACTGGTGCATGTTTGGGCCATATAGAGATACAATCGTGTACCTAGTGTTGTTTAAAAAACAGTCAAGTAGAATTAAACGCCCCTCCAGATCACTAGTAGCGTCATACAATTTAAAGGATAGGGAGTCTCTTATAAAAATAGCCACTCCAGCTCTTTTAGTCTTGTTGTTTGCAAAAAACTGATGTGGATATCGAGGATTCTTTAGCCAAGCATTGTCTTGCGCCTACAAAGGTCTTTCTTGGACACAAATTACATCAGCAGTTTCTTTGCAAATATTCTCCTTGAATATGGATTTTTTACCTGGCGAGTTCAAGCCATTGGCATTTATAGATATACCGGTAACCTTAAAATGCATTGTTAAGACTATACACTGCTTTATGTGAAAGCATTGCTCCAAAATGAGTGACAAACATGGAGAGGACAGACTGGGGAAGACTGACAGGTAAACAAATGTACTTGTATAAACAAATGCAGGGTTATCAAACCTAAATTTTTGCTTCATCATAATAAGGAAGTTCCCTTACAGTTCCAAAATCAAGCCAACAGTAAAAATTAAAAAAAAAAAATGTAAAAAAAAAGTGAAAAAATAGTTTGAAAGAGAGTGAAAAAATGACATTCTTGAAAATCAGGCAAAGTTGCCCACATCGCCATAGAGGCACCAGACAGAGTAGAAAGCCAGAAGCAGAGAATGGCTCTCAAGTAATCTTTTTTGGGGGGTGTGTCCTGGCAGCAATGGAGCTGGCTGTGTAACTCAGGAGCCTGAGCACAGAAGCAGCCATAACAAGAAAGTGAAGGAACCTGGGCACTTCAAATTCGGCACGGAGCTTCCTGAACTGCCTGTGCAACTGATGGGCAAAACAAAACCTCCTGTGAGGCAATCCCCTAAGAGGGTCACCGACTATTTCCTAGCCAGTAACAGCTCTCTCAAGATGGTGCCTCCCTCCTTCTCCTCGTGCACAGAGAGCTGCGCGCCGCACCACAGTGCAGGCTGAAGACCTGGGGGACGCTGAACTAATGGATGCCCCACTCACCAGAGGTATGATGGCGGATCTCCTGGCGAGCCTCCGATCCTCCCTGCAGCAGGATATGAGGGCTATGGTGGCAGAGGTGCGGGGGGAGATTGCGGAGCTGGGCGCACGAGTTGACAAATTGGAGCAGAAAATGGCGGAGGTGGTTCGCTCACACAATGAGCTACTGGACTCCTATGACCGGCTCCAGAGCAGAACAGACAGAATATCCGCAAAGACCTTAGATTTAGAAGATAGATCGCGCCGCAACAACATTAGGCTCAGAGGCATACCAGAGCAGGTGGCGGCGGCTGATCTAAGGTCATACCTCAAAGACTTCATCAAAACAGTGATGCCTGAAACCCCTCAGGAGCTCCTGGTTGTGGATAGAATTCACAGGGTCCCTAAGCCTCCTCGGTCCCTGAAGACAGTCCTAGAGATGTGCTAGCCAGGCTCCATTACTTCGAACTAAAGGAGGACTTCCTCCGTGTCCTCAGGCAGAGCCCGCACCTCCAGGATCAATATGCCTCTCTTGAAGTCTACCCGGACCTTTCTCCAGGCACCCTGGCTTTGAGGAGGGCATTCAGGCCTTACACCAAAATCCTGAGAGATCATGGAATACAGTATCGCTGAGGGTTCCCCACCAAGCTATTGATCCGTCGTAATGGCTCCTTGATTCCATGTCTCATTCCTCCGCACGCAGAGAAGAATCTAATTCGATGGGGACTGTGGCCGCCTGAATCTACATCACAATCCACTGCTCCTGCCGCCTCTCCAAGACCCAGGCCAGGAGGCCGCATCGATCGGAGTGGTCTACATTTTAATTCAATGACTAACAGGTTGCTTCTCCACGCATATTGCCCATTAGCTTATTCTCCTGGCGGAACACTCTGTTCATCAGCCCTTTTCATTCTTCTTTCATGCTGTTTTTCTCTCAGTCTAGCTCTCTCGCCCTTCTCATCTTTGTCTTGCTTTTAAAAGGTAGTTGAATTCTATTACACTACCTCCTGCATGAACAATCCTATTTCCCCCTAGTCTCTATCTTTGATGCTGACAACCCTTTGACAGTCCCTGCGTTTCTACTAAACATCTGTCCCATTGTTGCCCCCATGGTCTGTAATTCACTCTTTTTCCCCTTATTCCTCCTCAGCTCCGTCCACTTTCATGCCCCTTTCCTATTTGTGTTCGGCAGTCCTTCCCCCCCCACCTGTATTACTTTCTTCATTTAGCCATATCCATTGACGAAATGATCCCCGTTATTGGCGCGTCTTGCACTATCCAATTTCTCTTGTTTGCACGAGACTACTCTAACCTGTTGGGTCTCATACTGGCGTCATCAAAAGGAATTATTTTGTTATTTAAGTACTTTTTGCAAATTCTCTTAATTGGGTGTCACAAGCGCATGTTGCTGACATTGACTGTTTGTATGTTCTGTTATCTTTACCATTACTTTTTACATTCCACATCATTTCCCGATTCATTGCAGAAACTGCCAGGAATTGCATGAACTTTGCCGCTTTATACTTACAACTGGTTAATATAGATTCGTGATCCCACATGATCACGACTTTCTTCAATAACTAAACGCCTGAATCCTGATTAAAAAGCGTGGTGTCCATTCACTTGACAGAATCCCAGGAGTGATGGTGTGCTTTTATTTTTTGCAAAAAACCATTAAAACTATAGATTAATGTGCAAGTAATAACGTCAGTGTTCAATAGCCCATATTTATTTTAACCATTCCAAACTGATATATGGCAGGGAGTGGCAAGAAATTATCACACAAAAGAAATGTGACATTTGCACATACACTGAATTGTGACGCTGAGGGGGTGATAATAATTGGCATTGGTTTTAATTTAATTTTGTATACTAATCTTTATTTCTGTAGAAGACCCAGATAAAGGAGAAAACTTAAACCATCTAGAGACTATTCCTCATCAGGTCTTCCATCTCTTGGCGAGGGACTGTTGTTTGTGGTTTTGGGAACCCAAACAAGGTAAGAGTATGGATTTCTAATCCAATGATTTCCGTGATTGGGGCTGTGTTCCCAGTCCATTTTGCACAAGGCCTGCTGCATCCCACCGTCAGAAAACACATGTCTTCACTGACAAATTTGGGGATTAAGGCCACTCACTATTTATAGACATCTTAAGCCCACTATAGTAAAGAGAAATCTACAAGTCCTGTTGTCATGCACCGATTCAGGGAATCTCCTATCTTGGGGCACCACCAACTCAGTCAATGAATTCTCCTTTACTAACCTCTCATCTCAGCATAATGGGAACAGATTTGACATTAATTTTATAATGGATAATGATAGTTGATTGTTTTTATGTTGGCGCGGAGTGCTTTGGTATGTGCCACAATTCCGTTCCGGGTGGGGGGTGCTTAAATTCAATTAGGGAGTTTACAACTGTGGAAAAGTCGACAGAGCAAATGAAAGGGTTAGCTTCCTAAGATTTCTGCACTTATGACCTTTTATAGTAAGCTCTCCACAGCGAAATTCCCATGCTGGATAATGTAAAATTGGAGGTAACTGTCACAGAGTGGCATGTTATGTAACGAGACAAATACCAAGGAAATAACAGCCAATCTAAGCATTTGGGGAAGGACCGGTCCCCACATGGCAGAGAACAAACAAAGGGATGTACATAGGCTACAGAAATTACTAGTATACATGATAATTTCAGGTTCTCATCATGGTAATGCATTAGAAATACGAGGAATTTTGGAACTATTACAGCCACTTGTACAAATCTAGTAGAGTCGTGTGGAAATGTCCACTTCATGAGTTCTTAAATTCAAAATTCCCTAGCCCAGCAATCCTTCCCGATCGAGTTGGCCTTTTCATAATGACCCCTTACCACGGAATAGAAAGGATTGTCTACTTATCAAGTCATTAAAACCAAATCTATCAAGTAAGACGTGTTACTCTATCATCATGAATTAGACGACCTTTAGAACAAGTTAATCTTAGAGCCCCTTTCTTCATAAATTTTCTTACATTTTGCGGCACGATGGTTTTTTCCGGCACTGTCATTAGATACACTGACTTGAGGCGTTGAAACCAACAATTAAGCGGGTGGAGACGCAAGTCGATTGCACTTGGGCAGTTGGCCAAATAACAGCTTAATTGTGATTTTATCTTGCCAAACTGCGATATGCCATACCGCACTCTCGAACCTCCCCGCCTTGATTTATGGCGGTTGGAATCCGTCCCAAGGCAGACCTTGCGGTAACGCGGCAGATGCAGGGATTTCACGATCTGGCATTAAAAAGCGATTAAAGGGTCCTTGGGTGCACATCTTTTTACATTTAGGAGGTAGAGTAAGGCCTTTTCCACATGATAGGCTTGGGAAAACTTTGGAGGGCCAAAATCTTTGTACAATGTATTTCATTTAATGGGTATTAGATTACTGGCTGAGCATATTTGGGGAGATCTTTTCTGAAATCCCTGTGTTGCTGACAGGACTTAGTTGCATGATAAGCTTTCTTTCCATCACGATTTATACTTATCACATCGGTACAATGCATCCATGCTATCACCCTTTTCCCTACTTAAATTTCCTGCTCATTATCCCTATTCATATATTTCGTTGAACCTTTTCAGGGGGTTTGCGTTGGGAATAAATTAGACACACAAAATGTTCGTTATGTGACAGATAGGCGTGTATTTTTTTTGCATTGTTGATTTAATTGATCTTATAGTCCCATGCCCTCTTCTTTTCTGATTTCTACGTTCAATACATAAAATAAATCTCTCCAAGTGTCCTTAGGTACCATCACCACTCATACAGAGTATTTATTCTCTAAAACTCTTTAATTTTGGGTCTCTAGGAATTCATGTTTTTTGTGTGTCATGTAACCCCATTTCAGGAAATAAGCACTAAATTTTGATAGATATTTACGAACAACCTAGATTCAACAAATTGATAGATTCTTCTGAATGCAGTATCTATGGGCCAGAAATGGAAGTAGATTCTCGTAGCTGTGGAGATATCTACCTTTGCAAGTCTACCCGTCAGATTAAACACCGTAGCAGATCACTGCTAAGTACAAGAGCGCTAAGCGCAAATTCTATTGTGACACTTGGGCAGACCCCTGCTGTGAATTGCGTAGGAGGTCCCTCTGCCTTATTTGATGGTTGGGATTCCCACTTTGCGGCAGTATGCTCAATGTGAGGCATTCCTCAACTACAGGCAACAGTGGTTCAACATCTTCGATCATAGATGGTTTGCAGTTGACATTGGGAATCCTCGGGGGTCACTCTGTTTGAATGAATCTTCTGAGGATCACAAACACACCACAACAGAGATCTATACAATATAGCTTGGATTGGTTCGCGCAGTGTGGAGGACCCTTGTTTTCCGCGTCTATGCGTTACATTTTCACTGCTGCTGGTCAGTGAATCAGGCATTTTTTCTGATTTTTCTGCAGGTATTGGAAAAAACGGGTCCTGTTTTGCAGCTAATCAACCTGTTGAGATTCTCTGGGGTCCTTACTGAAACCATATTTCGCCCTAGGTTGGACGTCTGGTTTGCCAATCTACACCATACATGTAAGTTAATCTCCACTAGACATTTTATGCCCCTTGGGGAATGGCCTGCTCCCGTACTGTTTTGAATAAAACTGGTGCATTTTGATATAAAATATCAATGCGTAGACCTGGTGTTAAAACGCCCAAATAAATTAACGACCCTCTGAACACTAGGGGGAGATTAAAATTCCTATAAATGCTACTGCAGCTCTTTTAGTCTTTTTGTTCAGAAAACTGATGTGCGAGCAGGTTCAGCACCCTGTCTTGCGCCACAAGTTTATTGAAACACAATTTAATCAATTTTCTTTGAAAACTCCGAATGATTTTTACCTGGCGGAGTCAATAGCCATTATTTATAGCACTGACTCGGTACTTAAATGCCATGTTAAGGACTATACCTGTTTATGTGAAGATGCTCCAAATTTGGTGTACCGGGAGGTACGACTGGGGAGAGATGACAGTATAACTAATGTACTGAATCAACTAATGCAGGTTATCCACAATCCTAACTTGTACTTGATTAATGGATTCCTTGACCTGTTAAACACCAATACTAAAAAATAATGTGTTGAATTTGAGGAGAGGAAAATGTATTGAACGGCAAGTGACAATCCCATGAGACCATACGAGTGTAGCCTGAGCAGCAAATGCTTTCAGTATGATTTCTGTCAAAAATTAAAGCGAAAAATACATGGTTCTGCATTGAGGACCTTTTGGTTGAACTCCTGTGTATATCTGTCCCAATAGTAAGAAGTCACGCTGTAATCTAACTTCAGTGTATTGGAATTTATGTCAGAGTATTACATCAATCCTCTAACCCTCACACTAACACCCCTCTAACATCTCCTTTTTGATCCTTTAAGCGATATGGAAGATGTTGATAATGGTATTGTACGATGTATCCTTGATTGTGTCGTTGTCTGAGTACCTTCCAATAGCGATGAGATTATATCTTCATGTTTATAAACAAAATAAGCGATAAAAAAAGCAGAGTCTTATCTGGAAAAGAAATTAAGTCGGGTAATAAGACTCATGGTGCACCTAGTTACCGATTGAGCCTTTAGGTTTACGAAATCTGATCGCGTCCACATCAGTAGTCTGTAATGTGGAATCTCACACTGTGTGCGATTTGTAAGCGATTGCGCAGAAGACTGGCACAATTTTGTCGTAGAGATTCTCAGCTTCCCCTAATATTATTCCTTCTGGATCTGTCCTTAAAATCCAGGGTTTTGTTGTGGATTTGAGAAACATTCTTTTGTAAAACCTCATTAGCATCTGTTAGTGTGGTGCCCCTGAGACCAGGGTGGCCACAGGTAAAAACTGCAGCCAGGCAGGAGGGTAGACAGTTTATATAGCAAACACCTCAAATCACATATCCACTGACTAGGGACCTAACCCGGAGCTTGGGACTCTAGGCAGGCAAGGGGTAGTAGGGCTAGATATGAGTGGGTGAAGCGTAGTCATGGTAAAAGAGAGTATAAAAGGGAGAAACAGGAAGTAGTTAGCCAGTAGGCAAGTGCTAAGCAGAAAAGACAAGTAGGCGGGTGCCGAGCAGCCAAGACCAGACCAGTACCATCAGGTTCAGGGAAGACATGAGGGCCAGCAGATAACTGACAGAAGAGCCTCCCCTGATATTACTGGGAAGTTACATGGGAAGAGAAGGACCGGGTGATCCCTTGTGAAACAGGGATACTTGAGGTTAGGCTAAAACCAGAGTGTCAGCTCTGAGGGGGACTGAAGATTAAAACCAGCTCTCCAGACAAACTGACGGGGAACACAGATTCCAGGTTTGTGTTCCCAATACTGGATTGGGGGCACAGCAGCAACTCAGAGGACCCAGCTTACCGCCCATAGACTTAGGGGGAAGCTACTATTAGGGACAGAGCTGCCGCTCCGCGATCCGCCTGAAGGGAAAGACAGAGAATCAGCCTGAAAGTACACAGTTGGAGTGAGGAGTCTAAGAGTGATAACCTGGCTGCAGTGGGTTCAAGTTTACCGGAGTCAACTGAGTAAAGCTGTAAAGAACTGTATTGTACCGTGCACTGTTTGACAGAAGAATTGGAGAAGTAAACCCGGATGAACTCTGCTTCAATGTCTGTGCCTGATTTCAGGTATAAAGAACTATCAGTCCTTCATTTGACCCTGTCAGGAGCCATCTCCACAATCATCCCTTTTTCCTGCAACAACTACAATAACCACAGACTAATTACACTGCCCCGGGGAACCGTTCCATCTAAAGCTGCCAAACATCATCCCCGGAGGTTCTGCAGCAGTGGTAGTCCCATTACTGACCACAACCTGTGGGTGGCGTCACGACAAACCAAATCCCCTGTAAAAATACACCCCATTTTATTGTGCGAACCCGGGACACGGTCCGGACCAGGACCACCGTGACATCCCCCAGCAGTACCCCGGTCCGGCACAGAGTACCCCGACCCAGTGGGCTCCACAACCTGGCGTCACGAACAGGCTCTACCGTGCCCGGTAACCGGGCATTGTGTGCCAAGATTAGTCACTCTTTTGAATCTGCCGCCATTGCTGAGCGCGCGGCAAGCTGAATTTAAACTGCGCCACAGAGACTGTAAATTTCAAAATCTGCCATTACAGAGCGCGTGACGCACAGGAAGAAAAACCACTCACCGCTTTGACATCATCGGGCGGAAAAGGAGAGTCCCTATCACACTACGGAATCCAAGATGGATCCAGTCCAAAGGAAAGCAAAGGTCCATCCTGGCTCCCCTTAACTCCGGGGAGCCAGCCATCAATCCTGGCAAGGAACGTCCGTCTCAAGTTGCAATAGCCAATGAGAATATGGTGGGAGTGGAAAAAGATGCCCAAGGAAGGCGGGACCGGAAACCGGATGTGGAACAGCCGCCATTACTGTATACCCGGACGGAGGAGAGGGACGCTGAGGAAAGTGTTGCAAGAGAAAGACCCCAATTGATCCCGGAGGGCCCACTGAACGTGAGTGTGGAGGAACCCAGCCAGGGTTCTTGGGCGACTACGGCAGCATGGCGGAAGGGGGTAGAGATAGTCGGTGATTCAAGACACCCGGAGGGGTGTAATGCGGCTGCTGCCCCTGCAGATAACCTGGGCCCAAATAGAGCAAAGGACCCAGATTCAAATAGACATTTGCCCGAATCTGCAGTCGATGTCTGTGCAACCCGGCTGGGGTTAGCACATCTAACAACAGTCCCCGGAGTACCACCAGAGTGGCCGACCTCCTAGGAGCTTTGATGGAGAGCGATTTGCAGCTGCTGGAGCCTCTGATACTCGTGCCTGCATCTACAGAGGTGAGAGGGGAGCAGCTCCGCTCTTGGTGGGAGAGGAGTGAGGCCAGCGATGACCTTATGGGTTCCCTGGAAGACCCGACAACCCGGCAGGGCCTGCGGAGCTCATTACCTGAGAAGGAGGAGGTAGAGCAACAGGTGAAGAGACAAGAAATGATTGCTCGTACTCAGTACTCAAAAACAGTAGCTCGCCGAAATACCAGTCTTGCCAAATCTCAGAGACATGAAGTCAAAATTGTCAAGGTGAAACCTCAAGATGGTTACACCTTCGCACGGGAACCGAGAGCGGGCAGAGACATTGTTATCAATAGAAGGGATGTGGAGGCACACCTTCCAGAGAAGCACCCGGACAGGGAAGTGCAGGTTGGAGAATGGGTCTCCTACATTGTGGTGGAGGGAGAAAGAGGCCCATATGGAATAAATGCGAAAAGGCTATCACTAGGAGCCCAAGAAGACAGCGAACCACTAGGATTAGAAGATCCAGTTGATTATCCGGATCCTACAGAAATGCCAGAGGACGTCATAGAGGAGGTTACACCAACCAAAGTAGACGTGGCAATGCAGACCAGCTATAGCCATTTGCTATCCAGTGCTCTGGAATCTCTAGAACTGTTCCCGACCCAGAGAGATCCACAAGTCCTGCCATGGAAGGTAGAGAGGAAGAGAAAGGAGTGAAGACCCGGATTGCTACAAGCAAGGACAGCAAGTGTGAATGTGACGTGATCCTTGTTGGCCCCATCCCATTCCTGAATGAATGTTAGCCTTTCCCCTGTTCGTCTTATATGTGTCATGGACAATTGATGTCATGAACAGTGATATGGCATAAACTTTCTTGTACATAGTTGAGCACTCAGTATGCTCCCCATTGGTTTCAAGACCAAAGAGTGCACTTTTGAGATTGTGCATAGAACTTGAGCTGAACTGCAGAGTGCCTTTTTGAAATTTTTGCACTTTTTGAAAACCTTTTGCACTTTTGAAGCACTTGTGCCACGTTTTACACTTTGAGATTTTTGGCACCTTTTTTTTAAAGAGGACTTTTTAAACTTTTAGGAAAGTAGTATATGTTTATATTTATTCAAATATTCACTGCAACGTTTGAAGAAACCGTACCTCCATAATAGGAAGAAAAAAATATGCTTAATGTTTAATATTAATGTTTTGCAGGATAAAAAAATGTTTTTCAGAGGGATCCATGCCGGACGGCGTGAGGACACGCCGATTTAACTCCGGGGAAGTGTGGCACCCCTGCAACCAGGGTGGCCACAGTAAGAAACTGCAGCCAGGAGGAGGGTAGACAGTTTGTATAGCAAACACCTCAAATCTGATATCCAGTGACATAGGGACCTAACCCGGAGCCTGGGACTCTAGGCAGGCAAGGGGTAGTAGGGCTAGATATGAGTGGGTGAAGCGTAGTCATGGTAACATACAAGTATAAAAGGGAGAAACAGGAAGTAGTTAGCCAGTAGGCAAGTGCTTAGCAGCCAAAACCGGATCAGTACCCTCAGGTCAAGGGAAGTCGTGAGGGCCAGCAGATAACTGACAGAAGAGCCTCCCCTGATATTACTGGGAAGTTACATGGGGAAAAGAAGGACCCGGTGATCCCTTGTAAAACAGGGATACTTGAGGTTAGGCTAAAACCTGAGTGTCAGCTCTGAGGGGGACTGAAGAATAAAACCAGCTCTTCAGACAAACTGACGGGGAACACAGATTCCAGGTTTGTGTTCCCAATACAAGATTGGGGGCACAGCAGCAACTGAGAGGACCCGGATTACCGCCCATAGATTTAGGGGATGCTACTATTGGGGACCGAGCTGCCGCTCCGCAATCCGCCTGAAGAGAGCCCTCAGCAGTACCCCGGTCCGGCACGGAGTACCCCGTCCCAGTGGGCTCCACATTAGTTCATTATGAGACTTCGTAAATTCTCATAGCTTCTGCTCCAGATGATCTATTATAGATACTAAATCCTGTAATTCTCCTCTGATCTCTGCCTTAACCTCAGCTATCATTACTTTCAAAGCAGCTTGGAGTTCTTGCCTGAGGGACTTAAGCAAAGCCTCAATTGTTTTCTGTTTAAGGAGAACATTTATTTGAGCTCCCCATCTGAGGCTGCTGTGTAGCAGCCACATTGTGAGGAGCAGTGAGAGGTGGTTGGGGAATGAGAAGCTCCAGCCATGTTGGAGGCTGTATTCAGTACCTGGTCTCTGGAGAAATATGCAGTCACCTTCCTTCGAGATCTCCTCCTTGCTGACTTGGTACGCACCATTGGAATCAGTGTCATCAGGTCACCAGGTAACTTATTTAGGGTTTCCCAGAGAGGTTTTTCACCTTGTGCAGAGTTAAAGCCGATATCTGCTGGAGCTCCTGCACTCAGCAGCTTGTGCCATTCAAAGCTCGGCCACACACCCCTGACAGACCGGGTTAAATCACAATTGTTGTCTTGGCTGGGTACAGTCAATGTGGTTAAGGTGGACATTCTCCCACATTTCCTCTACATAGTCCACCTCATGAGGACTTCTTCTCCAGACTGCACTCTTACATGTCAGGGTTCGTCTGGGGTGTAACTAGACCAAGGGCAAGTTTGAGGACAATGGCATCTCCCAAGGCCTATCTAACTTTCAAGCATATCTCTAAGCCAAAATCTGTGGTTAGGCTATTGGATTGGCAATTTAAAATCAAGTCTAAACAATGGGTGTCGGTAGAACAGGAAGGGGTGTTAATCTTCCTTGGATATCCCCTATGGACATTTTTTTTTATAGGCTCTCCCTTTAACTTAACGGTAGAGACGTTGAAGTCCTGGCAAATATGCATAAGTGGGTCAACCCCGGCAGGAGAGATCAGTAAGCTCACACCCAACTTGTCAAATCCCGACTTTCAACCAGGGATGCAGAAGACGACCTGCTTGAGATATAAGAGTGTGGAGGATACTCGGGTTGGGCAAGTGATCCAAAATGGGGAGGCACCAACACTTGAATTCCTTCAGGAGAGATCACCATCAGAGCGTCTGAAGTGGTGGGAACATGCCCAGCTATGTTCCTTTCTCTCGTCCACTTGGAGAAAATAGAACCGGATGGATAGAAGCTGCGCTGACTACAATAAGAGTAACAGAGTAACACACACACTCTGTTTATTCTGTCTACGCGTTTCGTGGCAAACAGGCCACTTCATCAGGACATTCGGTTCTATTTTCTCCAAGTGGATCCTTACTTTTTGCCTGGAGCCTGCTGCGACCATACGTGCTTGTCCAAGGGAGTTGTGACCATTCACAACCAGACCAGGTGAGTCTGTATTGTGGGAGTCCGTGTGACTATCAAACCCGAAGGTATTACTCTATGTGCGCTCCTTTTCCTTCTCCTTTCTCTCGTCAGCAGTTCAGCCAAGCAGGGTTTGGACAATCGCCTGCCCTTTAGAGGAACTATTCTTGCAGACCTCAACCCCAGCCAGGCGGGTGGACCCATTGAAGCTCACCTGATCGAAATGCGCGTAGTCCCTGGATGCATCCCGCATCCACCACCCCACCATGTCACACATGTCACGCAGTTTGAAATAAAGAAATCCAGATGCGAGAGAATGGCGAGTGCTGCCTACTAGAATTTCAAATAAACTTTGGGACTTGCAAACAAAGGCACGGCAGCACTATTCAGTAGCAGGTCGACGGGTGGATCTGTTGAAGCTCACCTGTGTGAAACGCGCGTAGTCCCTGGACGCAGCCTGCATCCACCGCCCCACCAGCATGTCACTTGTGTGCAGTTTGAAGTAAAGAAATAAAGAAATCCCTATGAAACAATAATAATGGTAAGTGCTGCCCACTATTATTATTAAGAGAGAGAGGCCGTTCAGGGTCACTGCTCCAGCCTGTTCCGAGTCTCGTCCGTCAAACTCGGATGAGTGTGTCTGAGCCCTTAAAGAAGATCTGCAAAGAGGAGTGGACCAAAATTTTTCCCGACATGTGCGCAAACCTCATCATTAACTACTAAAAAAAAAATCTTACTGCTGTGCTTGCCAACAAGGGTTTTGCCACCAAGTATTAAAGTCTTGTTTTCCAGAGGGATCAAATGCTTATTCCTCTCTTCGAAATGCAAATACATTTATATAATTTAGACAATGGTGATTTTCTGGTTTTGATTTTTGATATTCTATCTTTCACTGTCAAAATTAACCTACCCTTAAAATTATAGACTGTTGTCAGTGGGCAAACTTACAAAATCAGTGAGGGATCAAATAATTATTTCCTTCACTGTAGCAGTTGCATAACCCATTTTCTGCCACAAACTGGTGTTGATGAAATACCTTCAGTTTTTTTTTTTTGTGTATCATTAGGATATTATTTTTGTGTGTTACAAGATAACATGATATACGACATCCATGGGACTGTAAGAAATATATAAATTACATGCACACTTTTATACTGGCTATTTTGACTATTAATATAAATGGGACAATACAACACATGAAATCTGAAGAATAATAATGGCAGAGCGCATTGTACATTACTATATACAGAATGAATGCATTCAAGAACAATTCTTAGAATGACTGGAGCAGCCACAGCTTCTTCCAATCTGCATAATTACAATTATCACATCTTACAATTCAGAATCGCACTTCTTTCAGCCATCTGAAAAAGATCTTTGTCCCAATCAGAGCAGCTGCGATGTGCCTGGTGACATTCTCCAATATTAAACACGCCATCTTTATGCATGAGTCAGATTTTTAAATATTTTGTTTATTTTTCTCAGTGCCTTCATACATACAAGTCATACAGGCGACCACGCGACTGTGCGTCAATGGTAACTCACTATTGTTGTTTGTTTCCTAGAAAAAGCTTGGTCTATTCCCAAGCGACTAACAAGATGAATGTAGGAACCTTTGCACAGGAAAAGCAATTTATGTCTGCTTTACGCGAGAAGCCACTATGGCCTGTAATATTGGGATAGGCAGAACACAACTATTTTTTACAAGGAGTGATGACTTTTGGTCTGTATTCTGACACTATGTAATATGCCCCAGCTTGAGGAAGTGGACGTGTGACTGCAATAGTTATTTCAGATGGAACAGTATTAATTCTGATTAAATCATCCTAGATTTATTTATTTCACCCCAGATGAAAACACAACATTAATAGTACAAAAAAGTTTCTGATTGTAAGTTTTACTACAATTTAAATAAGAAAAAAAAAATATTTAAAAAAAAAAACTTAAACAGTAAAATGCTAGTTAATTGAAATTCTGTTAACCCCTAAAAGGTGCAGCTTAATCTGGTAACTTTTTTTCCAACAATTTTTTTTTTGTCTTTCATTTCTGCAGTTATGTAAAAAAAAGTGGACATTTCGATACTCTAAAATGCTTACAAACTTAAGTTCATTGCACATTCTAGAAAAAGTAAGACTTTTGCTGAAGAAAAAAAAAAAAAAGAAAAAAGGGTTGCAGAAAAAAAAAAAAAACAGTCAGCACGATTTTATAATGTAAAAGTAAAGACATGGCAGTAATGGCGCTGTAATAGGGAGCACATTCATAAAGAAATCTTTCGTTGTTCTTCTATAAGGATACCTTTACATGTCGCAACATTGCATGCAATTTCACTCGCAACTTACTGGTTGCAGTGAAATCATGGACACATTGTTCTATTTTGTTGCCGTGTACAAATGTAACAATGTGTCCCCGATTTCACTGCAACCAGTAAGTTGCAAGTGAAATTGCATGCAATGTTGCGATGTGTAAAGGTACCCTAAAAAGCATTTCACTGCATTTAGAATTTTTTTGCAATTTCCCTGTACAGTATATGCTAACATAAATTATTGCATATGAAAGTACATCTCGTCCCGCAAAAAACAAGCTGTCATAGGTCTATATTGACGGAAAAATAAAAAAGTTATGGCTCTTGAAAGCGGGGAGCAAAAAACGAAAATTCCCCAGTCATGAAGGGGTTAAAAGTTTGGCCTTCTCAACATCATTGTTTACCACTAGAGATGGGCGAGTCCTAAAAGACTCGGAATCGCAAGACCCCAACGAGTCCGAGTCAAGGACTCGGGACTCGTTGCGAGTCCAGCGAGTCCAATGTTAATGAATAGGGACCCGAGTAATAGCGAATAATGACATTTACAACTCGCTGATGTGTCTCTGAAAGTGTGCGAGTCCAAACTCGCTGGTTTTTCTCTTATTTTGAGGCTTGTAGCCGATGATGCGAGGGAAGCGATTCTCCAGCACACACCATGCTTTAAGGAAACAGGAAGCGAGTCGCGCTGACAGGCGCACACACAGAGCAATCCATTCATCAGTGCAATCATGGCAGCAGGACGTGGCACGGTGAACACACTGCGTCTTATTGCACTTGTGGAGGCTCGTCCATTTCTATGGCTCCCTAAAGATCCTGACTATGGGGATACGACCCAAATTAATACAGCCTGGAGAGAGATCGCCCAAGAGATGTTCCCTGCGTTCCATCGGAGTGACCATGAGGAACAGAGCAATCTAAGTAAGTTAAATGAGTTCACACGTTATATATTGCATTTACTGTATATATACTCGTGTATAAGCCGACCCGTGTATAAGCCGACCCCCCTATTTTTGCCCCGAAAAACTATGAAAACATATTCACCGCCATCCTGGTATACAGCGGCTATCACTGGTAGACAGCCCCCCAGCAGAGTATACACCTCCCCCTGCAGAGTATACAGGCCCCCAGATGGGTATACATGCCCCCATATTGTGGTATACAGGCAGGGGCGGACTGGCCCAGGTGCCACGGGTCATGCGGCTGCAGGAGCATGAATAATCCGCATGTCCCTGAAGCAGCAGGCGGAAACGGAAGCTCCTGGCCGCGCGATGACGTCATCAGCACGCGGCTGCGTCCGGAAGTGAGCGTCTGAGTGGCGTGCGGCTGCGACTGTTAGCGAGCGGCTGTGAGGAGCGCGAGGCTGCGGCTGGGAGCGAGCCATAGGAGAATGCGGGAGCTGCGGTGACTGTGAGGCGGCCGCCAGTCATCACCCCACCCCCCGTCCTCACCTGTGTCGGGCCGGTGAGGGAGGGTTGCGACCCAAACTGTAGGGTGCCAGTCAGTCCCTGTATACAGGGCCCTCAGTGTGTGTACAGGCCCCCCCAGCAGTGGGTATACAGGGCCCCCAGCAGTGGGTAGACAGTGGCCCAGTGGGTTTACAGGGCCCCCAGCAGTGGGAATACAGGGCCCCCATAGCAGGGTATACAGGACCCTGAATGTGTTATCATGCTCCACCGCATAGTTGCCTATATTTGGATGGGGTCACAACAGTACAATGAGTTTAATGTCTGATCCTCCTGGCTCTTTCGGCCAAGGGGTTGGGTGTATATAAATACCACTAATGACCAGAGTCTGGTGCCCGCACTATTACATTCTCTATGCGTTGACATGTGTCCTGCCTCATTTGTGATTGTGGCCACGTGAGCTCAATGTCCGTAATGCTGTTGATGATGTTCCACACTGTCGTGTCACTGTGCCTTGTATACACATTACACACACAAAATGAATAAAATGTTATTGTTGATTTGTACACATACTTTTGTTGTTTCAAATATTACACATCTCTAAACCCGGTTTCAAATCATTTCACAGTTGACCATCTTAAAAAACGGTGGAGGAGCTGCCGGGACCAGCATAAGAAGCAGTACCGGCAGTACTCAGAGAGACAACCGGGAGCCGCTCCATTGCTCAACCACTACCACTTTTACGACCGGCTGTCCTTCCTTCACCCGGTGGCCCGTATGCCAAGGTATGTGTCTGCAGCACTGTTGTGTACATTTAGTATTATTTATTAATATATACATTAGGTTCCATTTCGGCTCTGTGGGTAGCAGAGTATACACGTGGCTCTGTGGGTAGCAGAGTATACAGGCGGGTCTGTGGGTAGCAGAGTATACAGGCGGATCAGAGGTAGCAGAGTATACAGGCGGGTCTGTGGGTAGCAGAGTATACAGGCGGGTCTGAGGTAGCAGAGTATACAGGCGGGTCTGAGGTAGCAGAGTATACAGGCGGGTCTGTGGGTAGCAGAGTATACAGGCGGGTCTGAGGTAGCAGAGTATAAAGACGGCTCTGTGGGTAGCAGAGTATACAGGCGGGTCTGAGGTAGCAGAGTATAAAGATGGCTCTGTGGGTAGCAGAGTATACAGGCGGGTCTGTGGGTAGCAGAGTATACAGGCGTCTCTGTGGGTAGCAGAGTATACAGGCGGGTCTGTGGGTAGCAGAGTATACAGGCGGGTCTGTGGGTAGCAGAGTATACAGGCGGGTCTGAGGTAGCAGAGTATAAAGACGGCTCTGTGGGTAGCAGAGTATACAGGCGGGTCTGTGGGTAGCAGAGTATACAGGCGGGTCTGAGGTAGCAGAGTATACAGGCGGGTCTGTGGGTAGCAGAGTATACAGGCGGGTCTGTGGGTAGCAGAGTATACAGGCGGGTCTGAGGTAGCAGAGTATACAGGCGGATCAGAGGTAGCAGAGTATACAGGCGGGTCTGTGGGTAGCAGAGTATACAGGCGGGTCTGAGGTAGCAGAGTATACAGGCGGGTCTGAGGTAGCAGAGTATACAGGCGGGTCTGAGGTAGCAGAGTATACAGGCGGGTCTGTGGGTAGCAGAGTATACAGGCGGGTCTGAGGTAGCAGAGTATACAGGCGGGTCTGAGGTAGCAGAGTATACAGGCGGGTCTGTGGGTAGCAGAGTATACAGGCGGGTCTGAGGTAGCAGAGTATAAAGACGGCTCTGTGGGTAGCAGAGTATACAGGCGGGTCTGTGGGTAGCAGAGTATACAGGCGGGTCTGAGGTAGCAGAGTATACAGGCGTCTCTGTGGGTAGCAGAGTATACAGGCGGGTCTGTGGGTAGCAGAGTATAAAGACGGCTCTGTGGGTAGCAGAGTATACAGGCGGGTCTGTGGGTAGCAGAGTATACAGGCGGGTCTGAGGTAGAGTATACAGGCGGGTCTGTTGGTAGCAGAGTATACAGGCGGGTCTGAGGTAGCAGAGTATACAGGCGGGTCTGTGGGTAGCAGAGTATACAGGCGGGTCTGTGGGTAGCAGAGTATACAGGCGGGTCTGAGGTAGCAGAGTATAAAGACGGCTCTGTGGGTAGCAGAGTATACAGGCGGGTCTGAGGTAGCAGAGTATAAAGACGGCTCTGTGGGTAGCAGAGTATACAGGCGGGTCTGTGGGTAGCAGAGTATACAGGCGGGTATGAGGTAGCAGAGTATACAGGCGTCTCTGTGGGTAGCAGAGTATACAGGCGGGTCTGAGGTAGCAGAGTATACAGGGGGTCTGTGGGTAGCAGAGTATACAGGCGGGTCTGAGGTAGCAGAGTATACAGGCGTCTCTGTGGGTAGCAGAGTATACAGGCGGGTCTGTGGGTAGCAGAGTATAAAGACGGCTCTGTGGGTAGCAGAGTATACAGGCGGGTCTGTGGGTAGCAGAGTATACAGGCGGGTCTGAGGTAGCAGAGTATACAGGCGTCTCTGTGGGTAGCAGAGTATACAGGCGGGTCTGTGGGTAGCAGAGTATAAAGACGGCTCTGTGGGTAGCAGAGTATACAGGCGGGTCTGTGGGTAGCAGAGTATACAGGCGGGTCTGAGGTAGCAGAGTATACAGGCGGGTCTGTGGGTAGCAGAGTATACAGGCGGGTCTGAGGTAGCAGAGTATACAGGCGGGTCTGAGGTAGCAGAGTATACAGGTGGGTCTGTGGGTAGCAGAGTATACAGGCGGGTCTGAGGTAGCAGAGTATAAAGACGGCTCTGTGGGTAGCAGAGTATACAGGCGGGTCTGAGGTAGCAGAGTATACAGGCGTCTCTGTGGGTAGCAGAGTATACAGGCGGGTCTGTGGGTAGCAGAGTATAAAGACGGCTCTGTGGGTAGCAGAGTATACAGGTGGGTCTGTGGGTAGCAGAGTATACAGGCGGGTCTGTGGGTAGCAGAGTATACAGGCGGGTCTGTGGGTAGCAGAGTATACAGGCGGCTCAGTGGGTAGCAGAGTATAAAGGTGATGAGAATATGGTTAATAGATGGTGCTACAGTGTTGGGGCGTGCTAGAGGGAGCAGAGATCCGATTACTGCCATCATTACTGACCTTATTAAAGATAGCGGCCGCAGCTAAATGACATCATGGCAAAGGTAAACATGGGGTGTGGTTAGCTGCAGGAGGTTAGTGAGAGGTGTGGGTTGTTTGGCAGAGGGCGTGGTGTGGGCGTGGTGAGCGCGGCTCCTGCGTCAGATACGCTGCGAGCGCGGAACCGCGGCACATCTCCAGGAGCAGAGGACGTGTCCGGTACGTCCGTAGCCCCCGGCCTCCCCGTTGTCCGCACACACAGCCCCGCTGTGACCTCTGCAGTGTCACAGGCCCCGGCGGGCGGCTGTCATCTCCTCCTGACACTGACCTCCTCCTGATTTGATTGTCTGTGTTGTCCCCCCCCGCTGTCAGCATCAGTGATCTGCTAAGACCTGTGGGTGCACAGACGGGGGAAGTACAAATGCCAGCATGCCGGGGCGGATTGGGCGCTGTGAGGGGCGCAGGTCTTGCTGTGAGCGGAGGGCGCGAGGCCGCTCGAGAAAACGCTATAGCGGCTGTGTGAGTTAAGCGTCTGCGGCTCGCGAAGGCGCATACGCGTCTCCGCTCGCAGTGACGCTAAGGAGTTTGGGATTCGGCTACAGTGCCGGAATTTCAAACTCCCGATTATATAAATAGATTATATATATATATATTGTATAACTTTCAACCCCTTCCCTGCTTTATATAGATGATATAAGCTAAAAGTTTTGTGAATTAAGTATGTCAAGTTAAAAGTGAACAACAAGAGTATGGAAGGCTCACGTATTAGTAGTGGGTGCACCAGAAACAAAAAATCAGATCCGAAAAAGTATAGTCTGGGCACACCAATGGAAAAAAGGAAATGTCCACGTATGATTCTAGTGCAAAAAACGTGTTGTTTTATTAATGTCACGCAGTACATACACCAACGTTTCGGCCATTGGCCTTCTTCAGGGTACTAGTACAGAGATATTACATGAAATTAATACAGAGATAAAAAACATGAATTCATTGTTTAGTGACGGTGTTATCACCTCGTGCAATTGCTGGGTGGTGACATGGAAAAAAAACAACACTAAGTGTCTGTGGATCAGATAACTAAGTCAAGCTGAGAACATTATGGTAGGGAAACCTAGGTCAACCTATGTGATGTGTGTGACTAAGGTGATTAAACTACTACCAAGGAAATGTCCACGTATGATTCTAGTGCAAAAAACGTGTTGTTTTATTAATGTCACGCAGTACATACACCAACGTTTCGGCCATTGGCCTTCTTCAGGGTACTAGTACAGAGATATTACATGAAATTAATACAGAGATAAAAAACATGAATTCATTGTTTAGTGACGGTGTTATCACCTCGTGCAATTGCTGGGTGGTGACATGGAAAAAAAACAACACTAAGTGTCTGTGGATCAGATAACTAAGTCAAGCTGAGAACATTATGGTAGGGAAACCTAGGTCAACCTATGTGATGTGTGTGACTAAGGTGATTAAACTACTACCAAGGAATTGTGGCTGATGTGAAAAAGGAATAAAGAACAAATAAAGGGGAGAGGGGTAAAAAGGGGAAAAACAGGGTATTGAAAAAGATGAATGATTACCAGAAAAGTACTGGTGAGCGGAATCCTGGAAGCATGAAGAATCAAGGAAGAATTAATCCAGAATATAGCCTATGGTACAAAAGCTGCAGGGTTTAAGTATCACATTAGGGAGCAACAGAAGAGCAAAATTAAGGGGAATGTGAGAAGCCAAAAGTGAAGGGGTTACTGTATTGGCCGTATAGGGTTAGAATCATGGACTAGAAACCGGAGTAGTATAAGGGAAAGAGGTGGGCAAAGGGGTATATACGTGATGAAAAGGCTTAGTGAACCACCAGTTGTAGGAGACAAATGCCTAAAAAAAGGGGGGAGGCAAAAAAGAAAGAGCAAGGAACTGTTTCCAGGGTGCAAGAGCAAAAGAAAGGACCAAATGATGAAATAAGAGAACAACAGGTAAAAAGTGGTGCACGTAAGCTTTGAGGATAAGGAATCCAGGAATATACCTCAAGTGAAGCAAGAGACTTTTTAATCAAACCAAGGTTTTCAATCACAACTGGCAAAGTACCAGGTGTTCATAGGAAACTCTGTAGGGAGGCACAGTATGAATAAATGTATAACAGTTCATATAGAAAAAGATAGTACAATCCTTATAGGTAGAGTTTAAGTGTTACCTTAAAATGAAATATGAAGAATAGGGGCACATCTATATGGGGAAATCCTATAAGGCTTAAAGAGAAAAGGAAGTTATAGATATCTATAACTTCCTTTTCTCTTTAAGCCTTATAGGATTTCCCCATATAGATGTGCCCCTATTCTTCATATTTCATTTTAAGGTAACACTTAAACTCTACCTATAAGGATTGTACTATCTTTTTCTATATAGATATCTATAACTTCCTTTTCTCTTTAAGCCTTATAGGATTTCCCCATATAGATGTGCCCCTATTCTTCATATTTCATTTTAAGGTAACACTTAAACTCTACCTATAAGGATTGTACTATCTTTTTCTATATGAACTGTTATACATTTATTCATACTGTGCCTCCCTACAGAGTTTCCTATGAACACCTGGTACTTTGCCAGTTGTGATTGAAAACCTTGGTTTGATTAAAAAGTCTCTTGCTTCACTTGAGGTATATTCCTGGATTCCTTATCCTCAAAGCTTACGTGCACCACTTTTTACCTGTTGTTCTCTTATTTCATCATTTGGTCCTTTCTTTTGCTCTTGCACCCTGGAAACAGTTCCTTGCTCTTTCTTTTTTGCCTCCCCCTTTTTTTAGGCATTTGTCTCCTACAACTGGTGGTTCACTAAGCCTTTTCATCACGTATATACCCCTTTGCCCACCTCTTTCCCTTATACTACTCCGGTTTCTAGTCCATGATTCTAACCCTATACGGCCAATACAGTAACCCTTCACTTTTGGCTTCTCACATTCCCCTTAATTTTGCTCTTCTGTTGCTCCCTAATGTGATACTTAAACCCTGCAGCTTTTGTACCATAGGCTATATTCTGGATTAATTCTTCCTTGATTCTTCATGCTTCCAGGATTCCGCTCACCAGTACTTTTCTGGTAATCATTCATCTTTTTCAATACCCTGTTTTTCCCCTTTTTACCCCTCTCCCCTTTATTTGTTCTTTATTCCTTTTTCACATCAGCCACAATTCCTTGGTAGTAGTTTAATCACCTTAGTCACACACATCACATAGGTTGACCTAGGTTTCCCTACCATAATGTTCTCAGCTTGACTTAGTTATCTGATCCACAGACACTTAGTGTTGTTTTTTTTCCATGTCACCACCCAGCAATTGCACGAGGTGATAACACCGTCACTAAACAATGAATTCATGTTTTTTATCTCTGTATTAATTTCATGTAATATCTCTGTACTAGTACCCTGAAGAAGGCCAATGGCCGAAACGTTGGTGTATGTACTGCGTGACATTAATAAAACAACACGTTTTTTGCACTAGAATCATACGTGGACATTTCCTTTTTTCCATTGGTGTGCCCAGACTATACTTTTTCGAAGTTAAAAGTGAAGTCAGGGGGACTTTTTTTTTTTTCATGTGAACCATTGGTGTTATTGATCGTCTAGATTAGATGGGATGGGGGGGGGGGGGGGGGTGGTAATCAGGGGGTGAAAAATTATGTATTAGTATGGAATTAGCAAAGAAAGTCACGTATTCCTTTATGTTATGTACAGTTGGTTATTCTTTCATAATAATAACAAATATCTGATTAAGAATACACAGATACACAGAGTCTAAAAAGCGTGCAACTTAATGTTTGACCTATGTTTTTGTTTCCAAATGCAATGCATTCACCAAATTTTTTTTTACTTTACCCACAGAGAAGCTTACTACAGAGGGCGGCGTGCTATTAACCCTCCACCGCCAAACAGAAGGCGGCGTGGAGAAAACCGACCACCACCACCACGGCCGGCGCCACCACCACCACCGCCGTCGCCGCCGCCACCACCACCACCAGCATCGCCAGGGCCAGCACCACCACCGCCGCCACCAGCGGCCGGGCCAGCACCACCACAGCGGCAGGGCCATCAACACCACCACCGCCGTCCCGCCACCACCACCACCACTGCCACCAGCGGCAGGGTCCGCACCACCACCGCCCCCACCAGCGGCAGGGCCAGCACCACCACCGCCACCATCAGCGGCAGGGCCAGCACCACCACACGCCACCACCAGCGGCAGGGCCAGCACCACCACCGACGCCACCAGCGGCAGGCCCAGCTTATGGTCCGATCCCGGGGTCAGCACATTTAAGTGTGCAACAGAGTAATGCTGACTTTGCCCGCAGTATTATACCATTCATGGATAATATTCCATTTGACAGGCTACTGCGGGCAAGGTCAGCATTACAGATAGTGCTGGAAGCCTGTCAGCCAAATAACGACCCAGGTGATGTGTTCCAATATTTGGATGGGTGGAAAATAAACTCTAACAGGCTAGGCAGGCCCACAACACGGGACAGCCATGTCCCACCCCACAGGGCTTTGCCTCACTGCCAGTGGCCAGCTAACAGGGACCTACCACCGTTCCCTACACCTGTTCAGAGGATCCACCCTGAAGGGTTCGGCCAGGCCATACGTGGGGCCCTTGACCTTTTGCAGGACGGACAACCCACCTACCAGGACCTGTAGGGCTCCATTTGTTGTTGTTGTTGTTACCTTAATTGTAAAAGGTAGTATTTTTGAGAATGTCCAAACAGTGCTGCCATTTTTTTTTTTTTAAACACAGTTTTAAAAACCAGCTTTGTGTCTGTCTTTTTTCAAGGAATGAATGTGGAGTTTTTTTTGTGGTTGGGCTTCAAGTCATCATAATTATTATAATTATTTATTTATATAGCGCCCATAGGTTCCATGCCGCTTTACATGAGGAAAAGGTAGAGAAGGACAAGTACAATAAACATAGACAATAAGGTCATACAGGTACAATAGTAGAGGACCCTGTACGCGTGGGCTCACATTCTACGAGGGGTGGGTGGGGATACAATAGGGTGGGGAAGGTGTCGGTCGTGGGGCGTGTAGCGGGGTCTCATGGCAGGTTGTAGGCCTGTCGGAAGAGGTGAGTCTTTATAAGTATCTTTAAGGTTCAGAGGGTAGGCGACTGACTGATGAGGTGGGGCAGGGAGTTCCATAGCATGGCGGATGACCGGGAGAAATCCTGTATGCGGTTGTGGGAAGAGGAGATGAGGGTGGACTGTAGGACAAGTTCTTGGGATGAACGCAGGTTGCGTGAGGGATGGTATCGGGAGATCATGTCGGAGATGTATGGTGGGGATAGGTTGTGTAAGGCTTTGAATGTCATGGTCAGTGTTTTAAAGTGAGCTCTCTGTGGGCCGGAGGGGCCAGTGAACGGCTTGGCAGAGGGGGTAGGCAGAGGAGTAGCGTGAGGACTGATGGATTAGTCGGGCAGCAGAGTTTAGTATAGATTGGAGAGGTGCAAGAGAGTTGGCAGGGAGACCTATGCGAAGGAGGTTGCAGTAGTCAAGGCGGGAGATGATGAGGGCATTTATGAGTGTTTCAGCAGTGTCAGTATTGAGGAACGACCGAATTGGTTAAATATTTTTGAGTTGGAGTCACAGGGACTTGGTTAGGGACTATAGGTGGGGCTTGAAGGAGAGGGAGGAGTCAAGGATTACCCCGAGACATTTGGCGTGGGGGACAGGGGAGAGAGCATCATTAGCAAGTACTTTACGGCCCGCATGGCGCATGAAGTCACCTTGGTTACTAAGTGTCAAATCATGACTCCACATACAACTGTTGCTGACAAACAGTGCCTGTGTTTGGGGGGTTACTTTATGCCTCGCTATGGCAACAAGACTATGAACACACATGTGAGAGGCTGGGACGTCTACATGCTACACATCGCGTCTACGCGTTTTGTATGGAGCGTACAGTGGGACCCTTCAACAGGCTCCAGCAGGATGATAGTCCAAGCAACGCCCACGATGCAGGCATAGGATTGGTGCCTGGAAAAATTAGCCCAAGGGGCTGTTTCCCATTTTTGGTATAAATGTAGGCCTAAGGGCCATAAAAAGCTTGTTTGCCAGGGTGTCTCCCAAACCATGATAAGCTTGTTAGCCTGGGTGGCTCAAAAAATTAGCCCAAGGGGCTGTTTCCCATTTTTGGTATAAATGTAGGCCTAAGGGCCATAAAAAGCTTGTTAGACAGGGTGTCTCCCAAAGCATGATAAGCTTGTTAGCCTCGGTGGCTCAAAAAATTAGCCCAAGGGGCTGTTTCCCATTTTTGGTATAAATGTAGGTCTAAGGGCCATACAAAGCTTGTTAGCCAGGGTGTCTCCCAAACCATGATAAGCTTGTTAGCCTGGGTGGCTCCAAAAATTAGCCCAAGGGGCTGTTTCCCATTTTTGGTATAAATGTAGGTCTAAGGGCCATACAAAGCTTGTTAGCCAGGGTGTCTCCCAAAGCATGATAAGCTTGTTAGCCTGTGTGGCTCGAAAAATTAGCCCAAGGGGCTGTTTCCCATTTTTGGTATAAATGTAGGTCTAAGGGCCATACAAAGCTTGTTAGCCAGGGTGTCTCCCAAACCATGATAAGCTTGTTAGCCTGGGTGGCTCCAAAAATTAGCCCAAGGGGCTGTTTCCCATTTTTGGTATAAATGTAGGCCTAAGGGCCATAAAAAGCTTGTTAGCCAGGGTGTCTCCCAAACCATGATAAGCTTGTTAGCCTGTGTGGCTCGAAAAATTAGTCCAAGGGGCCGTTTCCCATTTTTGGTATAAATGTAGGTCTAAGGGCCATACAAAGCTTGTTAGCCAGGGTGTCTCCCAAACCATGATAAGCTTGTTAGCCTGGGTGGCTCAAAAAATTAGTCCAAGGGGCTGTTTCCCATTTTTGGTATAAATGTAGGTCTAAGGGCCATACAAAGCTTGTTAGCCAGGGTGACTCCCAAACCATGATAAGCTTGTTAGCCTGTGTGGCTCGAAAAATTAGCCCAAGGGGCTGTTTCCCATTTTTGGTATAAATGTAGGTCTAAGGGCCATACAAAGCTTGTTAGCCAGGGTGTCTCCCAAAGCATGATAAGCTTGTTAGCCTGGGTGCCTCAAAAAATTAGCCCAAGGGGCTGTATCCCATTTTTGGTATAAATGTAGGCCTAAGGGCCATAAAAAGCTTGTTAGCCAGGTTGTCTCCCAAAACAAGATAAGCTTGTTAGCCTTTGTGGCTTAAAAAATTAGCCCAAAGGGCTTAATAAAGTCTATTTTTAAATAAAGCAGGGCGCTTGGCCCATTGCATATTATTCTTTGGACTAGGAGCATAGAAGAAGCAAGGCCAACTATGCAGTCCTAGGCTTGGTGCCTCAAAAAATTAGCCCAAAGGGCTTAATAAAGTATTTTTTTACATAAAGCAGGGCGCTTGGCCAATAGCATATTATTGCTTGGACTGGGTGCCGAATCAAATCAACAGAGCTACGGGACTTGTCATTAATTCCTGTCAAAAATGGGCATATTGTTAACAGCGCAATATCCCAATCATATTAATTATGATTAGGTTAATCTAGGATTGTGTACTGTCGTCAGGAGGGCTTAGGAACTGTGATGATATCCAATCCTTGTTGAATTTAATTAGAGTGAGCCTGTCGGCATTTTCTGTGGTGAGGCGGGACCTTCTATCAGTGACTATACCCCCAGCGGCACTGAAAACACGCTCTGATGTCACACTAGCAGCTGGGCATGCCAGCACCTCCAAGGCATACAATGACAGCTCAGTCCAAGTGTGCAGCTTGGAAACCCAGTAATTAAAGGGTACAGAAGGGTCGGTTAGGAAGCTGGTACTGTCACTGAGATACTGCTGCACCATGTTGGACAATTGTTGTCTCCTACTCAAGGTCACCGTAGGCAAATTACGTTCTTGATTTGAAGGTCTGTTGAACATCGCCCAGTTGGCGGACATCTTACCCCCACCTCTTCTTGTCATTGATGGCGTTTGTGTCCCAACCAAAGGCTGCTGTTGGAAAGAGCTGGTTCTTCGATGTATAGCGGATTCAGACGGTGATATTGCCAGCAAAATATCAAGAAGAACCCTCTTTACATGATCCATCGTTAAGCCCCTGGATGAGTGCGACAGCAGCGACTGAAATTTGTCTTTGTACCGTGGGTCCAAAAACGTTGACAACCAGTAGAGGTCGCTGTCATAGATGTGTATGACGCGTGGATCTTTGGAGACACATTGACACATTACTTCAGCCATGTGTGCTAAGCTGCAAAGACTCATCTCCTCGGTTACAACAGAATGAAGATCACTACGCGTCGTGGCCTCTAAATCGGTGTCCGCCTCCTCCTCTTCAGCCCACCCATGCTGTACCGACATAAACGTAGGGTTGGGAGTCCCATCAGGGTTCACATCAGTACCAGAGAAAAATAAATCTTCTTCATCATCACCCTCATCACCATCTTCCTGAACCAATGTAGCCTGCTGATATTGGCTAGGGTGGCTAGGATCAGCGATGTTCAATTCTGGCTCCATAGCCATCCGCTGTGCTCTCAAAGCATCTGTTTTGAGATTCAATAGGGATTCTTGGAGCAGGCAGAGCATGGGGATGGTGAGACTTATAATCGACTGATCCCCACTGACAAGTTTGGTACAGTATTCGAAGTTATCCAGCAACTCGCAAAGGTCAGCGATCCAGACCCACTCGAAAGTAGTGATGTGTGTGGTATGACTTCCAGGTTGACGGGCATGTTGCAGCTGAAATTCCGCTATTGCCTTCTGCTGCTCATTAAACCTTGCCAGCATATGGAAGGTGGAGTTCCATCGCGTAGGCATGTCGCAAATTAGCCTGTGTTTCGGCAAGTTAAATTGGATTTGAAGGGCAGAAAGACTTGCAGCTGCTGTGGACGAATGTCTAAAGTGGGCGCAAATTCGCCTCACCTTATCCAGTAGCTCAGATAACTCTGGGTATATTTTGAGGAATTTCTGAACTACCAGGTTCAGGACATGAGCCATGCAAGGCACATGTACAAGTTTACCGTGCTTTATTGCCGCCACAAGGTTTGCACCATTATCGCTCACAACTAGACCTGGTTGTAGTTCCAGTGGGGCCAGCCACTCATCGGTCTGTTGCTTGAGACCTTTCCACAACTCTGTTGCAGTGTGACGTGTGTCACCTAGGCAGATAAGCTTCAGAAGAGCCTGTTGTCGCCTTGCAGAAGCAGTACTGCAAAGCTCCCAACTCGGACGTGATGGTGCTTGAGGCTCAGCAGTGGACAAGGAAGTGGCAGAAGCAGATTGGGCACTGGACATATATGAGGAGGCAGACACCCGGAATGATGTTGGGCCCGCTATTCGTGGAGTTGGAAGTATGTCAGATGGTACAGTTTTAGAAGTTGGGACACTCTCCACCAGGTTGATCCAGTGAGCCGTTAGTGAAATGTATCTGCCCTGTCCACAACTACTTGTCCACGTGTCCGTAGTTAGGTGGACTTTGGCGGTGACAGCATTTGTTAAAGCACGTTTTAAGTTGTTAACCACGTGCTGGTGTAAGGCGGGAACGGCACTACGTGAGAAAAAGTACCGGCTGGGTACAGAGTATCGTGGTGCTGCCTCAGCCATCAACTCCCGAAAAGACTCTGTACCCACAAGCCTAAACGGCAGCATTTCCACAGCTAACAACTTGGCTATTTTCGCTGTCACTTTTTGGGAATATGGGTGTGTCGGTTGGAACTTCCGCTGTCTTTCATACAGCTGTGGCACAGACAACTGCACGTTTGGACCAGACTGACAAGAGGATTGACTACTGTCATGTCTGTCTTGTAAAGCACCTTGGGAGGAGTACGCTTGAGCAGGAGCTGAAGCCTGAACACTTGCTGGTGAAGGATGTATCTGAGGTGGCATGGAAGTGTTTGGATCAGAAGGCACTGATTTTGAACCCTGATAGGGTGCCCACTGAATTGGGTGCTTAAGAGACATATGCTTGCGCATACTGCTGGTGCTCTGGTTTCCTTTTACCGTGCCTCTGCTAAGCCTTGCCTGGCACATCTTACAGATAACCATATTTGGTAATGTTGGGCTATCCTTAAAAAATTTCCACACACTGGCTGTTCGTCCTTTATTTTTAATTGGAGGAAGAGGAGGATGACTCTGTTCAACACCAACTGTGGACACATTTTGGGCAACTGTGTTTGCAGTTTGTGCAACAGTTGGCACAGTTTGTGCCACAGTTGACGCTATTTGGGCAACTGTTCTCACAGTTTGTGTTCTGGAGACAGTACGCCTTTGTGATTTTGCCAGTGGTACATAGCCACTTTCGTCCTCCTGGCTGCTCTCTTGGCTATGCAATTCAGCAATCCAGGTAGGATCTGTGGTGTCATCATCCACCCCTTCCAGTTCAAAGGATTCTGGATAAACTGACTGAGCAGGCTGGCCAGATGAGATGTGTGTCTCATCATCCTCATCATCATCCACCTCCTGAGATACTGTTTGCATTTCGTGAAAGTGTCTTTCCTCAGGACGCGCTACTTCCAAACTTTGGCCATGAGTAGACATTTCGTCTACTTCAAGTATCTCGTCAGGCAGTGACAAAGAAACCCCTTGATAAGAACCGAATAAGTCATCCGAGTGACCAAGGTCCATATCCAAATTTTCCTCTGGCTGCCGATGGGTTGAGGCAATATGACGACTTTGAGGATTGGATGGCGCTGCATTGTCTGTAGCGACACTAGAATGTCTTGCCACGGATGATTGCGTACTGCAAGAACCAGTGGTCGAGGGCGTCTGAGCCATCCAAGATGTTATCTTGTCATGCTCATCCGGCCTCAACACACGTTTTCTTTGAGTACTGGGATTTCTAGGTAGAAAAAAGGACGTTCTATCAATCCTAGGCTGTGTACTTGTACCAGTGCCTTCTTGGGCAAGACTGCTGCGGCCACGAGCTCGTCCCTGTCCCTTTGCAACATCCTTTTTGGTAATTGTTTTTTTTTGAGACATTGTAGACGAATGCACAGTCACCAAGTTGGAGTTAGGTGTTGCTGTATGCGTCACTTGCTGGCGGGGTAAGTGTGCGCGCTCACACTTGGCAGTGAAGCCACACACTACACTCCCTAAAAAAATTAGTTTCAAGTGCGCACAGCCACCGAGATGTGGTTAGGTTTGCTGAATGCGTCACTTGCTGGCGGGGTAAGTGTGCACGTTCACACTTGGCAGTGAAGCCGCACACTACACTCCCTAAAAAAATTGGTTAGAAGTGCGCACAGCCACCGAGATGTGGTTAGGTTAGCTGAATGCGTCACTTGCTGGCGGGGTAAGTGTGCGCGCTCACACTTGGCAGTGAAGCCGCACACTACACTCCCTAAAAAAATTAGTTTCAAGTGCGCACAGCCACCGAGATGTGGTTAGGTTTGCTGAATGCGTCACTTGCTGGCGGGGTAAGTGTGCGCTCTCACACTTGGCAGTGAAGCCGCACATTACACTCCCTAAAAAAATTGGTTTGAAGTGCGCACAGCCACCGAGATGTGGTTAGGTTAGCTGAATGCGTCACTTGCTGGCGGGGTAAGTGTGCGCTCTCACACTTGGCAGTGAAGCCGCACACTACACTCCCTAAAAAAATTGGTTTGAAGTGCGCACAGCCACCGAGATGTGGTTAGGTTAGCTGAATGCGTCACTTGCTGGCGGGGTAAGTGTGCGCTCTCACATTTGGCAGTGAAGCCGCACACTACACTCCCTAAAAAAATTGGTTTGAAGTGCGCACAGCCACCGAGATGTGGTTAGGTTAGCTGAATGCGTCACTTGCTGGCGGGGTAAGTGTGCGCTCTCACACTTGGCAGTGAAGCCGCACACTACACTCCCTAAAAAAATTGGTTTGAAGTGCGCACAGCCACCGAGATGTGGTTAGGTTAGCTAAATGCGTCACTTGCTGGCGGGGTAAGTGTGCGCTCTCACACTTGGCAGTGAAGCCGCACACTACACTCCCTAAGGTGGAGTACGTGCTAGCAGCAACACACTGGTCTGCCACAGAAAAAATAACGCTCTATGGCTTATTAGGAACAAAAATCGATCTGGTGCAAAAACAAAAAGGAAACAGCACCTCAGCTAAGCCTCTGACTGCAGCTGTTAGCAAAGCTGAGTAAGTAAGCCAAGCTATGAGGTCCGTCCTGTGTGCACTCTAAGGCTTCTCCTTCCTTCCCTCCCTGCCTGCCTGCCTACACAGCACTACTCCGTCCTCCTCCTAGCTCTCAGAAGAGCTTTTTGGGTTAATAAAAGGAATCTTCCCTACACTGACAATCCCTGATCTGCTCCAGCATATATCTCTCTCTCCCTATACTAGGTCAGATCGTCTCAGGAATGTGCCCAAAATGGCGGGGACAAGCCTTATATACTGCCTTGCCTGTCATAGATGACATAGGCATCACGATGGACAGCAGCCAATCATAGTCCTGACACAACCAACTTTGCTATGCCATTACTGACTATGATTGGCTATCTTCACAAGTTTTCTGACCTAACACGCACGCTGTGCTGACTCGGAACATAACAGATTCTGTATTCGAGAGTCCGACTCCCGAATACAGTATACAGGACTCGGAATCGTAGACTCGTAGGACTCGGAATCGTAGACTCGCTCAGACTCGCTGCTGACAGCGGGTATCTGTGACGAGTCAAGCTTATTGACATTGAATTCCATTGGACTCGTCACTGTGCGAGTCCAAGCTGGGAGATTCGCCGAGTAACGAGTCCTGCGAGTACCTTCAGAATCGCCGAGTCCCGAGTCCTAGCGAGTAGACTCGCCCATCCCTATTTACCACTTCAATTTCATTCTGTAAAAATCCTATAACATCTCCTACTTTTGCTTTACTTTTGACATACCCTCAAAATCCTTTTTTTTGCTTTTGACTTCTGACAAACCTTAATTCATTATAAGCTTTAGCTGATCTGATGTGTGCCCTACAGGTTCTGTAGACACCATTAGGGTGCGTTCACACAGTCCAGAGGAGCTGCGTGTTGGACGCAGCTCCTCCGGACCTGAGGGAAGCCGCGGGTGGCCGCAGCCGCCCTGTACTCACCATTCTCCCTGCAGTCACCCGATGGGAGCCGCTTCTGACTCCGCTGCATGAAATACACATGCTGCAGTGGCGCGGACTGCCGGAAACCCGCACCGCAGCTCCAAAGACGCTGCGGGCGGGTTACACATAGTGAGGATGGGATTTCTTGAAATCCCATCCACTATGCTATTACTGTACTACGCAGCGCTTTGGGCGCAGTGGCAAGACGCTGTGTCCAAAACGCTGCGTACACTGATCGTGTGCACGCACCCTTATATTCTTCTTTCAATATGCCTCCCTCTTACCATTTGATTTCTTTCTTCCTTATTAGCCTGTGTAAGTTCTGTGTTTATTCATTCTGGTTTCCTTAAATGCTTCCTATTTCTTCCCTCTTTTAGTGATTGCTAATGATTGTGCTTTGAGAATCTCATTTTACAAAATTTTCCATCCTTCTTGGCCATTTCTGTCCTTAAGGACATCCAGCGATTGGATCCCTCCTATCCCCTGATTCCTTTAAGATCTGTATTTGAAAGTCAACCTTGAAGTTTGAGTCTGCAGATCTTCCACCTCCAGTTATCGAAAATGTTATGATCGCATGATCGCTGCCTCCTAGGGTCCCAGCCACCCTTACCTTCTCAATTATTTCCTCCCTGTTTACAAGGATTAGATCCAGGGTAGCTGATCCCCTTTTTGACGCGAGTCACTACAGTAATGAATAATCTCTGTGATGCAGGAAACAGACTAATAATGGAAAGTAAATATAATAATATTACTACTCCCTGGTAGCATAGAGGGGTCAAAACAATCAGAGGTCAGGTCCAAGAAATGGCGCAGTAACAGCTAGGAGTAGTCAGAAGTGGAGTCCAATTCAAGCCGAAGAGAGGAAACCAGAGGGAAAAAACAGAATAGGGAGGAGCTGGCAAAAAGAGCAATTAGGTCACAAGCAGAGAGTCAAGTCCAGGTAAGGTAACTAATCAGGAAGAGTCTTGATCAGAGCACAGACAAATCAATCCTACACACCCAAAGGCAAGTGTACAATTGATACTAAATAGGGCAGCAAACTAGCTTAAATAGAGTCCTAAATCAAGAGAGCTGAATGCAGGTGATTTGCAGCACAGAACCAGCCCAATCTGACAATCTCCACAACAACCTAGTAACAGACAAAGGCAGTGTGGAGATCATGAAACCCTTATTTACTGCTCTACCATTTGAAAGATAGTATTTTGCCCAAAAGAGATTCCCAACAAATGAAATCTCCCATGATCACTACATCGTATATGTTTGAGAATTTGCCAATCTGATGCATCAAGAGTTCATTCTTATCATCTTGCCCAGGTGGCCTGAAGTAAATGCCTACAATAGTGTCCTTACCGTTGTTCTCTCCTTGTATTCTTAACCCATTTTCCACAGTATCTGTAACTACAATCTCTGTGGAGATCGATACACACAAGAGTCAACCATCCAACGTCAATGCCCAGGAGAGAAGAGCCATACAGTCTTTGAAATCCTCATTAAACCTGCAGACAAGTGTAGCGACCGGTGGTAAGGCCGCGGGTGTGTGTGTATGATCTTTCTCAACAGAATCCCCATACTCAGGTTTAACCGATAATAACGTTTCTTTACTGGCAAACATGTTTATATCACAGTCAACCGAACTATATGCGCACTTGTATATATTAGAGTCTCTGGATCTTCACTTCTTCCGGGTACGCAGCAAGAAAAAGAAAAAGAAAAAAAAACAAAATGGAGATATCTTTCCCTAACTTTCCCTAAAATCACGTACCAGTCTATCACAGAAGAAGATGTCGCTCCCACGTCGCAGGCCTGGGGATCTCACGAGGACGGGTCCCGGTGCAGCGCTGAAGGGGGAAACTCCTCAGTCTTCTTCTTTGGTCTCCTTCCGCAGGTAACGGAATCTTTCTTTGTTAGTCTCTCCCAGTCTCAGGACACACCGAGCAGCAGAAGGGAGATCACGCCAGTACAAATGGCTCCCTTATGTCGGTCACGGCCCCTGCACATGCACTCCGGGTGCTCGGCAGGCAAGGTTTTGCAGAGCGGCCAGAGTCACAGCACCAAAGTCCAGTGGCCCAGGATCAGGCACGGGGGCTTCTGCGGGGTGATTTTTCCGGCAAGGTGTAGCAAAGTAGTCCACTTTCAACAGACATCCACACGCAGGTCTTCCCTGGCTCAGCTCTGGATCTGTACTGACTTCCTGCTGCTCTCTCTTCCTGAGTAAACACATTTGCTGAAAAGGGAATTTCCCACTTCCCTGCGTTTGTTTCAGCACTTGTCCACAAGGGGCAGCAGCGGACTGTGCACAGTTCATTTCCATATCCATTTCTATGATATAATCTGAATTGCTCACCTCACTACACAAGGGTGGTGCAATAGTCATGATGAACAAATCTGACTTCCTAAAGGAAGCAAACAGACAACTGACGGACACACACTACAAGAAATTGGAGTCTGACCCCACACAAGACTATCACAAGGAATTAAAGTAGCTGGTTTCTTGACTACCTGACATATCCATAAGAGCTGATGACCTAATACCAGAAAGTCCAAGAACAAGCACATTCTACATGCTTCCCAAAATCACAAATCAGGAAACCCAGGAAGATCAATTATTTCATGTGCGGGCACCCTCAATGAAAACATTTCTGAGTGGGTAGAGGGTGTTCTAAAACCCCTGGTAAAAGAGACACCCAGCTATATTCAGGACACAACTGACCTATTGAATAAACTGTCAGCAATAGGTCCTCTACCAGAAGGAACCATCCTTGCCACCATGGATGTGGAATCTCTGTACAGCAACATCCCACACCAGGATGGATTAAATGCCTGCAAAACCTTCCTGGAAAACACAGGGATTGACGCTGACTGTGATGAAGCTTACAAAATTCATTCTCACACACAACTATTTCACATTTGACGACAACATATATTTACAGGAGACTGGCACAGCAATAGGAAGCAAAATGGCACCACAATATGCAAATCTTTTAATGGCAAGCTTGAAGGTGACTTTTTATACTCTTGTTCCATCAGGCCTCTGGCCTACTACCGTTATATCGATGACATTTTAATCATTTGGACAGAGTCTGAGCAACAGCTGAAGATGTTCCATGAACATTTCAATCAGTTTCATAGCACCATCAACCTAACATTAAACTACTCCCACACTGAAATCAGCTTTCGGGACACCACCACTAAGCAACACAACAATGAAATAGAGACATCCCTGTACCGGAAGCCAATTGACCAACATATCTCCGATGGGACAGTTTTCATCCAAAACACATAAAAAAAAACTCTATTGTGTATAGCCAGGCCATCAGATACAATTGGATATGTTCCAACCTTACAGATAGAGACAATCACCTTGAGGACTTCAGAAAGACCTTTTTGAACCAGGGCTACCATCCAAGAGCAATCGACAACCAGATTACAAGAGCCACCAGAATATCAAGGTATCATCTCCTACATTACAAGGCTAGAGAAGAAAACAACAGAGTTCTTCTCATAGTCACCTACAATCCAAGTCTGGAGGTGCTAAGAGGAGCTGCGCGGAAACTGCAACCACTCCTACAAAAAGATGCCCGACTAAAATCAATATTTCCGGATCCCCCACTGTTGTGCTTTAGACAACCTCCAAATCTGAAAAACATTATTGTCAGAAGTGCACTGTCCTCTCCAGCAGCAACAGGAACCTTTCCCTGCAACCAGAACAGATGCAAAACCTGTACATCCATAATGACAATGGACAAGATAAGGATACCTGGGACAGATCAGGACTACAAGATCCCAGGTAACTTCAGCTGCACCACAAGCAATGTGGTGTATTTAATTATATGTACCAAATGTCCAACTGGTGGCATGTACGTAGGGGAGACCGGACAAAAATTCAGAACAAGAATGAATTCTCATTGCCACTCAATAAAAGAAAAATAAAAGTGTATGGATCCACCTGTAGCAAAGCATTTTTTCAGTCCTGACCAAAGTGAAACCGATATTAGTTTGCTCTTTTTTAAAAAGAAGCTTCAAATCACAGAGAGCGAGAAGCTGTGAAAACAAATTGATAATGACTTTTGACACGTTCAAAACAGGATTAAATGCCTCAAATGGATTGATGAATTTTTATATAAAATATAAGGGCATTTGGGGACATCACATATTCATGCGTTTTTATATAAAATGAAAAGACATTTGGGGATATCACATCTCCCACAGACTTAAGTTAGAGGACAATGAACTTTTGACACTTCTTATGTGAACTCTCTTGCTTAGATTTATAGCTTTCCGCAACTCACTGAAGAATCTCTAGGTCTCCACAGGCCAACATCATAGAACAATAATACAATCTGTTCCTCTTATCTTAGAATTTTAACTTTACCTCCAAGCTCAGCTCTACCCCTCCCTAGCCTGACTCTGCTTTACGTCACCGGTCGTATTTACTACAGCATTTAACCCTGCTTATGTATACATGTAATAGTCACTTTACACGCGGCAAGAGGAAGATAGAAAATGGCAGGTGTCGGAGACAATTGTACCTTTTACCTTCAAAACACCTTGCAGGTACGCGAATTACACGCAGCCACTTCAAGGTGTTTTGAAGGTAAAAGGTACAATTGTCTCCGACACCTGCCGTTTTCTATCTTCCTGTTGCCGCGTGTAAAGTGGCCATAATGGTCCCGTCACACTTCAACATCCGAGCGATCCGATCAACGATCCGACTTGACCTAGATCGCTTGAACGTCGTTCAATGATCGGTGGTGAGATTTCACACAAACAGATATCGCTAACAACGCAGCAACGACTCTGCGACAAGCAAACGATATTAGCAGTCATTTGGATGCCTATATTCCTATGTCCTGAATAGGCGAAGTCGATAACGACATCCTTATCAAGGTGTCACTCGCCGATGCTGCAGGTTAAACGTACAATCAACTGATTTATGGTCTGGTTCATAAACCTGCGATCAACGATCAGCTGACTTATCGCTGGTCGTAGCGACGTGTCACACACTATGACGTCGTTATGATGTCGTTTGAACGTCTCAAAACCCGTGACGTTTCAATGATCTCGTTAACGATATCGTAGTGTGTGACAGGGCCTTATGTGTCTTCAGAGTTTGTGTCATTAGCCTGACGAAGGGGCCATAGTGTCCCGAAAGCTTGCTATGTGTACCATTTTTTCAGTTAGCTATTAAAAAGGTATCAACCACTGAGGACTATCAGATTCCAATATTTTTCGATCTACTGGCTAACATGGTACAAACATTTTTTACCTGTGGAGATATATGCTTTTCTAACATACAATGCAACACCACCTCTGTGTTTATTAAGTCTGTTTCTTACCAATAGGTTGCATTCTTCTAGCCTTGCATTCCAATCATATGTATCGTTATACCAAGTTTTACTGATGCCAATTACATCATATTTTGTTTCCTGCATTAGTTGCTTCAGTTCTCCTTGTTGCATACATTAGGCTGTGTTCACACACAGTAGCCCTATGCCGCTGCAGTCTTTAGGCTATGTTCATACATTGCGTAATTCACTTTTTATGCAGCGCTATTTAGTGCTTGCATAAATGCAGTGAAACGCAGTACTGGAATGCATCCCAGCAAAGCAATGGCTTTTGCTGAAGTGCGTTCACAAGTTCCGTCTTTTTGCGGACGCGCTTTCACTGCAAAGTGCATCCGCAAAAATAACATATTAATTCTTGTGCAAATTAACATGCGCTTCTTCCATAGCACACATTATAAAATGTGCTCAGGAAAAGCGCAGGCCAAAATGCGCAGTGTGAGACTGCAGTTGCGCTTTTTTGCGCAAAATGCAGCAATAAAAGCGCAACTGCTAAAAAGCGCTGCTATTACGAAGCGTGTGAACCTAGGCTTACACTGTACAATAATCAAATGACCTTGCAGGATCCGAGCTGTTTAAACTGCAGGATTAAGGTTGCATCCTCACGGTCAGGAGACGCAGCTTTTTGGACGCAGCGTCTTTGCGCTGTGTCCAAAACGCTGCGTCGTGCAGTATTAGCATAGTGGATGGAATTTCAAGGGTGCATCCTCAGTATGCTTAACCCGCCTGCAGCGTCTTTGGAGCTGCGGTGCTGGTTGCCGGGAGTCTGCGCCTCCGCAGCATGTTCATTTCATGCTGCGGAGCCGGAGGCGGCTCCCATCGGGTGAATGCAGGGAGAAGCCGCCCTGCACTCGCCGCTCAAGGTGAGTACAGGGCGGCTGCGGTCTCCCTGCGGCTTCCCTCAGGTCCGGAGAAGCTGCGTCCAACACGCAGCTCCTCCGGACCGTGTGCACGCACTCTAAGTGATTGTGCAGGGAAACCGTGTAAGTACTGCAGCGACATGGATGCTGCAGTTAAAAGCTGCAGTATTATCACTGAATGGGAACACAGTCTTAGGCCCTTTTCACATCAGCGGTAAATGCTGATCGCATAACGGCTGCGATCACGGCACACTTGCGGCAAGCCCCATACAATGTCTATGGGGCTTGCGGTAAGTGTGCAGCAGGTGCGGTTTCGGTTTTTTCACAGCCGCACCTGCTGCAAGTGCCGAAACCGCACCTGCCGCACACTTACCGCAAGCCCCATAGACATTGTATGGGGCTTGCTGCAAGTGTGCCGCGGTCACGGCCGTTATGCGGTAATCGCGGCAGTTGCGTTTTTTTTTCCCGCAACTGCTGTGATCAGCTATTGTCGCTGATGTAAAAGCAGCGTTAAGGTGGTCTAACAAAGACCGAATGAGATATTTAATACAGACTGCTCTGAAATAAAGACTTTATTTTCCAATGCATGAAGAAAGCAGTGCACAAAAGCTATGGTGAAAAGTACTGAAAAATATTACCATTTCCAGACCACTTTGCTGATTGCTTTTTTCCTCAGACACATGCTTCATAAATGCCCAGAGGAGCATGAGCTGCAAAAGCTGGGCATCTATCAAGAAGCAACTAAAGGAATTTCTGGAGAGAGCTCTTAATATACACAGATTAGCAGCATATATGAGAGAGAGAGACCTAAGTGACAGCAATGAGATCATTATAATCACTGCAAAGGAAGCAAGCGCAATAGGGTTTTATCGTTTAAAAGCAGAGTGGGTCTGAAGCCAGGATATTCACTGCTCTCTTTATCGGGTTGTGTAGCATACAACCAGCGACAGAAACATGTAATGGTGACTGCTGCTGGACTCACACCTCCACGTGCAATGTGGTAGATAATCCAGGGTTACTGGTCCATGCTGCCACAGAAGCTATGTAGGCAATAGCTTCAAATGACTTCACATTTATTGGATCCATCTGACGCATTTCAGAGCCTGCTATGCTCCATCAAGGAATGCATCTGTTTGCGTACGCTATTGGCGTAAGCACCATAAACAGCTCTGCATTTCTACAGCACTGCTGCTGGTCCTCTATGCAATTTACCTACAGGACCACAGACAGCACTAAGTGCTGGAGCTGAGTGGCTTCTATAAAAACGAAAATAACCCAACAATTGCCGGTGTAACAGGCCAGATTAACCCCCCGACCAGAATATACCCGGGGTTAAAGTGGCCTAGCCCAGATTATACCCCGGGTATATTCTGGACTAGCCCAGTTTATACCCCGGGGTATAGTTTGGGCTAGGCCAGAGTATACCCCCCTGGGCCAGAATATACCCCGGGTATATTTTGGCCTAGCCCAAACTATACCCCGGGGTATAAACTGGGCTAGGCCAGATTATACCCCTCCGTATACCACAGCAGCTGTAGATCAGGGGCCCAAGCCGTGCACAGGGCCCCAAGCAATGCATGGGGGCCCGAGGCTGCACAAAGGGGCCTCAGGCAGTGCTAGGGCCCCAGACAGTGCTAGGGGCCCTAGGCAGTGCATGGGGGCCCGAGGCAGCATACAGGGGCCCCAGGCTACACACAGGATCCCAGGCTACACACAGGGGCCCCATGCAGCATACAAGAGCCCCAGGCAGCACAAAGGGGCCCCAGGCTACATACAGGGGCCCCAGGCAGTACTAGCGGCCCCAGGCTACACACAGGATCCCAGGCTACACACGGGGGCCCCATGCAGCATACAAGAGCCCCAGGCAGCACAAAGGGGCCCCAGGCAACATACAGGGGCCCCAGGCAGTACTAGGGGCCCCAGGCTACACCCAGGATCCCAGGCTACACACAAGGGCCACATGCAGCATACAGGGGCCCCAGGCAGCACAAAGTGGCCCCAGGCAGCACAATGTGGCCCCAGGCAACATACAGGGGCCCCAGGCAGTACTAGGGGCCCCAGGCTACACACAAAATCCCAGGCTACACACAGGGGCCCCATGCAGCATACAAAAGGGCCCCAGGCAACATACAGGGGCCCCAGGCAGTACTAGGGGCCCCAGGCTACACACAGAATCCCAGGCTACACACAAGTGCCACATGCAGCATACAGGGGCCCCAGGCAGCACAAAGTGGCCCCAGCCAGCACAATGTGGCCCCAGGCAACATACAGGGGCCCCAGGCAGTACTAGGGGCCCCAGGCTACACACAGGATCCCAGGCTACACACAAGGGCCACATGCAGCCTACAGGGGCCCCAGGCAGCACAAAGTGGCCCCAGGCAGCACAATGTGGCCCCTGGCAACATACAGGGGCCCCAGGCAGTACTAGGGGCCCCAGGCTACACACAGGATCCCAGGCTACACACAGGGGCCCCAGACAGCACAATGTGGCCCCAGGCAACATACAGGGGCCCCAGGCTACACACAGGATCCCAGGCTACACACAGGGGCCCCAGCCAGCATACAAGGGCCCCAGGCAGCACAAAGTGGCCCCAGGCAACATACAGGGGCCCCAGGCAGTGCTAGGGGCCCAACGCTACACACAAGATCCCAGGCTACACACAGGGGCCCCATGCTGCATACAAGGGCCCAAGGTAGCACAAAGTGGCCCCAGGCAACATACAGGGGCCCCATGCAGTAGTAGGGGCCTCAGGCTACACACAGGATCCCAGGCTACACACAGGGGCCACATGCAGCATACAAGGGCCCCAGGCAGCACAAAGTGGACCCAGGCAACATACAGGGGCCCCAGGCAGTACTAAGGGCCCCAGGCTACACACAGGATCCCAGGCTACACACAGGGGCCCCAGCCAGCATATAAGGGCCCCAGGCAGTGCACGGGGCCCCAGGCAGCACAAAGTGACTCCACGCAGTACAAAAGGGCTCCAGGCAACATACAGGGGCCCCAGGCAATACTAGGGGCCCCAGGCTACACACAGGATCCCAGGCTACACAGAGGGGCCCCAGCCAGCATATAAGGGCCCCAGGCAGAATACAGGGGCCCCAGGCTACACACAGGATCCCAGGCTACACACAGGGGCCCGAGCCAGCATACAAGGGCCCTAGGTAGTGCACGGGGCCCCAGGCGGTGCACAAGGCCCCAGGCAGCACAAAGTGGCCCCAGGCAACCTACAGGGGCACCAGGCAGTACTAGGGGCCCCAGGCTACACAAAGGATCCCAGGCTACACACAGGGGCCCCATGCAGCATACAAGGGCCCCAAGTAGCACAAAGGAGCCCCAGGCAACATACAGGGGCCCCAGGCAGTACTAGGGGCCCCAGGCTACACACAGGATCCCAGGTTACACACAAGGGCCACATGCAGCATACAGGGGACCCAGGCAGCACAAAGGGGCCCCAGGCAGCACAAAGGGGCCCCAGGCAACATACAGGGGCCCCAGGCAGTACTAGGGGCCCCAGGCTACACACAGGATCCCAGGCTACACACAGGGGCCCCATGCAGCATACAAGAGCCCCAGGCAGCACAAAGGGGCCCCAGGCAACATACAGGGGCCCCAGGCAGTACTAGGGGCCCCAGGCTACACACAGGATCCCAGGCTACACACAAGGGCCACATGCAGCATACAGGGGCCCCAGGCAGCACAAAGTGGCCCCAGGCAGCACAATGTGGCCCCAGACAACATACAGGGGCCCCAGGCAGTACTAGGGGCCCCAGGCTACACACAGGATCCCAGGCTACACACAGGGGCCCAATGCAGCATACAACAGCCCCAGGCAGCACAAAAGGGCCCCAGGCAACATACAGGGGCCCCAGGCAGTACTAGGGGCCCCAGGCTACACACAGGATCCCAGGCTACACACAGGGGCCCCAGCCAGCATATAAGGGCCCCAGGCAGTGCACGGGGCCCCAGGCAGCACAAAGTGACTCCACGCAGTACAAAAGGGCTCCAGGCAACATACAGGGGCCCCAGGCAGTACTAGGGGCCCCAGGCTACACACAGGATCCCAGGCTACACAGAGGGGCCCCAGCCAGCATATAAGGGCCTCAGGCAGTGCACGGGGCCCCAGGCAGCACAAAGTGACTCCACGCAGTACAAAAGGGCTCCAGGCCACGTACAGAGTCCCCAGGAAGCATACAAGGACTCCAGGCAGAGTTAGGGACCCCAGGCAGCACAAATTGGCCTCAGGTAGCACAAAGGGGCCCCAGGCAGAACACAGGGGCCCCAGGCAGAACACAGGGGCTCCAGGCAGCATACAAGGACCCCAGGCAGTGCTAGGGGCCCCAGGCAGCACAAAGGTGCCCCTAGCAGCACACAGGGGCCCCAAGCTACACACAGGATCACAGGCAGCACAAAGGGGCCCTGAACGCTGTCTCTTTCCCCCTTGCGCGCTGTTTCTCCCCCACCCTTGTGCTGTCTCTGACCCCGTGTGCTTCCTGGGTCCCCTGTGTGCTACTGGGGCCCCTGAATGTTGCCTGGGGCCACTTTCTGCTGACTGGGGCCACTTTCTGTTGCCTGGGGACACTTTGTGTTGTCTGGGGCCACTTTGTACTGCCTAGGGCCCCGTGCACTGCCTGGGCCCCTTGTATGCTGCCTGGGGCCCCTGTGTGTAGCCTGGGATCCTGTGTGTAACCTGGGATCCTGTGTGTAACCTGGGGCCCCTGTGTGCTGCCTGGGGTCCCTGTGTGCTGCCTGGGGCCATTTTGCGCTGCCTGTGGCCCCTGTATGCTGCATGTGGCCCCTGTGTGTAGCCTGGGATCCTGTGTGTAGCCTGCGGCCCGTAGTACTGCCTGGGGCCCCTGTATGTTGCCTGGGGCCCCTTTGTGCTACCTGGGGCCCTTGTATGCTGCATGGGGCCCCTGTGTGTAGCCTGGGATCCTGTGTGTAGCCTGGGGCCCCTAGTACTGCCTGGGGACCCTGTATGTTGCCTGGGGCCACATTGTGCTGCCTGGGGCCCCTTTGTGCTGCCAGGGGCTCTTGTATGCTGCATGGGGCCCTTGTGTAGCCTGGGATCCTGTGTGTAGCCTGGGGCCCCTAGTACTACCTGGGGCCCCTGTAAGTTGCCTGGGGCTACTTTGTGCTGCCTGGGGCCCCTTTGTGCTACCAGGGGCTCTTGTATGCTGGCTGGGGCCTCTGTGTGTAGCCTGGAATCCTGTGTGCTGCCTGGGGCCCCTGTATGTTGCCTGGGGCCTTGTGCACCGCCTGAGGCCCAGTGCACAGCCTGGGGCCCTTGTATGCTGGCTGGGGCCCCTGTGTGTAGCCTGGAATCCTGTGTGTAGCCTGGGGCCCCTTGTACTGCCTGGGCCCCTGTATGGTACCTGGGGCCCCTTTGTGTTGCCTGAGGCTCTTGTATGCTGCATGGGGCCCCTGTGTGTAGCCTGGGATCCTGTGTGTAGCCTGGGGCCCCTGTATGCTGCATGTGGCCCCTGTGTGTAGCCTGGGATCCTGTGTGTAGCCTGGGGCCCCTAGTACTGCCAGGGGCCCCTGTATGTTGCCTGGGGCTCCTTTGTGCTACTTGGGGCCCTTGGATGCTGCATGGGGCCCTGTGTGTAGCCTGGAATCCGGTGTGTAGCCTGGGGCCCCTGTATGCTGCATGTGGCCCCTGTGTGTAGCCTGGAATCCTGTGTGTAGCCTGGGGCCCCTAGTACTGTCAGGGGCCCCTGTATGTTGCCTGGGGCTCCTTTGTGCTACTTGGGGCCCTTGGATGCTGCATGGGGCCCCTGTGTGTAGCCTGGGATCCTGTGTGTAGCCTGGGGCCCCTAGTACTGCCTGGGGCCACACTGTGCTGCCTGGGGCCACATTGTGCTGCCTGGGGCCCCTGTATGCTGCCTGGGGCCCTTGTGTGTAGCCTGGGATCCTGTGTGTAGCCTGGGGCCCCTAGTACTGCCTGGGGCCCCTGAATGTTGCCTGGGGCCCCTTTGTGCTGCCTGGGGCTCTTGTATGCTGCATGGGGCCCCTGTGTGTAGCCTGGGATCCTGTGTGTAGCCTGGGGCCCCTAGTACTGCCTGGGGCCCCTTTATGTTGCCTGGGGCCACATTGTGCTGCCTGGGGCCACTTTGTGCTGCCTGGGGCCACTTTGTGCTGCCTGGGGCCCCTGTGTGTAGCCTGGGATCCTGTGTGTAGCCTGGGACCCCTAGTACTGCCTGGGGCCTCTGTATGTTGCCTGGGGCTCCTTTGTGCTACTTGGGGCCCTTGTATGCTGCATGGGGCCCCTTTGTGTAGCCTGGGATCCTTTGTGTAGCCTGGGGCTCCTAGTACTGCCTGGTGCCCCTGTATGTTGCCTGGGGCCACTTTGTGCTGCCTGGGGCCTTGTGCACCGCCTGGGGCCCCGTGCACTGCCTGGGGCCCTTGTATGCTGGCTCGGGCCCCTGTGTGTAGCCTGGGATCCTGTGTGTAGCCTGGGGCCCCTGTATGCTGCCTCGGGCCCCATGCACTGCCTAGGGCCCCTAGCACTGCCTGGGGCCCCTGTATGTTGCCTGGGGCCACATTGTGCTGCCTGGGGCCACTTTGTGCTGCCTGGGGCCCCTGTATGCTGCATGGGGCCCCTGTGTGTAGCCTGGGATTCTGTGTGTAGCCTGGGACCCCTAGTACTGCCTGGGGCCCCTGTATGTTGCCTGGGGCTCCTTTGTGCTACTTGGGGCCCTTGTATGCTGCATGGGGCCCCTGTGTGTAGCCTGGGATCCTTTGTGTAGCCTGGGGCCCCTAGTACTGCCTGGTGCCCCTGTATGTTGCCTGGGGCCACTTTGTGCTGCCTGGGGCCTTGTGCACCGCCTGGGGCCCCGTGCACTGCCTGGGGCCCTTGTATGCTGGCTCGGGCCCCTGTGTGTAGCTTGGGGTCCTGTGTGTAGCCTGGGGCCCCTGTATGCTGCCTCAGGCCCCCATGCACTGCCTAGGACCCCTAGCACTGCCTGGGGCCCTAGCACTGCCTGAGGCCCCTTTGTGCAGCCTCGGGCCCCCATGCATTGCTTGGGGCCCTGTGCACGGCTTGGGCCCCTGATCTACAGCTGCTGTGGTATACGGAGGGGTATAATCTGGCCTAGCCCAGTTTATACCCCGGGGTATAGTTTGGGCTAGGCCAGAATATACCCGGGGTATATTCTGGCCCAGGGGGGTATATTCTGGCCTAGCCCAAACTATACCCCGGGGTATAAACTGGGCTAGGCCAGAATATACCCGGGGTATAATCTGGGCTAGGCCACTTTAACCCCGGGTATATTCTGGTCGGGGGGTTAATCTGGCCTGTTACACCGGTATTACACAAGTACTGGTGTTAACCCCTGTACTGCCAGGGTGGGATGTCACCATGTGTACACAAAGTGTACACATGATGAGAACACTCAACAGCAGCTAAACCCTTCATATACCGGCTTTTAGTAGCCGCATCTGCAGGCTCTGTGCTTACATGCAGCACATAGCCTGCAAAGGGGGTTAAAATGATAATTAAGCCCTATAACTTTAATCTTTTGTTGCCACCTGAGTTTTTAACTATAATGTGAGAGCGCTGACACATTATTGATTTCTGTACCGTCACAATTTAAACTCCGAGTTTAAAATCACCGGAAAATGCTGTTCCGCGGACCTGAAGTTTGTTTCAGGACCATGGACAGCATCACACTCACACGCACCACACATGCACTCACACTCACAGCACACACCACACACAAGAAAAACACACATTTCCCTCACATCACAGTTGTGCATCAAACACGCTCCGTGTTTGATACACGAGAGTGTGCGTTCAGCCTCAAAAACATACATATGAGCAGATAAGGCTACATTCCCATGATGCGTATTTGGTGTTTTTGATATGTTGCATATTGATGGTGCAAAGAAAAAAAAAAACAGCATATTACAGTTTCAGCAAAACGTATTGCATTTATGTAGATCTGTTACCCATTACATTTTGTTGTAAAGAAAAAAAAAAAAAAAAAAAAAGAAAAAAAACCCCACACAACAAAATGAGACTCACTGCTGAAAAAAAACAAAATAGAATTAACGCCTTCACTACCTATGATATATATACACGTCATTGGTTGTATCCCTGCCTTTGATGGATAGCGCTCATGCGCTGAGCCATGTCATTCCCTTCACATGTCAGTTGATCAGCTGACATGTGCTTCTAACAGTGGCGGTTAGAGAGGAGAGCTGCCTGCTGATGATAATTAGTTAAAAATCATACTGTCAAAGTCTGAAAGCTGGATCTAACACACGCCATTCCACACTTCCATCGGTGACCCTGTGACATGATTAAAGGCCTTTGATGATTTGTCATGACAACCGCTGGGGAGGGGGGAGTGGGATGTCATCTGATGATCTCTGTATCTGTCATAAACGTCCTGCAAACAATGGCTGAGCTCTGAACAGCACAAGCGATCAGATAGTGGGAGCTTCAAGTCCCCTAAGGGTAACTGCACATGATCCGAGTAGGGGTGTGTTCTGGATGCAGCATATTTTCTCTTGTACAGGATTCTGGACTAAGCATCCAAATGCAAACCATGTCAAGCCAAGTTAACGGAGAGCACAGTGTTAACCTGTGTGTTTAAAAAAAAAAAAGCATACTTTCAAAAGCAAGCACATTTTGGCTTGAGTTTGGATGCGTCTACCAATACATCTCTATGGCAGCGTTAACGCCGTTATTAAACGCATCTGTCCAGGCGGAAAGACAAAACGTGGTGTGGATCTGGCCTAACAATAAATTGACAAGTTGTGACTCCTGAAGCTGAGCTGGATGTCAGTTTATGCTGAGAAGAGAAAAAAAAAGATCAGTGTGCATGGGATCTATCTAAAGCCCATCCATTGTGCTATACAGGCCAGCATTTTTTTGCTGCATCCAAAATGCTGCCGACGCGGATCGTGTGCACTCACTCTAAAAAGGACTAGTAAAAAAAAAAAGTTTTTAAAAATACAAATAAAAAACCAAACCAACACATTTGGCTTCACTGCACTCAGAAATGTCCAATCTGTCAAAATATAAAATAACTTAATCCAATCGGTAAACTGTGTAACAGGAAAAAAGAAAGAAAAAAAAAAATTCCACCAGAATTACATTATTTTTTTTTGGTCACTGCAACACTGCAATAAACAAGCAACAGCGGGCATTCAAAACATTGCATCTACAACAAAATTGTATAAGTAAAAACCTGATGGTTTTTGCTCAGGATGCAAAAAAAAAAAAAAAAATAAACCCTCACACAACCCCAGATCCCAAAATGTGAGAATGTTATGGGTCATGGAAAATACTGACAGTACTGACAAATGCGCAAATTTTAGGGAGATCAATTTTCTGAATTTTTATTCACCAATACCTCTTCGGCATGAATTAACTTATACTGCCCTGCGAAATCATGGTGCCAGGTCAGTTTTACTATATAGTAAACATAGCAAATTAAAAAAATATAAATAATTGTGTAATTACGGTACATTTTTTTTTGCAATTTTACCACATTTGGAAATTTTTCAGCCACTTTCCAGTACACCTTATGGTAAGATTAACTATGTAATAGTCGACTGAGGGTGAATGGGTTATAGATTGAAAAAAAAAGAAAAAAAGCTGCAAGTAATCCAATTTAGCTCGGACCGGATTTGCAAACAAAACCAGAGGGCAAATATGCCCTCCAGTCTGGTTTGCAGTCGGCTTCCAAAGATCGCAGCTGCAGCTGCTGATTTTTCAAGATCGCGGCTAGTGGGGAGCTGGCGGCCGTCCTGAAAGCTCAGCAGGGGACAGCTGGTGGTGCTGAAGCTTAGCAACACTCGCTGCTAAACTTCAGCTGCCAGCGTCTGGTTCCTGGATCTCGTGGTTTTGTCGGACCAGGTCGATCCGGCACCATAGACTCCCATGTTAGGGGGCGCCGGATCACCCTGCATCCGGGAGGACCCGATTTGGGAAGAATTCTCCCGGACCCTCCCGGAGAGATGGAAACCGGATGGCACATAGCTGCCATCCAGTTCCATCCGGCCCCATATAATGTCAAAATCGGGTCCGGGGCTGTACGGTTTAAACCGGACAGCCCCGGACCGGATGCTGCCGCGGTGTGAAGCCAGCCTAAATGATTCCCAAATGCTGCTGAATCAAATATGCATCATGGGATCTTGGCCTTAGGGATGAGAGTCTCATAAATTCATACTAAATTGTTCAAAATATCCTAGTTTGGCTTCTACAATACATCCAACAGAAACAAGTTGCAAGATCCTGAAATTTGGCGCTCCATGATGAAGTAAACTAGATCTTGAGCCATTCACACACACGGATACAAAACACTAACCAAAATAGACCTATTTTTAATAATTGCTTGCTGTCCACCACATCTAGAAGCTAAAAGCATTTAATAATTCATCTATGGAGAAAGTAAAACTGGATAGGAAAGCATTATGTATGCGAAAGCCACAATCTGCATCCTCCATACTTGGATTTAAGCAGTATCTGAATAAAAATATTATAATCACACACATATTTAACAGGCTGTTCCATATTTATTATAGCAGTATATGACCATGTATGAGATTTTCTATAAGTTTAAAGACCCTTGCCAAATTTGGAATGTTACATAAAAAGGTATTTAGTCTATAACGTATGTCACTTAGTCCAGATTTAGGTGGAAACAGCTCAAATTTTGGCACAAATATACCCCGGATCATAGTATTAACGAGTAAAATAATGCCAAATTTAGAGAGATATGCAGGTTTTATGATACTTGGTGCCAATCACTTCTATTGCCTCTTTTTCTGAGGCTGGGAATCAATTATTAAGGCTGGCTTCACACCACGGTGTGATTCTGTCCGGGATGACCCTGACAGTCACGGACCGGATCAGCACACAGAACCGGAGGGCAAAATGTGCCCTCCGGTCCTGTGTGCAGCCGGATGCTGCTAATTGCAGCCACAGCTGCTGATTTTTCAAGACCGCGGCTAGCATGGAGCTAGCCGCGGTCCTGAAACAACAGTGGCGTGCAGCCGCCAGTGTCCAGTTCCCGGATCCTCCCGGTCCGGGGCAATCCAGCCCCATAGGCTCCCATGTTAGGGAGCGCCAGATTGCCCCGGCTCCAGGAGAATCTGGCCGAATCCGGCAAATTGGGGAGCAAGCATCATTTTTGTGTCCGGAGAGAATAATCTGTATTCTCCCGGATCGTCCCGAAGTGATGAAACCAGATGGCAGAGAGCCGCCATCCGGCTCCATCCGGCCCCATAGGCTGCTATGGGGCCAAAAACCGGTCTGGGGCTCTCGGGTTTACTCCAGACAGTCCTGGATCAAAAAAAAAAAAAAACGTGGTGTGAAGCCAGCCTAAGGCTTTTATGCTATGTTGTCAAAAATTATGGTACACTTTGTCACACTATTTTGCACAAAAATTTCAGACTTTTTGCCATTTCAAGTAGCTTTTGTTATTTTCAGAATGTTTGCTGGAGAGTATGCTTGATTAGGGATGCTAAATGGTATAAGCAAGATTTACTACTTTTTTAATAATAGAAAAAAAAATTATAAAAATTACGGCATACTTTCACAACCATGGACGGAAGTTGTGGGCAGTGAGCAGCACAGGTGGTAGGCGTGGATTGCCATCGGTGGGCATGGCTCAGCGGTTCTTCCAAAAACCAAATGTGTGTTTAAGTCCATGCGGTCATGGAGGCGAATTATACTACCGTGTTTCCCCGAAAGTAAGACCCTGTCTTACATTAAATTTACCTCCAAAAGTCCCACCCTGTCTTACTTTCGGGGGAGGTCTTAAATTAGGAAAAAAAAAAAAAAAGACAAATTTTTTTTAACAATAAAATGTAACATTTATTAACAGGCTGAACAGTATGGTCAAAAAAATAATCAAACAAATGTATCAAGAATATCTTGGTAATACAGTACCGTATCATTACGGTATTTCCATGTATAACATGCAAAACAATGAACAGTCACGAACAGTCTCAATATGTAACACCGTAACATAAAACAAGATTTATTCCAGGACAACCATGTCATCATCTTCTGGAACATCATCATAAACATCCAAACTCTGAGGTTCCTCTGGAATTGCTGGGGACTCCATTTGCTGCTGAATCATTGGCCCATATCTGTCATGTGTAGCAACGGCACTGTCCAGAAATTAGCAGGTCTTGTCCAGGTAGCCAGCTCGTAGTGCATTTTCAATGCAAGTGTCCGTGATCTTCCCCATGAATTCTTTACCCAATTCACAATCTCCGGCAGTTTAGGCTTCACAAAGTTGCCACGTACATTTCTCTCCATTCTATTCTCAATGTAGTCATTGATCTCGGCACGCAGATTGTCCTTGAAGGGCTTGTTTATGGCGATATCCAGAGTCTGGCGATAAGCAGTCATCCCTGCCGGAATCATGATTTGGTCAATTCTTCTCTCATGAAGGAAATTCTTCATGTCTTTGGCGCGGTGTGTGCTGGCTGCATCCCAGATCAGCATCCCTCTTTGGCTCCCTCACATGACAAGCGGCAGCATTAAATCGAGCCACTTCCTTATAACCGCTTGTGTGGCCCAGGCTTTCTCCGTTTCCAGAACATAAATGCCAGAAACCCGTTCAATCTTGTCCTTCTTGCCCTTTGAAATTAGTAAAGGTGGGACTTTAGTGCCATCCAGACAAATTGCCAAAATACAGGTAACCCGTGCACTTTCATATGCAGTGGAGGGAACGTACACTGAGGAGGCACCTCATTGTTCAATGGTGGTTTGAGCTGCTTGGCCCATGAACACGGCAGTTTCATCCATAGCGATCATGTTTGAAAGGCTGTATTGTGAGAAGTCAGTGTAATCGACAAACTTC